>OY740805.1:10844960-11189960 GCA_963514005.1 Raja brachyura
GAGGGGGGAGTGAGGGGAGTGTGAGGGGGAGAGTGTGAGGGGGGAGAGTGTGAGAGGAGAGTGAGGGGGGAGAGTGTGAGGGGAGAGTGAGAGGAGAGTGAGGGGAGTGTGAGGGGGAGAGAGTGAGGGGGAGAGAGTGAGGGGGGAGAGAGTGAGGGGGGAGAGTGTGAGGGGGAGAGTGAGGGGGGGGAGAGAGGGGAGTGTGAGGGGGAGAGAGTGAGGGGGGAGAGAGAGTGAGGGGGGGAGAGTTGTGAGGGGGGAGAGAGTGAGGGGGGAGAGTGTGAGGGGGGAGAGAGTGAGGGGGAGAGAGTGAGGGGGGGTTGAGGAGGGCGGTGACGGCGCTGTCGCTCCTCCTTGTTCTTAATCCAATGAGCGAGGAGGAGGCGGGTTGACTGACGTCTGTCGCCGCCAATCAAGCAGCAGAGGGCGTCCCAGGCGGGAGTGACGTCATTCTGATCCATCACGGGGCGCAGGGGGCGGGGCGTGGGGACCCGGTGATTGACGTCCGTGGCAAAGTTTATAGAGGAGCAAGATGCGCCACTCCTCCGAAATCCAATGGGCTGGCGTGTAGTCCGTAACGGAACGTTCACGGCCGCCATTTTTTTGTGTTAATATTTTTTTATTTTGAAGTAAACCGTTTACAATGTAAAGCTTACTTTATAAACTAACACCTTAATTCAATATTACTACAAATAACATATCAATACTTAATATCTTCTATTTTTTGGAAATAAAGAAAAAGATATATAAAAGAGAAAAGAAAAAAGAGTAAATAAAAAGGAATAAAAAATTCTTCCCACATACTTCTAGGTATGTTACAAAACTTACCTTTAGCGGCGCTGCACTTCTGCCGCTCCCCGTGTGCGCGACTTTGGCGCCTGTCAGAGGGGGGCGGCTTAAAGTGCCGATTTTCACCAGACCAGGATAATCGATGAATGTCGGGCGATTTAATTGCGGAAGAAAAATCGCTCCGACATTTCATCCATTAAGGTATTTTTAAATTACTCTAAGTTATTTGTTAACTAGAGTAATTAAAAATCACCTTCAAAAGCCGTGACCGCAGACCACCGGAAGCATTTTCCGTAGGGGAGAAAAAAAGGTAAATACTTTATTTTATATTAAAAGTTGGTTTTTTGGGAGGCATTAATAATATTTTAATGTTGCGAAAATGGGTTCCCCAAAAAATGTATGAACCCCAGTATTTTCCCCCCCGACTTCACCGCTAACCGCAACGTTCCAATCCACCGCATTCCGCTAAAACCCACTCGCTAGTTGATTTAAATGGCCATTTATTTACAGGCATTAAACACTAAATTCCTTCCATTTGGCCCAGAAATTCATGAAAATGAGATTTAAAAAATTATGTTATATTGTGGATTATTGTGTGAATGTTATTTGGACACTTAGGCAATTAAAAAAAAGTTTATCTTTTCTTAAGAAATTGATAGATGTTTAGATCTACTCATTGAATTTTGTAATTAGCTACAATTAGATAACTAACTAATTATATACTTTAATTTCAGGTAATCCAAGTAAGATTGTTTAATATTTGTTTCAGAATGCTTCAATCTATAATGACTGAAAATTTCATTGAGTTCTCTTAATTTTTAATAAAGTTATGGGCTTTTAATTTTTCCAGATCACAGCTTTTGAGTTAAGTCAATTGAAAGGCAATGGGAAGCAAGATACTCATTTCCGAGCATGAAAATGGCCATAACTTTCTTAATACTGAAGATATGAAAGTAAATTAGGTGTCAAATTAAACTTCTTGTTATGCTTTATCTGATGGGATAAATTGCAGACTTGATTTTTAAAATCTCAAAATTTTGTAACATTGCTAATACTTCACCCATAAAAAAAAAGAAAATTTGAAAAACAAAAATATTACATATATATAAACAAAAACTAAAGTCATTATACGAAATACTATTTCATTCAGAAATATCTCTAGAATTATACTCTCTAGAATTTAGGTGATTGAGAGGGGATCTTATAGAAACTTACAAGATTCTTAAGGGGTTGGACAGGCTAGATGCTGGAAGATTGTTCCCGATGTTGGGGAGGCCCAGGACAAGGGGTCACAGCTTAAGGATAAGGGGGAAACCCTTTAGGACCGAGATGAGAAGGAATTTTTTCACACAGAGAGTGGTGGGTCTCTGGAATTCTCTGCCACAGAGGGTAGTTGAGGCCAGTTCATTGGATATATTTAAGAGGGAGTTAGATGTGGCCCTTGCGGCTAAGGGAATCAGAGGGTATGGAGAGAAGGCAGGTACGGGATACTGAGTTGGATGATCAGCCATGATCATATTGAATGGCGGTGCAGGCTCGAAGGGCCGAATGGCCTATTCCTGCACCTAATTTCTATGTTTCTATGTTTCTATCTCTAATAAATGCACAATAATATCAAATATAAGTAAGTTATTCGCATCGGATCCGTAGGGTGTCCGTCGAGCCGTGATTCCAAGAATAGCTACTTCTCTAAATACTGTATATATGGAGACCATATCGATTCAAAAGAATTATACCTGTCCAAAAGGACAAATCTAATTCTTTCCAAATTCAACGTCTCCAACATCTCTGCTTTCCACATTTTAATTGTTGGGGATAATGTTCCCTTCCAAAATTTAAGTATCATTTTTTTCCCTATTATTAAACAGTAATCAAAAAAATTTCTTTGATTAACTGTGAGTACCAAATTTGGCTCCGGGATTCCGAATATTATTAATTTTGGGTCTGGGTCGAGTTCAACCTTAAGAACTTCCGAAATAACTTAAAAAATTTCAATCCAATAATAATTCAACCGTGGACACGTTACCAAACTATGAGTGTGGCGGACTGTCTCCCGCTGTGTAATCCGCTCCAAAGCTACAGAGCAGTTGTAAGCGAAGATTATAGAGGAGCAAGATGCATTAGAAAGTTATTAGATTTATTTGTAAATATCTTTACTTACCTCTCGACCTCCCTCTCTCCCCACTCTTCTCCCTATCTCTCTCTATCCTCTCTCGATCTCCCTCTCCCCTCTCCCTCCTTCCTTCCCTCTCTCTCCCTCCCTTCGCTCTCTCTCCCTCCCTTCCCTCTCTCCCTCCCTTCCCTCTCTCCCGTTCCCCCATTTCCCTCACATCTTTCCTCCCCAGCCCCCACTTTTGCGTATTTTCCCTTGCATTGTGCAGCTTCCCTTGTATTGCTTAAACACACACTGCACAAAATTACAGGCACACACAAACACACATTCATATAAATATATGGTGGGACAGGCCCTTGAGAGATAAATACATTACCTTCTCATGAATCAGAAGCAACTGATTTAAAGCATCACTATAACTCTCTATCACATTTGTCAGATGATGTACATAAACATAAAATCATGTTTGACTAATATATATGGTAAACAGTTGCGGCCCCAACATCGAGCCTTGTGGCAAAAAATTCCAGAAGATTCGTCAAACATGATTTTCCTTTCATAAATGCTGACTTGGACTAATCCTTTTACTGCTATCCAAATGCCCCATTATTACATCTTTAATAATTATATATAATGATTTTGAAGAGGTAAATAGGACCAGACTGATTCAGGATGGCAGGATTCCATATGAAGAAAGACTGGATAAACTTGGCTTGTACTCGCTGGAATTTAGCAGGTTGAGGGGGGATCTTATAGAGACTTAAAAAATTCTTAAGGGGTTGGACAGGCTAGATGCAGGAAGATTGTTCCCAATGTTGGGGAACTCCAGAACAGGGGGTCACAGTTTAAGGATAAGGGGGAAGTCTTTTAGGACCGAGATGAGAAGATCTTTTTTCACACAGCGAGTGGTGAGTCTGTGGAATTCTCTGACAGCTGGCACCGATATTGCACCAACTCACTCAATTTTAAATAAATAATAATAGAGATCTATTAACATGGTTAAAACTTTATTTCTGACATACATGGTAAGATTTACATAAAGGAGGGAGAGAGAGGGGGAAGGGAGAGAGAGAGGGGGGGAAGGGGAGAGAGGGGGAAGGGGAGAGAGGGAAGGGGAAGAGAGAGAGGGGGAAGGGAAGGAGAGAGGGAAGGGAAGGAGAGAGAGGGAAGGGAAGGAGAGAGAGGGAAGGGAAGGAGAGAGGGGGTAGGGAAGGAGAGGGAAGGGAAGGAGAGGGAAGGGAGAGAGAGGGAATGGAGAAGGGAAGGAGAGGGAAGGGAGGGAGAGAGAGAGGGAAGGAGGGAGAGAGAGAGGGAAGGGATAGAGGGAGAGAGGGAAGGGATAGAGGGGGAGAGAGCGATCGAGAGAAGGGGGAGAGAGAGAGATCGAGAGATGGGAAAGAGAGATCGAGAGAAGGGGAGAGACAGAGATCGAGAGGGGGGGAGATCAAGAGAAGGGGAAAGAGAGAAGGGGAAAGAGAGAAGGGGAGAGGGAGGAGGAGGGAGGAGGGAGAGAAGGGGGAGAGGGAGAAGGGGAGAGGGAGAAGGGAGAGAGGGAGAACGGGGAGAGGGAGAAGGGGGAGAGGGAGAAGGACAGGGAGAGTGGAACAAGGGCACATTATAACGCGCACCCTTCCCATCCGACCAAAGATATTATATAGAGCTCCTCTGGCATCTTTGATTCCGACCGCTGCCGCCGAACCCCCCGCCCCACATTTGCACCCAAAGATTGTAGAGCGGAGTTCTATAATCTTTGATTGCACCCTTCTTCACGACGGGCTTGTGATCTTTGCTTGTGAAGTCTCGACAATTCGAGGGATATAACCGGTAACAGCCGTCGCGTTCCCGGACTCGAATCCGAGCTGGAAAAATCTCGTGGTCACTGGGCCATATTTTGGAGACCCCTGCCTTACAAGAACAAAACCCAAAACGTTCAGAAGTGTTAAAATTATTGACTTTATTACTGTGGTAAGTAAAGATCTATTCAAAATAATTATAATAACTTTCTAATGTCCCGATCAAAGATTATAGAGGAGCCTAGATTTCCATGACCGTTGATGGGAGAACAGAAAATAACATTTCAGTTCAGAATAATAATATTTTTGTCACCTTTCTTTTTTTGGGGGGAACCTAAAGAAAGATTAACAGCCGTCGCTGCAGATTTAGATGTAGACGCCATAGTCGACGCCATCTCTGGTCCGCTAATATGGCGTCGACTATCACACATGTGATACTACGCTTTTTTCGCTGAGTGGCGCATCTTGCTCCTCTATAATCTTTGGTCTGTGGTGTCCAAGCAGGGGCGGGACCCGGTGATTGACGTGTTAAAGAAGGAACTGCAGATACTGGAGAATCGAGGGTTACACAAAAAGCTGGAGAAACTCAGCGGGTGCAGCAGCATCTAAGGAACGAAGGAGATAGGCGACGTTTCGGGTCGAGACCCTTCTTCAGACTGGTCAGGGATCAGGGAAACGAGAGATATAAACAGTGATGTGGAGAGATAAAGAACAATGAATGAAAGATATGCAAAAAAGTATCGATGATAAGGGAAACAGGTCATCACAAATGTCCTCGTTCTTCAGAGAACGGGGTTTCCCCTCCCCCACTATAAATGAGGCTCGCACCAGGGTCTCCTCCATGCCCCGCAACACTGCCCTCTCTCCCATGTTCCCCCACTTACAACAAGGGCCGAGTCCCCCTGGTCCTCACCTTTCACCCCACCAGCCAGCGCATACAACAGATAGTCCTCCGCCAGTTTCGCCACCTCCAACGTGACCCCTCCACTCGCCATATCTTCCCATCTCCCCCCCTGTCTGCCTTCCGCAAAGACCGCTCCCTCCGCAACTCCCTTGTCAATTCTTCCCTTCCCTCCTGCTCCACTCCTTCCCCGGGCACTTTCCCTTGCAACCGCAAGAGATGCTACACTTGTCCCTTCACCTCCCCCATCCACTCCTTTCAGGGACCCAAGCAGTCATTCCAAGTCCGACAGAGGTTCACCTGCACCTCCTCCAACCTCATCTACTGCATCCGTTGCTCCAGATGCCAGCTGATCTACATCGGTGAGAACAAGCGGAGGCTGGGCGATCGTTTCGCCGAACACCTCCGCTCGGTCCGCAATAACCAACCCGACCTCCCGGTGGCTCAGCACTTCAACTCCCCCTCCCATTCCGTATCCGACCTCTCGGTCCTGGGCCTCCTCCAAGGCCAGAGTGAGCAACACCGCAAGTTGGAGGAACAGCACCTCATATTCCGCTTGGGGAGTCTGCATCCTCTGGGCTTAAACATTGAATTTTCTCAATTCTGTTAACCCAGACTGCCCCCACCCCTCCCCACCTCTTCCTCAGCCCTCGGGCCCTGACATTCCTTCTCCATCTTCCCCCCCCCCTCCCCCTCCCCAGTCGCACTAGCTTCTCATTTTCACACCACAAACAGCTTAAAATGGCCTGTTTCCCTTATCTAAACCCAGAGACCATGTTTAATGGAAAGAGGAAAGATTGAAGGGAATTCTGATGGGCAGGTATTCCACATCAAAGGTGGAGTAATCTTTCCATGAGGATGTAGGGCAGATACCATCACAGCATTTTGACAGCTGTTTGTCTCGGATAGGAATGGAAGGAAAAAGTCAAATGCAAGTGAATGAGATCACCCTAGATAGGCATTTTGGTCTGCATGGACGAGTCGGACCGAAGGACCTATTACCATGCCTTTTCCACGCCCATTTCACACACCGCTGGAATCACCGGTTCTGTAAACTCTAGTGTGCTCTGTCATCGACCTCCCCAGTTGTAGCCACATTGCAGACACATATTTAAGAGGGAGTTAGATTTGGCCCTTGTGGCCAAAGGGATCAGGTGGTATGGAGAGTAGGCAGGTACAGGATACTGAGTTGGATGATCAGCCATGACCATATTGAATGGCGGTACAGGCTCGAAGGGCCGAATGGCCTACTCCTGCACCTATTTTCTATGTTTCTATGTTTCTATCACTGACTGCACAACAGTGGTGATACTGTATTGGGTGGTGCTGTCACTAACAACAGAGGCGCATCGTTCATCTACCTCGCAAGTGTCCAACAGGTGCTTCACTGTCCTCAAACTAAACTCTAGCCTGGAAATCCAAGAAATCCAAGCTGCAGATTAAACAACAAAATGATATAAAATGATATACGTTGGTTATTTTAATATGTCACTGATTATTGAAGTGTCTTTCAGTTTTCATGTGTACCATGTATACACAGCAGGAACGGAGAAATGCTCTCTTGAATTAATTGATAAATAGGCACAGAAATACAGCTTGAGTGTGTAAGAGCTCTCTCTAAATTCACTTTGAAGTATGAGAGGGGATCACATAAGAAACATTCCAATCTTAAGGGATTGGACAGGCGAGAACTGTTCCCGATGTTGGGGGAGTCCAGAAACAGGGGTCGCAGTTTAACAATAAGGGTTTGGTCATTTAAGACTGAGGTGAGCAGAATATTTTTGTAGGAAAATAGTTTATGATAGATTGCTGGTAGGTGTGGACTTGGTGGGCTGAAGGGCCTGTTTCCATATATATTTTTACAGATACATCTTAATTTCATTGAACCATATATGATTGAATATGTGGCATTATTTTCGTCTTGTTTCTATATTCATTCAAAGGGTAAGGTTGATTGATTTATTTGTGCAGAACAATGATGGAAGTCCCACTTTTGCTTTGTTTCTCTGTGTTTTCTCTATATATATGCTTAATAACTAATGTTAATTTTCATACATGAATATAGTCATTCATGTGCTGCACCTGACCAGAGCATAGCTCTTTTGTGGAATGTAATTAGTAATGAAATTTTGCCTACCCTTATTCATACCTAATCCAATTTAAAGCATAAATGTTGCATTCAAGTGCAAATTAAAAGGCTCACTACAGTATGCACCAGATTTCACAATTTCAAGCTGAAAAATGCAAACGCCCCCTCCCCCCTCGGTCGCTACGCTCCCTCGCAATTTCTCACTCTCAACTCCCACCCAATGTTGGCAGCCCTGCATATGTTTCAATGAGATGCCCTCTCATCCTTCTAAACTCCAGAATGTACAAGCCCAGCCGCTCCATTCTATCAGCATATGACAGTCTCGCCATCCCGGGAATTAACCTGGTGAACCTACGCTGGGTCCCTCAACAGCAAGAATGTCCTTCCTCAAGAGAGTTGTGTGTCTGTGGAATTCTCTGCCTCAGAGGGCGGTGGAGGCAGGTTCTCTGGATGCTTTCAAGAGAGAGCTAGATATGCTCTTAAAGTCAGGGGATATGGGGAGAAGGCAGGAACGGGGTACTGATTTGGGATGATCAGCCATGATCACATTGAATGGCGGTGCTGGCTCGAAGGGCCAAATGGCCTCTACTCCTGCACCTATTGTCTAGGGGGCGCCGTCCAGTTGGTATGGCTGCCCATCCTGCAGCTGTCTGTTTTTTAACTTCTTTCTTTTATTTTTTGTGAGTTTCAGTGTTTTGTTTTGGAATTCTAGTCTTTTTTATGTGGGGGGTGATGGGGGGGAAGGGGGAAACTACTTTTCAGGGTCCCTACCTGGTCGGAGAGGTGGCTTTTATCCGGGCTGCAACTTCGACCTGTCTTCGCGGCCTACCAGCGGGCCTGGAGCGGCGTTTCCTGAGGGGACCGCCCAGAACCTCAGCTTCGGCAGCGGCACAGCGCTGGTGCACCATCGGGGAGCGGAGCGGGCGATACCTTGCCTGGGTCGCCGCGCTGGGGCTGCGGGATGCTGAGACCGCAGGTGAACATTGCGGCGCTGCGGGACTGTGGAGCGGCCGGCTGCAGGCGGCAGCGCTGAACATTAACATCGGGAGCCTGCGATCTCTCGGCGAGATCACCAGTTGTGGAGCTCCATCCAGCGCGGCCTTGTCAGTTTCGGAAGCCACGGACTCCGGTAGGGAAGCGGCCGTTCCAGGTGTCCCAAGCCGCTGTGAGAACTCTCCCGACACCGGAGCACCAACACCCGGCGAGAAGGCCTAAAACATCGGGCCGCCGTAGCGCCGACTGCGAAGCCTCAATAGCCCGACTGTGAGATATAGTTTGTGCTCACAATCACTAGTCAGAGACTAAAGCGTGGAAACAAGAGATGCTTTATTTGAGAGTCTGCAGAATCGGGTGCCTCTCCAAGTTGAGACACACCAAAGTCAGTAAAGTAAAGCCCCTTTATACACACAATTCTGCTGGCTTAACCTCCCCTTCTGGCTCTTCCCAATCAGAGCACTGAGGTGCACAGTCTATAGGTACGTCCCCCAGTATCTCCCACATCATACATAGCATGTTCATGGTAATGAGCAATTTCTCGACCAGGGGCGTGTTAGTAATATTCATTTATTTCATTAAGCATGCCCAGTTGCAATTGACCTGGCCTAGTTTGCTCACCTCCAACTGACCCGTCTCAGTTTTTTTCATATCTGAACTAAAGCTAGTCTCTACTGACAAGGGTCCCATCCGTCACTAGTCCCTACTGATAAGGGTCGCATCCATCAATAGTCTCTGCCGCTATACAATGCCATCAATCCTTACTCAAGGACAGTTCTGGTAACTTCATTCACAGCTGTGTCAGAATCCTCTCCCTGGCCTCTATCGGCTAGAATCCTCTTCACAAGTTAGAATCCTCTCCTGAACCCTTACAATAGCGGGGTTTAATCACTTTATCCCTCACACGACTATGGGTGGACTTGGGGATGGGGACTGGACTTTGTGTCTTCCCCCATTGTGGGGGGATGTTTTTATGTTCATTGTTAATTCTTCAGTGTTGGGTTGTATCTTTATCTGTGTGCTGCATGGCAAGTCAAATTTCACTTCACCAATTGGTGCATGTGACAATAAATGTCCTTTGCCCTTTGTCTGTTGTCTATTGTTTTGGTCTCCACAGGAAAGACTACAATTCCCAGGGAGCATTGCGCGGAGGAGAGACTACACCTTCCGGCGGGCGCTGGGCGGCGGCGGCGGCCAATCGGAGCGGATGGTGACGTAGGCGGCTACCAATAGGCGGAGGTGGACGCGATGACGCCACGACGCAGGGCCCCAGGAACCAAGATGGTGGCTCCTCTCGCTCTGCGACCTGAGCGGCTCCGTCAACGTCTGGTCCCGCCCCCTGATTGGGCACCACTGACGTCAATCACCGGCCCCGCCCCCAGATTGGACACCACGGACGTCAATCACCGGGTCCCGCCCCTGCTTGGACACCACGGACGTCAATCACCGGGGGTTACACAAAAAGCTGGAGAAACTCGTTAAAGAAGGAACTGCAGATGCTGGAGAATCGAGGGTCACACAAAAAGCTGGAGAAACTCAGCGGGTGCAGCAGCATCTAAGGAGCGAAGGAGATAGGCGACGTTTCGGGTCGAGACCCTTCTTCAGACTGGTCAGGGATCGGGGAAACGAGAGATATAGACAGTGATGTGGAGAGATAAAGAACAATGAATGAAAGATATGCAAAAAAGTATTGGTGATAAAGGAAGCAGGCCATTGTAAGCTGTTTGTGGTGTGGAAATGAGAAGCTAGTGCGACTGGGGGGGGAGATGGAGAAGGAATGTCAGGGCCAGAGGGCTGAGGGAGAGGTGGGGGGGAGGCAGTCTGGGTTAACAGAATTGAGAAAATTCAATGTTTAAGCCCAGAGGATGCAGACTCCCCAAGCGGAATATGAGGTGCTGTTCCTCCAACTTGCGGTGTTGATCACTCTGGCCGTGGAGGAGGCCCAGGACCGAGAGGTCGGATACGGAGTGGGAGGGGGAGTTGAAGTGCTGAGCCACCGGGAGGTCCGGTTGGTTATTGCGGACCGAGCGGAGGTGTTCGGCGAAACGATCGCCCAGCCTCCGCTTGGTCTCACCGATGTAGATCAGCTGGCATCTGGAGCAACGGATGCAGTAGATGAGGTTGGAGGAGGGGCAGGTGAACCTCTGTCGGACTTGGAATGACTGCTTGGGTCCCTGAAAGGAGTGGATGGGGGAGGTGAAGGGACAAGTGTAGCATCTCTTGCGGTTGCAAGGGAAAGTGCCCGGGGAAGGAGTGGAGCGGGAGGGAAGGGAAGAATTGACGAGGGAGTTGCGGAGGGAGCGGTCTTTGCGGAAGGCAGACGGGGGGGAGATGGGAAGATGTGGCGAGTGGAGGGGTCACGTTGGAGGTGACGAAACTGGCGGAGGACTATCTGTTGTATGCGCTGGCTGGTGGGGTGAAAGGTGAGGACCAGGGGGACTCGGCCCTTGTTGTGAGTGGGGGAATGGGGAGAGAGGGCAGTGTTGCGGGGTATGGAGGAGACCCTGGTGCGAGCCTCATCTATAGTGGGGGAGGGGAAACCCCGTTCTCTGAAGAACGAGGACATTTGCGATGACCTGGTGTGGAACACGTCATCCTGGGAGCAGATGCGGCGTAGACGGAGGAATTGGGAATAGGGGATGGAGTCCTTACAGGAAGCAGGGTGGGAGGAAGAGTAGTCCAGGTAGCTGTGGGAGTGAGTTGGTTTGTAGTGGATGTCAGTCAGGAGTGTATCACCTGCAATAGAGATGGTGAGGTCAAGGAATGGTAGGGAAATGTCGGAAATGGTCCAAGTATATTTGAGTGCCGGATGGAAGTTGGTGGTGAAATGGATGAAGTCAGTCAGTTCTGCGTGGGTGCAGGAGGTGACACCAAAGCAGTCGTCAATGTAACGGAGGTAAAGGTCGGGGGTGGGGCCCTGGTACGCCGAGAACAAAGATTGTTCGACGTGCCCGACAAAGAGGCAGGCGTAGCTAGGGCCCATGCCTGTGCCCATAGCTACGCCTTGTGTTTGGAGGAAATGGGAGGAGTCAAAAGAAAAGTTGTTGAGGGTAAGGACCAATTCTGCTAGGCGGAGGAGGGTGTCAGTGGATGGGTATGGGTTGCTCCTCTGGTCGAGGAAGTACCGGAGGGCTTTGAGACCATCCTGGTGGGGGATGCAGGTGTATAGTGACTGGACGTCCATGGTGAAGATGAGAGGATGGGGGCCTGGACAACGGAATGTGCGGAGCCGACGGAGAGTGTCTGAGGTGTCTTGAACATAGGTGGGGAGGGATTTAACAAAGGGGGATAGGATGGAGTCAAGGTATGTGGAAATGTGTTCGGTGGGGCACGAACAGGCAGAGACAATGGGTCTGCCGGGGCAGTCGGGTTTGTGGATTTTGGGGAGAAGGTAAAATCGGGCTGTGCGGGGCTGGGGAACGATGAGGTTGGAGGCTCGGGGGGGTCGGGAGCCGGAGTTGATGAAGCCGGTTATGGTGCTCGAGATGGTGGCCTGGTGCTCGTCAGTGGGGTCATGGTCCAGGGGTAAGTAGGAGAAGGTGTCCGAGAGTTGGCGCGTGGCCTCTGCTTTGAAGAGATCGACGCGCCAGACTACCACAGCACCTCCCTTGTCGGCGGGTTTGATAACCCAGTCTGGGTTGTTGCGGAGTGAGTCGATGGCAATACGTTCGGAGGGGGAGAGATTGGAGTGAGACAGGGGAGTGGAGAAGTCGAGGCGGTTGATGTCCCGACGGCAGTTCTGAATAAAGAGTTCTAAAGCTGGAGGGCCACGAGGGGGGGTCCACGAGGAGGGGGTACGTGGGAGACAGGAAAAGGGATCATCAGTGGGGGGCGAGGACTTGTTCCCGTGGAAGAACGCTGTGAGGCGGAGGCGACGGTAGAAGAGCTCCAAGTCGTGGTGGGCGCGAAACTCATTGAGGTGGGGACGGAGGGGGACAAAGGTAAGATCTCTGCTGAGGACCGACCTTTCGGTGTCGGAGAGGGGGAGGTCCGGGGGGATGGTGAACACGCGGCAGGGATGGGGGTTGTGGCTGGAGGAAGGCAGGTGAGTGGACTGAGGACGGAGCGTTGTGTGGTGGGGGGGGGGTGGAGGGTGGTCAGGGGGTGGGGGGGTATGGGGGCTGTGGTGTGGGTGGGAAAGAGCGGGGGTTACATGGTAGGAGGGGGAAGGGGAAGGCCCAGTTGAATAGCCACTGTCACCGGGGCTGGGGAGACGGGCACTAGGACCCAGTTCCGTTAACAACAGAGTGGTGGGAGGAGTGAGCAACGTGGAGGCTTCAGGCCCGCTGCACAGTCCAGTCTGTAGGTGGGGCGACGGCTACGGGCTGCTGGAGGGCGGTGGAATGTCGTGGGTCGGTGGGCCCGAAGGTAGGAGTCCGCGGGCAGTGGAGTCAGTGTCGGCGGGTGATGCGTGGGTGGTCCCGGTGGGCGAGTGGTCGGTGGGGCGGCGGCAAGGTTCAGCCCGCCCGGTGAGGCGGCGAGAAGAGTGGGGTGCGGTGCGGCGGCCATGTTCGGGGGGCCCCGGTCCAGCGGCGATGCAAGGTGAGGCGGGTGCGGCTTGGGTCTTCGGCGGGCCCAGTACAACGGTGATGGTGGATGGGCCCGGTGCGGCGATAAGGGTAGGTGGTCCCGGCGGACGGCGAGGTTCGGCAGTCGCGTTGTGCGGTGGGCGGTGGAATCGGGGAGGGGGAGATTAACAGAGTTACCGGGCAGGCAGCGAGGCTGCGCATCATCGGTAGGCAGGTGGAGGTCGGCGGCAGCATCGGCGTGGAGGTCGGTGAAGGCGGCGTCCTGGTGAGTCCTGGAGGTGCTCCTGGTGGCCAAGATGGCGTCGGGGGACTCAGGCCGGAGGCTCGGGCCAGAGTTGGGGCCCGGGGCCTGCGGGCGGTCGAGTCGGGGATTGTCGTTAGCTGGAACGGCCTGGAGGCGGGCTAATTTCAGGTCCTTGGTGGAGGTAAGATGGGACAGGAATTGCTGATTGAAGCGGTGGATCTTCCGGAGGATGTAGTGTAGTTGGGGTCCGTTGCAGGTCTGGGTGAGTGAGGCCCGAAGATTCGGGAGAGCCAATGCGAGGTCCTGCTGGTGCCGGCGCATTGCAACCAGGGTGGTCCGTTGCAGGTCTGGGTGAGTGAGGCCCGAAGATTCGGGAGAGCCAATGCGAGGTCCTGCTGGTGCCGGCTCCGTTGCAGGTCTGGGTGAGTGAGGCCCGAAGATTCGGGATTCGGGAGCTGGAGAAACTCAGCGGGTGCAGCAGCATCTAAGGGGCGAAGGGTCGAGACCCTTCTTCAGACTGGTCAGGGATCAGGGAAACGAGAGATATAAACAGTGATGTGGAGAGATAAAGAACAATGAATGAAAGTTATGCAAAAAAGTATTGATGATAAGGGATCATCTGGCATCTTGTTCCACACATCTACCACCATTTGTGTGAAAAAGGTATCCCTCAGATTCCGATTAAATATTTTCCCATTTAGCTTAAACTTATGTCCTCTGCACCTCAATTCTTCTATTCAGGGAAGAGAATCTGTGCTTCTACCCAATATATCCCTATAATGATCTTATACACCTCGAAAAGATCACCCTTCTTCCTTCTGCGCTTCAAGGAATAGGTTCCCTGCCCACTCAACCACTCCCCATTGGCCTGTCCCAGGCTGCATCCTTGTAAAATGTCACTGTAAAGGTTCTAGTTTGGCAAAATATTTCCAATAACACAGTACCCTGAACTGAACACAATACTCCAAATGCGGCCTCACTGAGGCCTTATACAACTTATGCATAGTGCCCGACCTTTCACTGAGTTGGTCCTGCCCATGTTAGACTTCCCAAAATGCAATAGCTCACATTTATCTGCATTAAATTCCATCTCCCATTCTTCAGCACACTTGGCCAATCGATCAAGATCCTACAGAAATTAATCACAACCATCTTCATCATCTGCAAAACTATCCACTTTTGTATCATCTGCAAACTTGCTAAACATGCTCTGTGAGTTCTCATCCAAATTATTGATGTGGATGTCAAACAGTAACAGGCCCAGCTCTGAATGCAGAATCACAGGCCTCCTGGCCAAGAAGCAAACGCCCACCCTCTGCTTCATTCCATGAAGATTTCTTTTCTATCCATTCAGCTATCTCTCCTTGTAACTACATAAAGCTACAAACTAAGAGTACTACGGCAAACTTTAAGGAACATTTAGACAGATGCATGGATGGGTCATTTATTGGAATATGGGGATGGGACATGTAGGCCGGTGTGGACAGGCTGGGCTGAAGACATTAGACTGTGACTCTATGCCTCTAAAACTGAAGGGTGTGTGTGTGCACAAATTCCTCACTTGGCCATGGATCTCTGTGCTGGGATCGTAGAACAGATTCATTTGAAGACAAACCCGGTTAACATTATTATTACAGCAGTTTGTCCAATGGTCACACATGGATAGGTAACCTGCAAACATGTCCAAATTTCTACAGCACAAGGCAAATGTTGTCAGTGTTGCCACTGGTGAAAATATATCTGGGTAGTGTGCGACGGAACTCGGAACAGGTTGTTATGTGAGATGTCCTGGGAATGGATGATTCAAAGAAATTACCTGTGTGTGATGCCAGTGTGGTCAATGATGGGTCTGGATGAGCAGTGACGTACTCTCATTAAATCTGACTGCTATGTTTTACATTTAAGATGATGTAAAATAAAGAATCCCTTCATTTTATTTCAAATGTTTAACTATAAAGGGTTAACTGAAGTTCAGTAACCATAATTAATCTCATCTGTAATGAGCACTAACTCCATCTTGCTGCTCCATCCGCACTGGTAAACACGGCACGTGAAGATGCATGAACTTGTTATTTTCATCTTAATTAACAGTGGTTAGAAATACTAATTGCCTCTCTCCGGCATACAATGGAAAGAAAAACACATAATGCGGAAAATTGCAGCTTCAGATCTGAGAAAGGGGTAGTTAAGTAACGTTGCTGTATCCTTCGTCCAGTGGGGAATATTAGTTCCAGCCGGCGAACACTAGCTGTGGCTCTATTCAATCTGTAGTTTATTTTGTAGTAAACAACTTCAGACCAGTCGACAG
The DNA here is from genome assembly GCA_963514005.1 of Raja brachyura. The sequence continues at coordinate 10,860,720 of OY740805.1, forward strand.
GTAGATGTCAATTCAAATCCACGGACCAGACAGCAATGTGTAAATGACCAACTTATCTGCCTAGGCTGTCCACACAGCGGTACAGAGAAACATAGAAATTAGGTGCAGGAATAGGCCATTCGGCCCTTCAAGCCTGCACCGCCATTCAATATGATCATGGCTGATCATCCAACTCAGTATCCCGTACCTGCCTTCTCTCCATACCCTCTGATCCCTTTAGCCACAAGGGCCACATCTAACTCCCTCTTAAATATAGCCAATTAACTGGCCTCAACTACCCTCTGTAGCAGAGAGTTCCACAGACCCACCACTCTCTGTGTGAAAAAAGTCCTTCTCATCTCGGTCCTAAAGGATTTCCCCCTTATCCTTAAGCTGTGACCCCTTGTCCTGGACCTCCCCAACATCGGGAACAATCTTCCTGCATCTAGCCTGTCCAACCCCTTAAGAATTTTGTAAGTTTCTATAAGATCCCCTCTCAATCTCCTAAATTCTAGAGAGTATAAACCGAGTCTATGCAGTCTTTGTTCATAAGACAGTCCTGACATCCCAGGAATCAGTCTGGTAGAAAGAGAAAGCTGCCACACACACGTGGACTTTATTGATGTGCTTGTTTATCAAGTAATTCAAGAGAGCATATCTCCCATCATGCAGTGTAAACCTGGTACCTGTAGAAAGTGAAATAAAAGCTTCAATGAGCAGCAGGGACTGTTATTAAAAATGACCAATTTATTGGACAGGAAATTCTATGATGTTTTCCTCTTAATCTGTATCTTTGAGAAATGTGGACACCTGTTGATGTTTCATTCATCTGATTCAGGGCGAGAGTTTAGTGGTGACTAAATACCCAAACAGTTGTCAGGTCACCATTTAAAAGCAGTTTATTTGTTAGTGCTGTTAGTGCTGGCGCAAACTTCAGACACAGGTTTACCGTGTTTCATAGAGTGCGATAGTGCACTTTAGTTCATCTGAACTATTCCCAATGGCCGGGACCTGTGCCCCGTGTTCAAGAGACAAGAAAGAGGAAGACAATGCAGATCAGTAGGTGACTTAGGAGCTGGTGCAGGGGGTGGGGGCTTCAGGCATAGAGTCATACAGCATGGAAACAGGCCCTCTGGCCCAACTTGTCCATGCCCATGCCCCATACACTCGTACGTCCAGCCGGTGTTTGATCCATATCCCTGTAAACCTGTCCTATCTATGTACCTGTACACATGAATGTTAAATGTTATAATAGACTTTGCCTTTGGAACTGATGTGTTACAATGCTGGAGATATATTCTGCACTCTGTATCTTCACTTTGTTCGATCTGTTGTACTCCAGTTTGACTTGATTGTGTTTATGTTCAGTATATCCTTATTTGATTATATAGCATGCAAAACAAAGCTTGACACTGTACCTCGGTACATGGGCAGAGCATTAAATAGGAAAGGTGCATTCAAGTGCTGTGGAGCAGAGGGATCTACGCGTGCAGTTACATAGTTTCTTGCAAGTGGCATGACGAGTAGATATGGTGATTAAAAAGGTATTTGGCACATTGGCCTGCATCAGAGTATTGTGTAGAAGTTGGGAGGTCAAGTTACAGATGTATAAGACGTTGATGAGAACACAGTTAGAGTATTGTGTTCAGTGTTGGTCACCGTGTTATAGGAAATATGTTGTCAAGCTGGAAATGGTGCAGATAAGTTTTACGAGGCTGTTGCCAGGATAGGAGGGCCTCAGCTATAGAGGGAGATTGGACAGGGTAGCACATTATTCCTTGGAGCGCAGGAGGGTGAGGAGTGATCTTATAGAGATGTAGAACATCATGAGAGGAATAGATCAGGTAAATACACAGTCTATTGCCCAGATTAGGGAAATCAAGAACCAGGGACATAGGTATCAGGTGAGGGGGGAAATATTTAATAGAAACATGAGGAGTGACTATCTACACAAAGGGTGTTGTGTATATGCAACAAACTGCCAGAGAGGTAGTTGAGGCAGGTACTATCATAATACATGACATATATCTGTGCAGGTTCTTCTTCGAGTCCGTTGTCGTTGTGCCAGTATCTGGCGCAGGTCACAGCTGGTCGGGTCGGTTCAGCCAGGTCCTGTGGGCTGCACTGGGGGGCGTCGTTACACTCCAGTAGGTGGGACATTGTCTGTACTGCTCCACAGCACCATGTGTCTTCTGCCTGGTAGTTCCATGCTTTCATAAGTGTTTTGCACCTCCTCTGCTCCACTTGTGCAGGTACATGGATAGGATAAGTTTAGAGCGATAAGGGACAAGTGCGGAGAGTTGACATAGTGTAGGTGGAGCACATGGCCGTCCGAAGGGGGGGTGCATTGGGTGTGGCCGCACCCCCCTTTTTTCCCCCAGAGTAAGAACAAATCACGAAGAAAAAAAAAATCAGAGCGCAATCAGCGTTTCCACTTCGTCGGAAATCGCCTGAAATCCTGGTTCCGGCCGCAGAATGATTTGGGAGCAAAAAATGCAACCATCCGCGCCTGCGCAGTTGGGGAAGCGACGCAAAATGACGCTGTCTCTCCGCGCGTGCGCAGTGGGCCCGGGCGGGATCAGATTGCCATTTGCATTCCACACATTGAGCTCGATGCCTCATCTCTACTCCATGTAAGTAGTGGAATATTGCGTTGCAGGAGGGGGAATCTGTTTTTTATACTCGGTGGCAACCTACCCATGAGGGGGTCTAACCTGGCCCGCAGCATGATTTAGAAACAATAGGGAGTAGCAATGTTACAAAATTTTGAGATTTAAAAAATCAAGTCTGCAATTTATCCCATCAGATAAAGCATAAAAAGAAGTTTAATTTGACACCTAATTCACTTTCATATCTTCAGTATTTAGAAAGTTATGACCATTTTCATACTCGGAAATTAGCATCTTGTTCCCCATTGCCTTTCAATTGACTTAACTCAAAATCTGTGATCTAGAACAGTTAAAAGCCCATCACTTTCTTAAAAATTAAGAGAACTCAATGAAATGTTTAGTTATTATAGATTGAAGCATTCTGAAACAAATATGAAACAATCTTACTTGGATGACCTGAAATTAAAGCATATAATTAGTTAGTTATCTAATTGTAGCTAATTACAAAATTCAATGAGTAGATCTAAACATCTATCCATTTCTTAAGAAAAGATAAACTTTTTTAAAATTGCCTAAGTATCCAAATAACATTCACACAATAATCCACAATATAACATAATTTTTAAATCTCATTTTCATGAATTTCTAGGCCAAATGATGCCTGTAAATTAATGGCCATTTAAATCAACTAGCGAGTGGGTTTTAGTGGAATGCGGTGGATTGGAACGTTGCGGTTTGCGGTGAAGTCGGGACTATTGGTTCATACATTTTTTTGGACCCCATTTCGCAAGATGAAAATGTGATTAAAGCCTCCCTAAAAACCAACTTTTAATATAAATAAACTGTGTACCTTTTTTTCTCCCCTACACAAAATCCTTCGCGTTGTCGGCACTCACGGCTTTTGAAGGTGATTTTTAAATTACTCTAGTTGATAAATAATCTAGCGTAATTTAAAAATTCCTTCATGAATGAAATATCGGAGCGATTTTTCTTCCGCAACGAAATCGCCCGACATTGATCGATTTTCCCAGTCTGCAGAAAAACGGCACTTTAAGCCCGCCCCCCTCTGAAAGGCGCCGAAGTCACGCACACGGGGAGCGGCAGAACTGCAGCGCTGCTCAAGGTAAGTTTTGTAACATACCTACCTAATAGGGAATGCCCATTTCTCCGGGGTTGGGGGGTGCGGTGTCTGCCCGCCCGGTCCAGCGTCTCCATCCATGGCGTCGGAGCCTCGCCAAAAGCCAGCATGGTGACTAGGAGACCGTTCTCCCGTCGTCGGGCGGGAGTGGCTGAATCTGAACCCAGCGGCTGTAACCCCAATACCAGACGCCGCTGCGGTGGGGCCCGTTCCCCTCACCTCCCCCGCTGCCGGGCCCAAGCCATCTTCCGTCCATGCCACTACGCACTCCCGCCGGTCCTATGCCTTTCTTCCACTCCCCACCGCGGACCCTTACCTTTCCCCGCCGCAGACCCTCGACTTACCCCCTCCCCTCCCCACTGGGCCAACGCCATCTTCCTCCCACGCCACCCCCCCACTTCCGCCGAGCCCACGCCTTCCTGCCACCCCCTCCCGGACCCTTGCCCCACCCCCATGGGCCCTCGCATCTCCCCCCCACCGCCGGGGGCCATCCAACGCTGTGTGAGAGGGAGGAAGGTGAAAGATGTGAGAGGGGGAGGGAGGCGAGGGAGGGGAGGGGGAGAGAGAGAGAGGGGAAGGAGGGGAGAGGGAGATGGGGAGGGAGAGAGAGGTGGATGGGGAGAGGGAAAGGGGGATTATCTTTAGTAATATTGCAAAATTAAGGTAGGTTTTAGAGCTATTATATTTTCTCCTCCATATGAATAATATTAAATAATATTAAATAATATCAAACAATTGGAACTGCTTTCATTTCCTTGATAACAATACTGAAAAATATGGATTCCATAGTTCGTGACATATATATACATTTTAATGGGATCATTATATACAGATGTAACATTTCCATTTGGAGATCGGGGGACGGGGGTGCTTGGGGGAAATATGCGTCAAGCCGATAGCCTAATCATTAAAGAGTTAAAAGATAGCCTAATCGATAAAGAGCAGAGAAGAGGAATCAGAGCTGCCACGGAAAGGTACTTTGAGAAGTTGAGGAGCAAGTTCTCAGCTAGTGACTCGTCTTCAGCATGGAAGGGCATGCAGGAAATCACCAGCTATAAGAGGAAAGTCCCCCACTCTTTGGACAATTGTCAGCTGACAAACGACCTGAATGAGTTTTACTGCATGTTTGAAAATCAGAAACCTAACCCTGGTACCTCCTCCCCAACAAACACAGCCAGACCCCAGTCTGTAAAGAATGGACCCTGCACCCTCTCCTTCCCATTCACCACTTCACACCTACTGAAGGCCAAATTACACCAAATTACTCATTTTTAACCTGTCCCTGCGAACATGTACTGTCTCTGCCTGTTTCAAAGTCTTCACTATTATACCCAAAAAGGCAAGGATTACTGGTCTAATAACGACAGGCTTGTCGCACTGACCTCTGTCGTCATAAAGACCCTTGAAAGGCTTGTGCTGGCCAAGCTGAAAAATATCACAATCCACCTGCTGGACACTCTGCAGTTTGCATATTGGGCCAATAGACAACAGACAATAGGTGCAGGAGCAGGCCATTTGGCCCTTCGAGCCAACACCGCCATTCAATGTAATCATGGCTGATCATCCCCAATCAGTACCCCGTTCCTGCCTTCTCCCCATATCCCCTGACTCTGCTATTTTTAAGAGCCCTATCCAGCTCTCTCTTGAAAGCATCCAGAGAACCTGTGTCTGTCAGTGGATCACCAGCTTTCTGACAGAGAGGAAGCAGCATGTGAGGCATATTTCGGACCCACAAACGCTCAGCATAGGAGCACCGCAAGATGCGTACTCTCCCCTCTCCTCTACTCTCACTACACCAATGAATGTACCTCCACAGACACCTCTGTCACGTTTCTCATGTTTGCGGTCGACACAACCCTGATTGGACTGATCCAGGATGGGGATCGCTGTACTCTTTCCAGTTTGACATCTTTCCTATAACATGGTGCCCAGAACTGAACACAATATTCTAAATGCTGTCTCACCAACACCTTATACAACTGCAACATGACCTCCCAACCTTTATACTCAATACTCTGACTGATGAAGGGCAAAGTGTCAAAATACTTTTTGACCACCTGATTACCTGCGACTCAACCTATAAGGAACCATGCAACCATCAACCATTCCTCTGCCCACCTGGCTAATTGATCCAGATCCTGCTGCAATCTTTCACAACCATCTTCACTATATGCAAAACCTTCTGTATCATCAGCAAACTTGCTAATCATGCCCTGTTCTGTGATGTTTCACAGAGTGCTGGAGTAACTCAGTGGGTGAGGCTGATTATAGAGGTTGGGAGATCATGCTGCAGTTGCGTAAGAAGTTGATGAGGCTGCATTCAGAGTGCTGTATTCAGTTCTGGGCACCATGTTATAGGAAAGATGTCATCAAACTGGAAAGGGTACAGTGAAGATTTACGAGGATGTTCCAAGACTAGAGACCCAGCGATATAGGGAGAGGCTGAGTAGGCTGGGACTCTATTACATGGAGCACAGGATGAGGGGTGATCTAATAGAGGTGTATAAAATCATGATTTGAATAGATATGGTTGAGTCTTTTGCGCAGAGTAGGTGAATCGAGGAGCAGAGGACATAAGTTTAAGGTGAAGGGGAAAAGATTTAATAGGAATCTGAGGGGTATATTTTTCACACAAATGGTGGTAGGTGTATGGAACAAGCTGCCAGAGGAGGTAGTTGAGGCAGGGACTATCGAAACATTTAAGAAACAGTTAAACAGGTACATAGATAGGACAGGTTTGGAGGGATCTGGATCAAAAGTGGGCTGGTGGTACATGCTGGGCCGAAGGGCCTGCTTCTATACTGTATCGCTCTATAACTCTATCTATCTTTCCCTCTCAAACCCATTCTCCTGCTTTCTCCCCATTGCCTCTGACACCTGTATCAATCAAGAATCTATCAATCTCCTCCTGAAAAATGTCCATTGATTTGACCTCCACAGCTGTCTGTCACAATGAATTCCTTGGTTAACCACCCTCTGACTTAAGAAATTCCTGCTCATCTCCTTCCTATAGGAATGTATTTTAATTCTGAGGCTATGGCCACTGGTCCCAGACTCTCCCACCAGTGGAAACATCCTCTCCACATCCACTCCATCCAGGTTTTCACCAGGCTGGGACAGATAGCAACAGCTTCACACCATGTCCCAAAGCTGCATCACCCAAGGCAGCAGCGATGCTATAGGAGAGGGCAAGCACCGTAACAAAGTAGCTCACGATGGTTTGGGTAACATTCAGGAATGTCTATTCATGTCACATCATGAATATTACTGAAGAAGGGTCTTGACCCAAAATATAGTCTACACCTTTTCTCCAGAGATGCTGCCTGACCCGCTGAGTTACTCCAGCACTCTGTGACATGTCACCTATCCATGTTCTCCAGAGATGCTGCCTGTCCCGCTGAGTTACTCCAGCACTCTGTGAAACGTCGCCTATTCCTATTCTCTGCAGATGCTGCCTGACCCACTGAGTTACTCCAGCACCTTGTGTCTATTTTCCCTTCACCCATCTGCCCAAGCCCACTCTCCCCCCTCCTTTCCTATGTTCCTTTCCACCCATAAACCTCTCTCTGCCTTTACATTTCACTCCTCTTTCAAATCTGCTCTACTTATCTACATGCATTTTTTTTCTTAACTTTTTAGTCATAGAATGATGCAGTGTGGAAACAGGCCCTTCAGCCCAACTTGCCCACACCGACCAACATGTCCCATCTACACTAGTCCCACTCACACGCGTTTGGCCCATATCCATCTAAACCTGTCCTATCCATGTCCGTGTCCAAATGTCTCTTAAACAGTAGGATAGTCCTAGCCTTAACTATCTCCTCTGGCAGCTCGGTCCATAGGTATGGAGAGAAGGCAGGTACGGGATACTGAGTTGGATGATCAGCCATGATCATATTGAATGGCGGTGCAGGCTCGAAGGGCCGAATGACCTACTCCTGCACCTAATTTCTATGTTTCTATGTTTCTATCATATTGAATGGCGGTGCAGGCTCGAAGGGCCAAATGGCCTACTCCTGCACCTAATTTCTATTTTTCTATGTATGTTTCTACACCCACCACCCTTTGTGTGAAAAAGCTACCTCTCAGATTTCTGTTAATTTCTGAAATATTGGTCATTGATTTGATGCAAAAATGCTGAAAAATAAGACTCAAATGCTTCAGAGAGCATCTAAAACCCCTGAGCTTCCAGAGCTCTTAAGCGGGCCCTGGACCACGGCATCGAGAGACTTCACGTCTCGCGCTCGTGATGTGCGCAACGCGCACATTATTTCATTTCGGAGTCACGTGAGTGACTTCGTGAAGAGCCCGCCGGCGCGCATGCTCGACATATCGTCGTAACGCGTTGCTGCGACGGCTGGCGGTGCAGCGCGCTCCTCGCCAGCCCTTCATAAGGGGCCACGGAGGTGAGTATTCCACCTTTAGTTGGTGGTCCTTGTTGTTCGTCATGTCTTGCAGCAAGGACATGGATGGGAGTTCGAAGGGCCGGAGGACGCCAGGACGAGTTCGCCGGTCAACAGTTCCGGGGCCTTTACCATCGGCAGTACCTGCAACGCAGGTCGGGACTCAGGCGGAGATGTGGGTAAGCCCTGTGATTACAGGTCCAGATCCGCCAGCACACCACAGCTCGGAGGAGTTCGACGAGGAGGAGTGTGGTGTGCCGCCAGAGCAGGGGGACCCTGCCATGGCAGTCAGGTCGTCAGCGGGCTCGCTGGCGACCTCGAGCAGGGGGCGTGCGGCTGCACGGCCCGTTCCACTCAGCCCCCCGAGAAGGGGCAGGGCAGGAGCCCAGAAGCCTAACCCTGCCAGGGCTAAGGCATTGCCTGACACGGAGGAGCGGTCAGGTTCCAGGGCGAGACCCGGGGCGGCTGTGAGGTCCAGCCGGCACACCCCGACTCTCGACGCCGGGACGGGTCGGTTGAGTCGGGTCTCGTCACGGTCGCCGAGCCCCCCATGGATGGGTGGGCGAGACCATGCGTCGGCAAGGTCCACGATGTGGGCAGCCGGCAAGCCTGCGCGGGCTTCAGGTAGCCATGCTTCGGCTGGTGCCAACACCACGCTGCAAGTGCCCTTAGTGGCAGCGGCGTCAGCTCCCGCTAAACTGAGGCGGTTGAACACGCCCGCGCGGGAATCGCGCAGTTTCGCCTCGGTGGCTGTTAGCGACAACTACCGGCACCGGCAGGGCCTCGATGAGGTGCGGGCCGATGATAGGAGCCCGGTTTTCTTTTCAGAGCCGGAGGACTCCGACCACCTGAGTGTTCAGGGTGAAGGGCGTATTGACCGTAAGGAGCGGCTGCTGGAGCTCCTGCTTCAAAGCCAACAACAGCAGGGCAGCCACAGGCACAGGGCGTCGTCACCAGCCTCTACCATCAGCCTGGAGCAGCAGGAGGAGGAGGTTTTGGTGGATTCCATACTACCTCCGGTGGAGGTACCAGCGGAGGATCTTCTGGATGTGGCAACCAAATTTGCGGCCCCACATTCATCTGGACTTCCTTTAAACACGAAGCTGGCAGCCACTGTGGACTTTCTCAACAACCAGCAACTACAGGAAGAAGTCCTCATTCAGGCAATGAGCCGTCACAAGGCTCCATCCAATTGCAACTCCCTCAACGTGCCTGTGGTCAATACGCCGATATGGGGCAACATCAGTGCGGCTATCCGTCAACAGGAGGTAAAACTGCAGCGGATCCTGAAGCTCCTCACGGCCGGTATTACCGCCTTTGTGCGGTCGGTGGACGGGGACGAATTGAATTTGGACCAGGAAGATGCCCTGGCCCTCCTGTGCGCGACCCAGCACGAAACTAACGGGTTTCGCAAAACCAGCATCCGCCCAGCGTTCAATCCAAAGTTTGCAGGATTGTGCAAACCACCGCCGCCGCCCCCGCCCCGTCAGCTCTTTGGGGAGGACCTCTCGAAGAGAGTCAAAGAGCTTGACGAGCAAGCCAAAACGGTGGGGATCATGCGCCCTCAGAGTGCCCCCACACCGTCAGGCTCAAAGTCTCCATACATTCGATCACGAGGGTCTGCTAGTACCTCGACGAGGACCCACCCTCAAGCTCCACAACGACAGCAACATCAGACCCAGCACCAGGGGTCTTTTTTAGGACAGGGTCGGCAGAGACCCTGGTGGAAAACGAAGACGCCGCGCCCTCAAGCCAACCCAGCACCTCCACGTCCGCACACGCGTGTCAAGGACCGCCGGTAACCACGGAGGTGAGGGGGTCTGGTTCTCTCTTTTCTCTCTGTTTAACTTCACATGTTGGTGGTCGCCTTCGGTGGTTTTTGGGTGCATGGGGTAATTTTACTGGTGACGAGTATGTGTTGCAGAATATTCAGGGGCATAAAATTGAGTTTATTAATGGCGACATTCATCCATCCCAGCACATGCCCGCTCGAACATTTAAATTATCTGCTGCAGAACAGGCAGCCGGCTATAAGGAACTGTTAAGTCTTGAGCACAAAGGAGTGATTGAGAGAGTGGTGCATGAGCCAGTTGAATTTGTTTCGAACATATTCACCAGACCTAAGAAGGATGGAGGTTGTCGTGTCATTATTGATCTAACCCGTTTGAATACTTTTGTAACATATACTCATTTTAAAATGGATACGTTTGAAACAGCCAAATCATTGATTTCTCATGGTTGCTTTATGGCATGCATCGATTTAAAAGACGCATATTATTCCGTATCCGTCCAGAAATGTGACAGAAGGTTTTTGAAATTCATCTGGATGGGGCAACTCTGGCAGTACAAGGCTTTGCCTAATGGGCTCACCACAGCCCCTAGATTGTTCACTAAATTAGTGAAGCCAATTATGGCTTATTTGAGACAACGACACCATATAGTTATGGCCTATTTAGATGATATCTTAATTGTGGGCCACACCCTGGAATTGGCTGAACAGGGTGTTGCAGCTGCTGTCAATATATTTCAACAATTGGGGTTTATTGTCCATCCAGAGAAATCAAAGTTCTACCCTGCCCAGGTGATTAATTACCTAGGGTTCACGGTGAACTCTATAAGCATGAGGGTTACCATTCAAATTAACAAGATTGAGGAGGTTACCCAGGTGTGTCAAGATTTAATCCGCACCAATATACCATCGATTCGGCACTTAGCTACAATAATTGGGAAGCTGGTAGCTTTGTTTCCGGCAGCGCGATATGGACCTTTGCATTATCAGAATTTGCAAAGAGCTAAAATTGCTGCGTTACAACAGAACGCTGGTCATTATGATCGGTCCATGCACTTGCCGCCCGAAGCAATAAATGAGTTGCAATGGTGGGTGTGTCACATTAGCAGCTCATTCAAGCCTATTAGGGAGGCTAATCCGGTGGTATATTTGCAAACTGATGCAAGCTCCAATGGTTGGGGAGCCACGAATAATTGCTCTAGTTGTGGTGGCAGATGGGACACCCTTGAATCAACGATGTTGTTAACTCAAGGGATTAACTATTTGGAGTTGCTGGCAGCATTCCACGGACTTCGTGCGTATTGTTCCAAGCTTGTTGGAGCACATGTCCGTCTCCAAATAGACAACACCACAGCAGTAGCATATTTAAACCATATGGGTGGTACCAGGTCAGTTTCGTGTGACAAATTGGCAAACTCAATTTGGCTCTGGTGTGTTCAAAGAGACATTTGGATTTCAGCTACCTATTTGCCAGGTGAGCTTAATACTGTGGCGGACACCAGGTCACGCAAATTTAATGACAATATTGAATGGATGTTGCATCCTGAGATCTTTTCTAAAGTCACAGCCAAATTTGGTAAACCGGACATTGACCTCTTTGCGTCACGGTTGAACCATCAGGTACCAACCTACGTTTCATGGGAACCAGATCCTGGGGCAATAGCGCTAGATGCATTCTCGCTGGACTGGGGGAAGTGGTTTTTCTATGCCTTCCCCCCGTTTTGCCTCATCAGTCGGGTATTGCAAAAGATTCAGGCAGATAGAAACATAGAAACATAGAAAATATGTGCAGGAGTAGGCCATTCGGCCCTTCGAGCCTGCACCGCCATTCAATGTGATCATGGCTGATCATCCAACTCAGTATCCCGTACCTGCCTTCTCTCCATACCCCCTGATCCCTTTAGCCACAAGTGCCACATCTAACGCCCTCTTAAATATAGCCAATGAACTGGCCTCAACTACCTTCTGTGGCAGAGAATTCCAGAGACTCACCACTCTCTGTGTAAAGAATGTTTTCCTCATTTCGGTCCTAAAGGAATTCCCCCTTATCCTTAGACTGTGACCCCTTGTTCTGGACTCCCCCAGATGCTGCCAAGGGCATCCTTATTATACCCGACTGGCCCACACAGCCTTGGTATCCGGTGGTCTTTGACATGCTCAACGAACCTTGGGTCCTTTTGAAGGGTTGCCCACAATTGGTTACTCACCCTGTCTCAGGGGAGCCGCATCCCTGCCATGGCTATTTAAATTTGTTGGCTTGCAGGTTCTGAACAGGCCGTTAGTCCAATACGGCCTCTCGGCTCGGACCATGGATACCATCGGGGCGTCGTGTCGAGAGTCTATAAGGCGAAGATACCGCTCGCATATTAAGAAGTGGGAAGCCTACTGCAGCCGCTCTCGCATCAAGTACGATGACGTGACAATAACCGACGTCCTGGAATTCCTCGCGGGGTTGCACCATGATGAACACTTAAGTTACAGTGCCATCAACAGCGCCAGAAGTGCGCTATCATTCTACCTCAGTTTGGAGGTAGGATCCAACAGTCTAGTGTCCAGACTCATGCGGGGTATATTCAATATGAATCCGCCTACACCACGCTATAATATCACCTGGGATGTCAGGGACGTATTAACCCTGCTCAGGACGTGGTCACCCATGGAAGGGCTCCAACTGGACCAACTCACCATGAAGCTGGTGATGTTACTAGCGCTGACTTCAGCTCAGAGGGTACAGACACTACACAAACTTCGTGTCGACAGAATGACGTCTACCCCCACAGAAGTAGTCTTTTTCATTGACGAGCTACTAAAGCAGCATAGACCTGGGTGCACAGGGCTGCAGCTGAAGTTCCCGGCATACCCCGCAGATGCTAGGCTATGTTTAGCCTCACATATCCGCCACTATGTCAAGGTGACGGCACGCATCAGAGGAATGGAGAGATACCTGCTTGTCACTCATAAGAGACCTCATCATCGAGTGACAGTCCAGACGATATCCAGGTGGCTTCGAGTCGTCTTGGGTAAGTCAGGTATCGACACTAATGTGTTCAAGTCTCATTCCACCAGGGCTGCATCGACGTCAGCGGCGAGGGTCATGGAGGTGCCCATGGACCAAATTCTCGCCACCGCAGGATGGGCTAATGAAGCTGTGTTCCAGCGTTTTTTATAACAAGCCTGTTGCTGCTCCTCTACAGTTCGCAGAAGCCGTGCTGGATGCAGGTCAAGAATGTGGAGATGTCCCCGTATGAGGGGTTTTGATTTGTTATTAATAAATATGCTCTTGTTTTGCAGTATGGACTGTTGAGCAAGTTTGTTCCTCCCATCCATCCCTGGTAGTGGTGTGTCAGCATGGACGTGGTCCAGGGTGTGTCATCACAGAAGCTTTGAAGTCTTCACGAAGTCACTCACGTGACTCCGAAATGAAATAGTAAGATTGAACGAGAACTTACCAGTTCGAAGGTTGATCTTTATTTTATGAGGAGTCGAAGTGAGGGATTTCGTGCCCTCCTCGCCCAACCCTCAATCACCTTCATCTGGTAATCTTAGCCACTTCAATCATACTATGCGAAGTCATTTCTATTGTTGGTTCTGTGATTCCACGCCGCTACTTTGAAGTATGTCGAGCATGCGCGCTGGCGGGCTCTTCACGAAATCCCTCACTTCGACTCCTCATAAAATAAAGATCAACCTTCGAACTGGTAAGTTCTCGTTCAATCTTACTATTTCAGATTAGTTTTTTTGTAATCCTGTCATGCCAACCTCCTTTTGGAAAAGCTGTGTACGGGCCTGCTCCTCCTACTCTCTCTCCCCACTCCCCCTCTCTATCCCCACACTCCTCCCACTCTCTCTTCCCACTCCCCCTCTCTACCCCCACACTCCCCCACCTCCTCTGCTGTCCAACAGAGCTAGAATTGGTCTCCCTGTCCCGAGTGGAGGCAGGATCGATTTTAACATTTAAAAGTAAAGTGGATAGGTATATAGACAGGAAGGGAATGGAGGGGTATGGTCTGAGTGCAGGTAGATGGGACTAAGGGAAAATAAATGGTCGGCACGGACTGGAAGGGCCGAGAAGGCCTGTTTCCGTGCTGTAATTGTTATATGTTATATATATGTTATATGACTGCTGCTGCAATTTTCCTCTGAGGGGCCATCACCCCAATAGTATGCAGAAAGCAGTGCTTGTAGGAGAGGGGGAGAGCCACAGAGAGTCCTGCACTATCCGCTGCCACTTCTGACGGCCACCCATGTAGCTGAACCTCAATGTGATTATGGTTGATCATCCATAATCAGTAACCCGTGCCTGCATCATCCCCATACCCCTTAATTCCGCAAGCCCCAAGAGCTCTATCTAACGGTTTTAAATGCATCCAGCGAATTGGCCTCTGCTGCCTTCTGTGGCAGAGAATTCCACAAATTCACAACTCTCTGGGTGAATGTTTTTCTCATCTCCGTCTTCACCGCGTGAGCCTATGCTGCACTGCCTCAATAGCAAGGATGTCTTTCTTCAAGAGGGCTTTGAATCAACTGAACACACTGAATGTCTACTGAACTGTGAGTTTGGAGTTTTGTGTGGCTTTATGCTGGTTTTATGGTGGTTTCACCCTGCTTGAAGTGGAATGAAACTGTACTTGAATTTGGCGGCCTTGCACCCTGCTTGAAGTGGTATGAAACTGCACTGAATTTGGTGGCCTTGCACCCTGCTGAAAGTGGTATGAAACTGCACTTGATTTTGGTGGCCTTGGATCCAGCTTGAAGTGGTATGAAACTGCACTTGAATTTGGTGGCCTTGCACCCTGCTAGAAATGGTAGGAAAATGGATTTGAATTTGGTGGCCTTGCATCCTGGTTGAAATAGAATTTCAAGAAATAGCCATGAGTCAACTGCCAGCCCACCAGCTGTGAGTGAGCTGCCAGCACATCAGGCTTGAGGGACTGAGCTGCCACCCCAAGAACCCATACCAGTGCTCCAGAAAGCCCCCCCACTAGCCACCAATATTGGAATTGGTGGAGAGGTGAAATACTGTGTCGGGGGACCAGCCGTCCCATGTGAACATGGGACCCAATGGGTCCCACTTAGTCTAGTAGATGTTAACAATGTAGACAAAGGAATTAAATGTAACATCTCCGTTTGTATAAGACACAAAGCTGGGTGGCAGTGTGCGCTGTGAGGAGGATGCTCTGAGGCTGCAGATTGACGGGTAGGTTGGGTGAGTGGGCAGGTGCATGGAAGATTCAGCATAACGTGGATAAATGTGAGGTTATCCACTTTGTTGGTACGAACAAGAAGGCAGATACAGCAGGCAGTGAAGAAAGCTAATGGCATGTTGGCCTTCATAGCAAGAGGATTTCAGTATAGGAGCAAGGAGGTCCAACTGCAGTTGTACTGGGCACTGGTGAGACCACACCTGGAGTATTGTGTGCAGTTTTGGTCTCCCTAATTTGAGTAAGGACATTATTGCTATAGAGGGAATGCAGCGTAGGTTTACCAGCTTAATTCCCGGGGTGGCGCGACTGACATATGGTGAAATAATTGACCGTCTGGGCTTATATCCACTGGCATTTAAAAGGATTAGAGGGGATCTCATAGATACATATAACATTTTTAAGGGATTGGACAGTCTAGATGCAGGAAAACTGTTCCCGATGTTGGGGGAGTCCAGACCCAGAGGTCCCAGTTTAAGAATAAGGGGTAGGCCTTGTCCTGCGCCTATGATCTGTGTTTCTATGTTTCTATTCTGAAAGGGGAGGTGAGCAGCCAGAGCTCATAGTCCATATTACTAGCAATAACACAGGGAGGGAGGGAGATGAGGCAGGGAGTGAGACAGGTGGTTAAAAAGTAACCCCAGTCTTATAATCTCACTCTGCGTAAGAAGGAACTGCAGATGCTGGTTTAAACCGAAGGTAGGCACAAAATGCTGGAGTAACTCATCGGGACAAGCCACTTATTCAGACTGAGAGTCAGGGGAGAGGGAGAAACGGAGATAAGGGATCGCACTGCCTGTGCCCCGTGTTCAAGAGACAAGAAAGAAGAAGACAGTGCAGATCAGTAGGTGACTCAGGAGCTGGTGCAATTTTCTATCCATGTCAACACCATACCCCCAATACCATGTGTTCTAATTTTAGTCACCAGTCTCCCGTGCGGGACCTTATCAAAGGCTTTCTGAAAGTCTAGGAGCACTACATCCACTGGCACCCCTTCATCCATTTTACTTGTCACATCCTCAACAAATTCCAGAAGAATAGTCAAGCATGATTTTCCTTTCATAAATCCATGTTGACTAATCCTTTCACTGCTATCCAAATGCCCCATTATTACCTCTTTAATAATTGATTCCAGCATTTTTCCCACCACCGAAGTCAGGCTAACTGGTCTGTAATTCCCTGTTTTCTCTCTCGTTGCTTTCTTGAAAAGTGGGATAACATTAGCTATCCTCCAATCCACAGGAACTGATCCTGAATCTATTGAACATTGGAAAATGATCACCAATGCGTCCACTATTTCTGGGGCCACCTCCCCGAGGACCCTGGGATGCAGACCATCAGGCCCAGGGGATTTATCATCCTTCAGTCCCATTAGCCTACCCAATACTATTTCTCGCCTAATGAAAATTTCTTTAAGTTCCTCTACCCCCTTAGATCCTCTGTCTTCCAGTATATCTGGGAGATGTGCCTACACATTCCTAAATTAACGTCCTTTAATTCTGAGGCTATGACCTCTGGTCCTAAACTCTTCCACTAGTGGAAACATCCTCTCCACATCCACTCTATCCAAACCGTTCCTTATTCTGTACATTTCAATGTGCTCCCACATTCATCTAAACTCCAGCGAGTACAGGCCCAGCGCCGATAAACACTGATCATAGGTAACGTACTCATTCCTGGGATCATTCTTGTAAACCTCCTCTGACATCTCTCCAGAGCCAGCACATCCTTCCCCAGATATGGTGCCCAGAATTTCTCACAATATTCCAAATGTGGCCTGACCAGAGCCTTATGGACCCTTAACGTTATTTCCCTGTTTTTGTATACAAGCCTTCTTGAAAAAAAGCTAGCATTGAGTTTGCTTGTATAGACTTATCTGATTATATAGCATGCAAAGCAAAGCTTGCCACTGTACCTCGGTACATGGGCAGAGCATTAAATAGGAAAGGTGCATTCATTCTGACTGGATTCTGTAGGTTTCCCAAAGCCAGCTGAGGAACAGCAGAGGAACTGTGACAAGTCCCAGGTGATGCTTTGGTGTGTCATGAGCTCAGTAAATGAGAGTCTAAATGATAGACTCTTTTATATCGGCGAGACTAAACGTAGACTGGGCGATCGTTTTGCTGAACAGCTTCGCTCAGTCTGTCTGGACCAACCTGCTCTCACGGTTACTAAACAATTTGATTCTCCTTCCAATTCCCACACAGACCTTTCTGTCCAAGGTCCCCTCCATTGTCAGAATGAGGTTAAACGGACATTTGAGAAACCCAGTGGTATGAACATTCATTTCTCTAACTTCAAGTGACTCTTGCTTTCCCTCTCTCTCTATTCCTCCCCCACCCAAGTCGCACCAGCTTCACCCAACATGCAGCTAATAATGGCCAGTTTCCTTTATCATCGTTACTTTTGACATAACTTTAATTCATTATTCTTTATCTCTGTAAAACATCGTCTATATCTCTCTCTTTTCTTATCCCAACCAGTCTGAAGAAGGGTCTAGACCCGAAACGTCACCCATTCCTTCTCTCCCGACATCTGTAACATTTTTCCTGCATCTACCCAGTCCAATCCTCGAAGAAATGTACATGTTTCTACAAGATCCCCTCTCATCCTTATGAATTCCAGCGAATACAAGCCCAGTCGACCCATTCTTTCATCATATATCAGACCCGCCATCCCGCCAAACCTGGCGAACCTACGCTGCACTCCCTCTATGGCAAGAATGTCCTTCCTCCAATTAGGAGACCAAAATTGTACACAATACTCCAGCTGCGATCTCACCAGGGCCCTGTACGACTGCAGTAGGACCTTCTTGCTCCTAAACTGAAAGCATCAGTCAGAGTATTGTGTAGAAGTTGGGAGGTCATCGTACAGTTATATAAGACGTTGATGAAAGTACATTTAGAGTATTGTGTTCAGCTTTGGTCACCGTGCAAATATGTTGTCAAACTGGAAAGGGTGCAGAAAAGATTAACGAGGCTGTTGCTGGGATACGGAGGTCTGAGCTATAGAGGGAGATTGGGCAGGCCAGGACATTATTCCTTGGAGCGCAGGAGGGTGAGGTGTACAAAATAGAGATGTACAAAATCATGAGAGGAATAGATCATGTAAATACACAGTTTCCCTCTCTCCCTTCCTCTCCCTTTGCCTCTCCCTGTCCCTCCCCCTTCCTCTCCACCCTACCCTTCTCCACCTTTGCCTCCTCCAACTCCTCTCCCTCTAACCTTGCCCCTCCTCCACTCTCCCCCGCCACTTCCTCCCACCCACTGCCGTCCCTCAGGCCCGCAACCTGCCCCTCCTGACCCATACTCTGACCACCTCTCTGCCCGTCCGTCTCCCCCTCCAGTCTCATCCGTCTAATTTCCAGTCCAGTTGGTCCATTCTTTCATCACATGTCAATCAAGCCGATCCCAGGAATTAACCTGGTGACCCTACGCTGCACTCCCTCAATAGCAAGAATTGCTATGTTAGGAATTGTCCTACGTTAGACTCCTATCAATCCGCTATAGCTCTGCCTTCAACACCATAATCCCATCCAAACTGATCTCCAAGCTGCTAGACCTTGGAATGAGATCACCCTCTACCACTGGATCTGCAAATTTCTGACCCTTCCAATCGGTGGAGATAGGTGACAACATCTCATCCGCAATAATCATCAACACTGTGGATCTAATTCCATCTACAAGTCTGCAAACGACAACACTGTGGTGGGATGAATCACGACCAATAACAGGATGGAGTACAGGAAGGATATGTCATAAGGTCATCAGTGATGGGAGTACAATTAGGCAATTTGGCCATCGTCTACTCTGCCATTCAATCATTACTGATCTGTCTCTCCCTCCTAACCCCATTCTCCTGCCTTCTCCCCATAATCCCTGACATCCGTACTAATCCACATTCACATCTATCCACATTTGGACTCTATCCACATTTGCCTTAAACATATCCACTGACTTGGCCTCCACAGCCTTCTGTGGCAAAGAGTTCCGCAGATTCACCACTCTCTGACTGAAGAAATTCCTCCTCATCTCCTTCCAACAAGAACATCCTTTAATTTCATTTCGGAGTCACGTGAGTGACTTCGTGAAGAGCCCGCCGGCGCGCATGCTCGACTTATCGTCGTATCGCGTTGCTGCGACGGCTGACGGAGGAGCGCGCTCCTCGCCAGCCCTTCATAAGGGAACCACGCAGGTAAGTATGCTACCTTAAGTTGGTGGTTCTTGTTGTGTTTGCTTCACAGCAAGAACATGGATGGGAGTTTGAGAGGCCGGAGATCGGGGAAAAGTCGCCGGCCAGCAGTTCCGGAGCGAGAGTTGTCGGGGGTACCTGCAACACAGACTGGAACGAGGGCGGAGATGTCGGTGAGCTCTGTCTTTTCAGGTCCGGACCCGCCCGCACACCACAGCTCGGAGGAGTTCGACGAGGAGGAGTGTGGTGTGCCGCCAGAGCAGGACGACCCTGCCATGGCAGTCAGGTCGTCAGCAGGCTTGCTGACGGCCTCGAGCAGAAGGGTCCGTGTGGCTGCACGGCCCGTTTCACGCAGCCCTCTGAGGAGGGGAAGGGCAGGAGCCCAGAAGCCTAACCCTGTCGGGGCTAAGGCTCTGCCTGCCGCCAAGGAGCGGTCAGGTTCCAGGACGGGACCCGGGGCAGCTGTGAGGTCCAGCCGTCGCCCCGCAACGTTCGACGCCGGGACGAGTCAGTTGGGGGTCCCGTCACGGTCGCCGAGCCCCCCATGGATGGGTGGGCGAGACCATGCGTCGGCAAGGTCCATGATGTGGGCAGCTGGCAAGCCTGCACGGGCTCAAGGTATCCAGGCTTCGGCTGGTGCCGACACCATGCCGCATCTGTCCGTAGAGGCAACGGCTTCCGCTCCCGCTAAACGGAGGCGGTTGAACACGTCCGTGCAGGAATCGCGCAGTTTCGCCTCGGCGGCTGTCGACGACAACTACCGGCACCGGCAGGGCCTCGACGAGGTGCGGGCCGATGACAGGAGCCCCGGCCAATTTTCAGAGCTGGAGGACTCCGACCACCTGAGTGTTCAGGGTGAAGGGCGTATTGACCGTATGGAGCGGCTGCTGGAGCTTCTCATACAAGGTCAACAACAACAGGCATCCAGCAGCGACAGGCACAGGGCTTCATCACCAGCTTCGTACACCAGCCTGGAGCAGCAGGACGAGGAGGCAGTGGTCGACCCCATCCCACCCCCGCCTGAATTACCGGCGGAGGAACTCCTCGATGTGGCCACCAAGTTTGCAGCCCCTCATTCCTTGGGGCTTCCCATCAATACGAAATTGGCAGCCACTGTGGACTTCCTAAATAATCACCAGCTTCAGGAGGAAGTTCTACTACAAGCCATGAGCCGTCACAAGGCTCCATCAAACTGCAACTCCCTCAACGTGCCTGTGGTCAATACGCCAATATGGGGCAACATCAGTGCGGCTATCCGTCAGCAGGAGCTGAAGATTCAGCGGATCCTGAAACTCCTCACGGCCGGGATTACTGCCTTTGTGCGGTCGGTCGACGGAGAGGAGCTTAATTTGGACCAGGAGGATGCTCTGGCGCTTCTGTGCGCTACTCAAAATGAAATAAATGGCTTTCGCAAAAATAGCATCCGCCCAGCGCTCAACCCTAAGTTTGCAGGGTTGTGCAAACCACCACCGCCGCCGCCGCCCCGTCAGCTCTTTGGCGAAGACCTTTCCAAAAGGGTCAGAGAGCTTGATGAACAAGCCAAGACCGTGGGGCTCATGCGCTCTCATAGTGCCCCCACGCCATCGAGCTCGAAAGCTCCGCTTCGCCGCTCACGAGGGTCTGTCAGCACGTCTACCAGAAATTACCCTCCAGCTCCAACCCGATATCAACCACCCCAACACCAGGGGTCTTTTTTAGGACAGGCTCGGCAGAAGCCGAGGTGGAAAATGAGGACGCCACGACCTCAAACCAACCCAGCACCTCTACGTCCACCCACTCGTGTCAGGGACCGCCGGTAACCACAGAGGTGAGGCGGTCTGGTTCTCTTTTTTCTCTTTGTTTAACTTCACATGTTGGTGGGCGTCTGCGGTTGTTTGCGGGTGCATGGGGTGACATTACCAGTGATGAGTATGTGTTACGGAATATTCAGGGCCATAGCATTGAATTTATTAATGGGGACATCCCTCCGTCTCAGCATAGACCGGGTCGTACTTTTAAACTAACGGCTGCGGAACAGTCCGTAGGCTATAAGGAAATTTTCAGGTTGGAACAGAAAGGGGTCATAGAGAGAACGGTTCATGAGCCCGTTGAATTTGTTTCCAATATTTTTCCTCGACCTAAGAAGGATGGAGGCTGTAGAGTCATTATTGATCTAACCACTCTGAATAACTTTGTAACATATACTCATTTTAAAATGGACACGTTTGAAACGGCCAAATCATTGATCTCACAAGGGTGCTTTATGGCATGCATTGATTTACAGGATGCGTACTATACCGTACCCATGAAAAAATATTACAGAAGGTTCTTAAAATTTATCTGGATGGATCAGCTGTGGCAATATAGGGCGTTGCCTAATGGGCTCACCACAGCCCCTCGATTATTTACTAAATTGGTGAAGCCAATTATGGCTTATTTAAGACAACGACATCATATCGTTATGGCCTATTTAGATGATATTTTAATTGTCGGCCACACCTTGGAATCAGCTCAACAAGGGGTTGCAGCTGCGGTCAATTTGTTCCAACAGCTTGGGTTCATTATTCATCCAGAAAAATCTAAGTTCTGCCCCACCCAGGTAATTAATTATCTGGGGTTCTAGGTGAATTCCATTAGCATGAGAGTCACCATACCAATTAACAAAATTGAGGAGGTAACACAGGTGTGTACAGATTTAATCAATACTCGTATACCATCGATTCGTCACACAGCTACTGTCATTGGCAAGATTGTGGCTTTGTTTCCGGCAGCCCGGTATGGACCTCTGCATTATCAAAACTTGCAGAGAGCCAAGATCGCTGCGTTGCGACGGCATGCTGGTCATTATGATCGATCAATGCAGCTGCCGCCTGCAGCATTGGATGAGTTACAATGGTGGGTTTGCCACATTGGTAACTCGTTTAAAACTATTATTGAGGCGAAACCGATGATATACTTACAAACTGATGCGAGCTCTGATGGCTGGGAGCTACGAATCAATATTCTAGTTGTGGGGGCCGATGGGATACCCTTGAGAATACGATGTTGGTATCACAAGGGGTCAACTATTTGGAGCTGCTTGCAGCGTTTCACAGACTTCGTGCATATTGTTCCAAGATCATTGGAGCACATGTCCGGCTCCAAATAGACAATACCACAGCGGTGGCGTATTTAAACCACATGGGCGGTACCAGGTCAGTTTCATGTGATAAATTGGCTAATTCAATTTGGCTCTGGTGTGTCAAGAGAGACATTTGGATTTCAGCTACCTATTTGCCAGGTGAGCTTAATATTGTGGCGGACGCCAGGTCACGCAAGTTCAATGATAATATTGAATGGATGTTACATCCTGAAATTTTTGCAAAAATCACAGCCAAATTTGGGAAACCGGACATTGACCTTTTTGCGTCCCGGTTGAACCATCAGGTACCAACCTACGTCTCGTGGGAACCAGATCCTGGGGCTATAGCGTTAGATGCATTCTCGCTAGACTGGGGGAATTGCTTTTTCTATGCATTCCCCCCGTTTTGCCTCATCAGTCAGGTATTACGTAAAATTCAGATGGATGGTGCCAAGGGCATCCTTATCATACCCGACTGGCCTACACAGCCGTGGTATCCGATGGTCTTTGACACGCTCAGTGAACCTTGGGTCCGTTTGCAGGGTAGCCCAGAATTAGTTACTCACCCTGTTTCAGGGGAGCCACATCCCTGCCATGGCTATTTAAATTTGTTGGCTTGCAGATTCTGAATCGGCCTTTAGTTCAATACGGCCTTTCTACCCGGACCATGGATACCATTGCGGCGTCGTGCCGAGAGTCTACAAGGCGAAGATACCGCTCTCACATCAGGAAGTGGGAAGCCTTCTGCAGCCGCTCTCGCATCACGTACGATGCCGTGACTATAACCGACGTCCTGGAATTCCTCGCGGGGTTGCACCATGATGAACACTTAAGCTACAGTGCCATCAACAGCGCCAGGAGCGCTCTATCATTCTACCTCAATATTGAGGTGGGATCCAACAGGCTAGTGTCCAGGCTCATGCGGGGTATTTTCAATACGAATCCGCCTACACCACGTTACTATATCACCTGGGATGTCAGGGACGTTTTAACTCTGCTCAGGACGTGGTCCCCCATGGAAGGGCTCCAGCTGGACAAACTCACCATGAAGCTGGTGATGTTACTAACGCTGACTTCAGCACAGAGGGTACAGACACTCCATAAACTACGTGTCGACAGAATGATGTCTACCCCCACAGAAGTAGTTTTCTTTGTTGACGAGCTACTAAAGCAGCACAGACCTGGGTGCACAGGGCTGCAGCTGAAGTTCCCGGCATACCCCGCCGATGCTAGGCTATGCTTAGCCTCCCATATCCGTTACTACGTCAAGGTGACGGCAAGCATCAGAGGAATGGAGAGATACCTGCTTGTCACTCATAAGAGACCTCACCATCGAGTGACAACACAGACGATATCCAGGTGGCTTCGAGTCGTCTTGGGTAAGTCAGGTATCGACACTAATGTGTTCAAATCTCATTCCACCAGGGCTGCATCGACGTCGGCGGCGAGGGTCATGGAGGTGCCCATGGACCATATTCTCGCCACAGCAGGATGGGCTAATGAAGCTGTGTTCCAGCGGTTCTACAACCGGCCCGTTGCTGCGCCTCTACAGTTCGCAGAAGCCGTGCTAAATGCGGGGCAAGAACGTGGAGATGTCCCCGAATGAGGGTTTTTTTGATTTGTTTGTTAATAAATATGCTTTGTTTTGCAGTATGGACTAGTCAGCAAGTTATTCCTCCCATCCATCCCTGGTAGTGGTGTGACAGCAAGGACGTGGTCCAGGGCGTGTCATCACAGAAGCTTTGAAGTCTTCACGAAGTCACTCACGTGACTCCGAAATGAAATAGTAAGATTGAACGAGAACTTACCAGTTCGAAGGTTGATCTTTATTTCATGAGGAGTCGAAGTGAGGGATTTCGTGCCCTCCTCGCCCAACCCTCAATCACCTTCATCTGATAATCTTAGTCGTTTCATTCTTACTATGTGAAGTCATTTCTTTTGATTGGTTTCTGTGATTCCACGCCGCTACTTTGAAGTATGTCGAGCATGCGCGCCGGCGGGCTCTTCACGAAATCCCTCACTTCGACTCCTCATGAAATAAAGATCAACCTTCGAACTGGTAAGTTCTCGTTCAATCTTACTATTCTGTGGCTATGCCCTCTAGTCTTTGACTCAATCGCTAGTGGAAACATCTTCTCCACATCCACTCTATCAAATCCTTTCATTATTCTGTACATTTCAAAGAGGTCCTGCCTCATTCTTCTAAACTCTAATGAGTACAGGTCCAGTGCCGTCAAACACTCATCATAGGTTAACCTACTCATTCCTGGGATCGTTCCTGTAAACCTCCTCTGGACCCTCTCCAGAGCCAGCACATCCTTCCTCAGATATTGTGCCCAAAATTGCTCAAATAGTGATGGGGACTCTGCTGTTTCTGCGGCCATGGGCGAGACTACAGTACGGTGTGTTGCCTATCCGGTGCCAGATCTGAGCGGACACAGGACATTGGGTAGGTACTTTTCATAATGGCAGGCAGTGACTAGTGGAGTGCCGAAAGGCTCAGTGCTGGGACCCCAGTTATTGACAATAGATATTAACAATGTAGACAAAGGAATTAAATGTAACATCTCTGTTTGTATATGACACAAAGCTGGGTGGCAGTGTGTGCTGTGAGGAGGATGCTATGAAGCTGCAGGTTGACGGATAGTTTGGCGAGTGGGCAGATGCATGGAAGATTCAGTATAATGTGGATAAATGTGAGGTTGTCTACTTTGGTGGTAAGAACCAGAAGGCAGATGCAGCAGGCAGTGAAGAAAGCTAACGGCAAGTTGGCCTTCATAGCAAGAGGATTTCAGTATAGGAGCAAAGAGGTCCTATTGAAGTTGTACAGGGCCTTGGTGAGACCACAACTGGAGCATTGTGTGCAGTTCTGGACTACTAATTTGAGGAAGGACATTCAAATTAACATTAGCAAATTTGCAGATGACACAAAGCTGGGTAGCAGTGTGAACTGTTATGAGGATGCTATGAGAATGCAGGGTGACTTGGACAGTTTGGGGCAGATGGATGGCAGATGAAGTTTAATGCGGATAAATGTGAGGTTATCCACTTTGGTAACAAAAACAGGAAGGCTAATTACTATCTAAATGGCGTCAAGTTGGGAAAAGGGGAAGTACAATGGGATCTGGGTGTCCTTGTGCATCAGTCTATGAAAGTAAGCATGCAGGTACAGCAGGCAGTGAAGAAAGCAAATGGCATGTTGGCCTTTATAACAAGAGGAACCGAATATAGGAGCAAAGAGGTCCTTCTGCGGTTGTACAGAGCCCTAATGAGACCACACCTGGAGTATTGTGTGCAGTTTTGGTCCTCTAATTTGAGGAAGGACATTCTTGCTATTGAGGGAGTGCAGCGTAGGTTTACAAGGTTAATTCCCGGGATGGCAGGACTGTCATATGCTGAGAGAATGGAGCAGCTGGGCTTGTACACTCTGGAGTTTAGAAGGATGAGAGGGCATTTCATTGAAACATATAAGATTGTTAAGGGCTTGGAAACACTCGAGGCAGGAAACATGTTCCCGATGTTGGGGGAGTCCAGAACCAGGGGCCACAGTTTAAGAATAAGGAGTAAGCCATTTAGAACGGAGACGAGGAAACACTTTTTCACACAGAGCGGTGAGTCTGTGGAATTCTCTGCCTCAGAGGGCGGTGGAGGCAGATTCTCTGGATGCTTTCAAGGGAGAGCTAGATAGGGCTCTTAAAAATAGTGGAGACAGGGGATATGGGGAGAAGGCAGGAACAGGGGATGATCAGCCATGACCACATTGAATGGCGGTGCTGGGTCAAAGGGCCAAATGTCCTCCTCCTGCACCTATTGTCTATTGTCTATTGTCTTGCAATTGAGGGAATGCAGCGTAGGTTCACGAGGTTAATTCCCGGGACAGCGGGACTGACATATGATGAAAGAATGGATGGACTGGGCTTTAGAAGGATGAGAGGGGATCTTATAGATACACATAAAATACTTAAGGGATTGGACAGTCTAGATACTGGAAAAATGTTCCCAATGTTGGAGAAGTCCAGAACCAGAGGTCACAGTTTAAGAATAAGGGATCGGCCACTTCGGACTGAGATGAGGAAAACGTTTTTCACCCAAAGAGTTGTGAATGTGGAATTCTCTGTCACAGAAGGCTGGGGAAGCCAATTCTCTGGAAGTTTTCAAGAGAGTGTTAGATATAGCTTACTGAATCAAGAGAGACGGGGAGCAAGCAGGAACGGGGTACTGATTATGGATTATCAGTCATGATCATATTAACCATATAACATATAACCATATAACAATTACAGCACGGAAACAGGCCATCTCGGCCCTTCAAGTCCGTGCCGAACAACTTTTTTCGCTTAGTCCCATCTGCCTGCACTCATACCATAACCCTCCATACCCTTCTCATCCATATGCCTATCCAATTTATTTTTAAATGATACCAACGAACCTGCCGCCACCACTTCCACTGGAAGCTCATTCCACACCGCTACCACTCTCTGAGTAAAGAAGTTCCCCCTCATGTTAACCCTAAACGTCTGTCCCTTAATTCTAAAGTCATGTCCTCTTGTTTGAATCTTCCCTATTCTCAAAGGGAAAAGCTTGTCCACATCAACTCTGTCTATCCCTCTCATCATTTTAAAGACCTCTATCAAGTCCCCCCTTAACCTTCTGCGCTCCAGAGAATAAAGACCTAACTTATTCAACCTATCTCTGTAACTTAGCTGTTGAAACCCAGGCAACATTCTAGTAAATCGCCTCTGTACCCTCTCTATTTTGTTGACATCCTTCCTATAATTGGGCGACCAAAATTGTACACCATACTCCAGATTTGGTCTCACCAATGCCTTGTACAATTTTAACATTACATCCCAGCTTCTATACTCAATGCTCTGATTTATAAAGGCTAGCATACCAAAAGCTTTCTTTACCACCCTATCTATATGAGATTCCACCTTCAAGGAACTATGCACAGTTATTCCCAGATCCCTCTGTTCAACTGTATTCTTCAATTCCCTACCGTTTACAATGTACGTCCTATTTTGATTTGTCCTGCCAAGGTGTAGCACCTCACATTTATCAGCATTAATCTGCCATCTTTCAGCCCACTTTTCCAACTGGCCTAAATCATTCTGTAGACTTTGGAAATCCTCTTCATTATCCACAACACCCCCTATCTTGGTATCATCTGCATACTTACTAATCCAATTTACCACCCCTTCATCCAGATCATTGATGTACATGACAAACAACAAAGGACCCAACACAGATCCCTGAGGCACCCCACTAGTCACCTGCCTCCAACCCGACAAACAGCCATCCACCATTACCCTCTGGCTTCTCCCATTCAGCCACTGTTGAATCCATCTTGCTATTCCTGCATTTATACCCAACAGCTGAACCTTCTTAACCAACCTTCCATGAGGAACTTTGTCAAAGGCCTTACTGAAGTCCATATAGACAACATCCACTGCTTTATCCTCGTCAATTTCCCTAGTAACCTCTTCAAAAAATTCAAGAAGATTAGTCAAACATGACCTTCCAGGCATAAATCCATGTTGACTGTTCCTAATTAGACCCTCTTTATCCAGATACTTATATATATTATCTCTAAGTATCTTTTCCATTAATTTGCCCACCACTGAAGTCAAACTAACCGGTCTATAATTGCTAGGTTTACTTTTAGAACCCTTTTTAAACAATGGAACAACATGCGCAGTACGCCAATCCTCGGGGACTATTCCCGTTTCTAATGACATCTGAAATATTTCTGTCATAGCCCCGGCTATTTCTACACTAACTTCCCTCAATGTCCTAGGGAATATCCTGTCAGGACCTGGAGACTTATCCACTTCTATATATTGAATGGCCGTGCTTGCCTAAAGGGCTGAATGGCCTAGTCCTGCGCCTATTTTCTATGTTCCTGAAAGAGGGAGGTGAGCAGCCAGAGCTCATAGTCCATATTACTAGCAATGACACAGGGAGGGAGGGAGATGAGGCAGGGAGTGAGACAGGAGGTTAAAAAGTCACTCCAGCCTTATAATCTCACTCTGTGTAGAAAGGAATTGCAGATGCTGGTTTAAACCGAAGATAGACACAAAATGCTGGAGAAAATTAGTGGTACAGGCAGCATCTCTGGATAGAAGGAGTGGGTGAAGTTTGGGGTCAAGACCCTTCTTCAGACTAAGAGTCAGGGGAGAGGGAGACATGGAGATGAGGGATCTCACTACCTGTGCCCCGCGTTCGAGAGACAAGAAAGAGATGACAGTGTGATCAGTAGGTGACTCAGGAGCTGGTGTAGGGGGTGGAGGGTTCAGACATAGAGTCATCAGCATGGAAACAGGCCCTCTGGCCCAACTTGTCCATGCCCATGTCCCATACACTCCTACCACCAGCCCGTGTTTGATCCATATCCCTCTAAACCTGTCCTATCCATGTACCTGTGGA
Organism: Raja brachyura; assembly: GCA_963514005.1. The sequence goes on from OY740805.1 coordinate 10,889,556, forward strand.
ACTGTGACATATATTCTGCACTCTGGATCTTGCACTTTGTTCGATCTGTTGATTTGATTGTGTGTTTGTTCAGTGTTGCCTTATCTGATTGTATAGCATGCAAAACAAAGCTTGACACTGTACCTAGGTATATGGGACAGCATTAAATAAAAAGTGCATTCATTCTGATGGGATTCTGTAGGTTTCCCAAAAGCAAGCTGAGGAACAGCAGAGGAACTCTGACAAGTCTCATAGAAACATAGAAACATAGAAAATAGGTGCAGGAGTAGGCCATTCGGGCCTGCACCGCCATTCAATATGATCATGGCTGATCATCCAACTCAGTATCCTGTACCTGCGTTCTCTCCATACCCCCTGATCCCTTCAGCCACAAGGGCCACATCTAACTCCCTCTTAAATATAGCCAATTAACTGGCCTCAACTACCTCCTGTGGCAGAGAATTCCACAGATTCACCAAATGTTTTTCTCATCTCAGTCCTAAAAGATCCTTAAACTGTGACCCCTTGCCCTGGACTTCCCCAACATCGGGAACAATCTTCCTGCATCTAGTCTGTCCAACCGCTTAAGAATTTTGTAAGTCTCAGGTGATGCTTTGCTATGTCATGAGTTTTGTAAAAGATAGAGTCGTTGAGAGTGTTGCACAATCGAGCACAGTTGTATGACAGGAAGGTGACATCAGATATACATGTACTGAGATGGACAAGGGCTGATTCAGGATAGTCAGCACAGATTTTCTATGTTCTATTAAGAGAGAGTTAGATAGAGTTCTAGGGGCTAGTGGAGACAAGGGATATGGGGAGAAGGCAGGCACGGGTTATTGATTGGGGATGATCAGCCATGATCGTATGAGGGCATGGCATGAGAATTAAGGGACAGAAGTTTAGGGGTGACATGAGGGGGAACTTCTTTACACAGAGAGTGATGGCTGTGTGGAACAATCTTCCTGCAGAAGTGGTGGAGGCAGGATCGATTTTAACATTTAAAAGTAAAGTGGTTAGGTATATGGACGGGAAGGGAATGGAGGGTATGGTCTGAGTGCAGGTAGATGGGACTAGGAGAAAATAAATGATCGGCACGGACTGGAAGGGCCGAGAGGGCCTGTTTCCGTGCTGCAATTGTTATATGTTATATGGTTATATGATCACAATGAATGGCGGTGCTGGCTCAAAGGGCCGAATGGCCTCCTCCTGCACCTATTTTCTATGTTTCTATGTTTCTATTTGTACTCGGGAGATCGTGTCTCATGAACCTGATTGAGCTTCTTGAAGAGGAGGAGTCCTCATACCCCCTTCCTCCCTGACCACCCACCATCCCCCAACCAGACATTGCCTCGGCCTCCATCCACTCGCCTGCCTTCCTCCGGCCCCAACCCCCATCCTTGCCGTGTGTTCACCATCCCCCCCTGACCTCCCCCTCTCTGATACCGAATGGTCTGTCCTCAGCAGAGGCCTCACCTTTGTTCCCCTCCATCCCCACCTCAATGAGTTCCGCGCCCGCCACGATGTGGAGCTCTTCTCCCGTCGCCTCCGCATCCAAGCGTTTTTCCATGGGAAGGATTCCTCACCCTCTAGTGATGACCCCTTCTCCCGTTTCCAACGGACCCCCTCCTCGTGGACCCCCCCTCATGGCCATCTACCTGCTTTAGACATTTTTATTTTAAACTGCCGGCGGGATATCAACCGCCTCAACTTCTCCACTCCCCCGTCTCACTCTAACCTCTCCCCCCCCCCCATGAATGTACAGCCGTCCACTCACTCTGCAACAACCCAGACTGGGTTATCAAACCTGCTGACAAGGGAGGTGCCGTGGTAGTCTGGCGCGTTGATCTCTACAAGGCTGAGGCCATGCACCAACTCTCAGACACCTCCTCCTACTTACCCCTGGACCATGACCCCAGTTACGAGCACCAGGCCACTATCTCTAGCACCATCACTGACTTCATCAACTCCGGCTCCCTGCATTCCCCAGCTCTGCACGGCCCGATTTTACCTTCTCCCCAAAACTCACAAACCTGACTGTCCTGGTAGACCCATTGTCTCTGCCTGTTCGTGCCCTACCGAACATATTTCCACATACCTCGACTCCATCCTATCCCCCCCTGGATAAATCCCAACCTACCTATGTTCAAGACATCTCACATGCTCTTCATCGACTCCAGGACATCTGTTTTCCAGGCCCCCATTCTCTCATCTTCACCATGGATGTCCAGTCCCTCTACACCTCCATCCCCCACCAGGAGGGTCGTAAAGCCCTCCATTTCTTCAGAGAACGGGCTCTTCAGAGAACGGGGTTTCCCCTCCCCCACTATCGATGAGGCTCGCACCAGGGTCTCCTCCATACCCCGCAACACTGCCCTCTCTCCCCATTCCCCCACTCACAACAAGGGCCGAGTCCCCCTGGTCCTCACCTTTCACCCCACCAGCCAGCACATACAACAGATAGTCCTCCGCCAGTTTCGCCACCTCCAACGTGACCCCTCCACTCGCCACATCTTCCCATCTCCCCCCCTGTCTGCCTTCCGCAAAGACCGCTCCCTCCGCAACTCCCTCGTCAATTCTTCCCTTCCCTCCCGCTCCACTCCTTCCCCGGGCACTTTCCCTTGCAACCGCAAGAGATGCTACACTTGTCCCTTCACCTCCCCCATCCACTCCTTTCAGGGACCCAAGCAGTCATTCCAAGTCCGACAGAGGTTCACCTGCACCTCCTCCAACCTCGTCTACTGCATCCGTTGCTCCAGATGCCAGCTAATCTACATCGGTGAGACCAAGCGGAGGCTAGGCGATCGTTTCGCCGAACACCTCCGCTCGGTCCGCAATAACCAACCCGACCTCCTGGTGGCTCAGCACTTCAACTCCCCCTCCCACTCCGTATCCGACCTCTCGGTCCTGGGCCTCCTCCATGGCCAGAGTGAACAACACCGCAAGTTTGAGGAACAACATCTCATATTCCGCTTGGGGAGTTTGCATCCTCTGGGCTTAAACATTGAATTTTCTCAATTCTGTTAACCCAGACTGCTCCCTTCCCCCCCCCCCCCCCCCCCCCCACCTCTCCCTCAGCCCTCGGGCCCTGACATTCCTTCTCCATCTCCCCCCCCCCCCCCCAAGTCGCACTAGCTTCTCATTTTCACACCAGAAACAGCTTACAATGGCTTGCTTCCCTTATCACCAATACTTTTTTGCATATCTTTCACTCATTGTTCTTGCTTTATCTCTCCATATCACTGTTTATATCTCTCGTTTCCCTGATCCCTGACCAGTCTGAAGAAGGGTCTCGACCCGAAACGTCGCCTATCTCCTTCGCTCCTTAGATGCTGCTGCACCCGCTGAGTTTCTCCAGCTTTTTGTGTAACCCTCCATTTCTTCATTGACCGCAGAACCAACCAATCCCCATCTACTGATACTCTCCTCCGCCTAGCGGAGCTGGTCCTTATCCTTAACAACTTTTTGTTTGCCTCCCACCATTTCCTCCAGATCCAAGGTGTAGCTATGGGCACGCGCATGGGCCCAAGCTATGCCTGGCTCTTTGTAGGGTACGTCGAACAATCCTTCTTCGAGGTGTACCATGGCCCTATCCCCGAACTCTACCTCCTCCCCATCGACGACTGCATTGGTGCTACCTCCTGCGCCCACTCACAACTCACTGACTTTCATCAGTAACTTCCATCCGACACTCAAATACACCTGGACCATTTCCGACATCTCCCTACCATTTCTAGACCTCACTATCTCCATCGCAGGTGACAGACTACTGACCGACATCTACTATAAACCCACTGACTCCCATGGTATCTGGACTACTCTTCTTCCCACCCTGCTTCCTGTAAGGACTCCATCCCCTTCTCGCAATTCCTCCGTCTACATCGCTTCTGCACCCAGGATGAGGTGTTCCACACCAGGGCATCAGAGATAGAAATTAGGTGCAGGAGTAGGCCATTTGGCCCTTCGAGCCTGCACCGAATGAGATGTCCTCATTCTTTAGGGTTCTCCTCTTCTACTATAGATGAGGCTCTCACCAGGGTCTCTTCTATACCCCATAACTCTGCTCTCACTCCCCATCCCCCCACTCGTAACAAAGTCAGAGTCCCCCTTGTCCTCACCTTCCACCCAACCAGCCGTCACATAGAACAGATAATCCTCCGACATTTTCGCCACCTCCAACGGGATCCCACCACTGGCCATATCTTCCCATCTCCTCCCCTTTCAGCTTTCCGCAGAGACCGCTCCCTCCGTAACTCACTGGTCAATTTGTCCCTTCCCACCCAAACCACACCCTGTCCTGACACTTTCCCATGCAACCGCAGGAAATGCTACATTTGTTGCTTTAACGCCCCCCTTGACTCCATCCAAGGACCCAAGAAGTCTTTCCAGGTGCGGCAGAGGTTCACCTGCACCTCCTCCTGTTGATCCTGGATAAATTGGAACCAGCTCGGACTTCAAAATGGGGTTAAGTTTCAGGGTTGCTGGGAGATTTGGTCAAATTTGAATTAAGGCCCTGTCCCACAAGCATGCAATTGCATGCGATTAGCCCGACAAATTCGGATGCGGGGGTCGCGTGGAGGTCGGGCGATCCCGGAGCGAGTTGACATGAAGTTCGTGCGAAGTCCGCGGGAAGGTTGCGCGTGACGTCATTTTTCCTCATATAAACGGGGCTGCAGGCTGCTATTCCATTATCATCATGGAAGAGACACAGACACAGATACAGATTGCATTGCTGCAACAGTAAGAGAGACTTCTGTTACCAGCAGCCGTCATGCTGACAGGTCCGCTGGGCAGGAGTGCAACAAGGAGTGGAACAAGGAGTCCAACAAGGAGTTCAACAGGGAAGGCTATCAAGAAACCCAGGAAGAGGTCTGTGTGGGTGAGGTCTTTGTTCCAGATGAGACCCACTTTGGGCCAGTATGAGAACATGGTGACGGATCTGCAGCAGAAAGATGAGGCTGCCTTTAGAAATTTCACCAGGATCCCCCCTGACCTGTTTCAGGAGCTGATCACACGAGTCGGACCTCTTCTGCAGAAAGGAGACACCATCATGTGGAAGTCACTGGAACCAGGCCTGCGCCTAGCCATCACCCTCCTCTACCTTGCATCAGGGGATTCCTACAAGAGCCTCTCGTACAACTTCCGTGTGGCTGACGACACCATCAGCAAGGTGGTCCGAGAGACCTGTGACGCCATCAACAATGCATATGAAGAAATGATTGACTGCCCTAGTACACCTGACGAGTGGAGGATAGTGGCACACGGCTTTGAAACCAGACGGAACTTCCTGCACACATGTGGGGCAGTTGACGGGAAGCATGTGACCATCTGGTGTCCACCCAGGGGAGGTTCTACGTAATTTAACTACAAGAAGTTCCATTCCATCGTGCTGTTAGCTGTGGTCGATGCAAACTACAACTTCCTGTTTGTGAATGTGGGCACACCTGGCAGTGCCGCAGATGGAGGGATCTGGAGAGAGACCTCCCTTGGGCAAGCACAGGAAGAAGGGACAGCAGACCTTCCTGATCCAGTACCTCTACCGGGAGAAGACAATCCTGCCATCCCCTACGCATTGGTTGGTGATGATGCCTTCGCACTCAGGCCATGGATGATGAAGCCATACCCTCACAGGCAGATGTCAAGGGAGCAAAGGATCTTTAATTACAGGCTGTCCAGGGCTAGGAGGGTCGTGGAAAATGCTTTTGGTATCCTTGCTAGCAGATTCAGATTCCTGCGGACTACAATGGAGCAGGAGCCCGGGAATGTGCAGACCATTGTCTACACGGCATGCGTCCTCCACAACCTAATCCGCACCAGAGGTGCAGCAGCAGCCATGGTGGAGTGTGACACGATGGACAAACAGACAGGTGAAGTCACACCAGGCTGCACCGATGGAGGCACTAGGCGCATTGCAAGGAAACACCAGCAACAAAAGAGCAAAGGAGCAGAGGGACCATCTCTGTGCTTACTACAACTCCGAGCGAGGCAGTGTACCCTGGCAGAACAATATGTGGCGAGGATCAACCGCAAACAAACGACACCACAGAGGACCACCACTGCAGGAGCTGATCTAATATAAAGCAGGATCTATGTACATTAATGGAAGGTTTATGTACGTGAAATGAGTTATGTAATACTGTGATAATAATATCTCGCACATCGCACATTGTACTTTCTTTGAAATGTCATGATTTTAAAAGCAAATAAATGCATTTGTCTGCTTTACATGACGTCTTAAGACACACTTTGCAATTCAATGCCCGTGTTTTCATTTATCTAATAAAGTGATGATTTTATATGTGAGATGCATTCCATTGCTAGGTGTGGTTTCCATATGAGAGATCAACTCCATGAATAACAACCACTACACGGAAAGGTTACTGAAGTTCAACAATCAAGTTGTGAGTGAGGTTATCTCCGATAAAGACCCGTGACTTTATAACAATCAATTCCTTTATTTAGTGCAAACAAACAATAAAACTGAGAGATCAACTCGATGAATAACAACCACTACACGGAAAGGTTACTGAGGTTCAACAATCAAGTTGTGAGTAAGGTTATCTCCGATAAAGACAAAGACCCATGACTTTATAACAATCATTCCCTTTATTTAGTGCAAACAAACAATAAAACTGTGAAATAAACTGAAATGTGCAACACACAAGCAAACAGAATAGTGAATGTTGCAGAGGGCATTACTCATTATGACCCATTTGCACTGGGCAATCATCCATCAGATAGTCGGACAGATTCATGGTGCAGTTGGCACTTTGGTCGGGACCCTCCAATCGCGCCTCGAATTCCGTTGCTCCATGCCTAAACATGCCGGGTGATGCATGGCTGAGCTGGCTGCCCTGATATAGTGGGGTGGACCTGCCATCCACGGGTGTGCCACAGGTCCGGATCCCATCACTGCCTGTGGGCAAAACACATAAGCGTATCAGTATGTATGTGGAGCCAAACAATCATATAAAACCACAACCTTTCACAAGTTGTGTGTCTGAGACAATCTTGAGTCAGGCTGAAGACTCACAAAGGTTTCACAGTGTACTTGGGGAGCACGTTGTGGTGCCATCATCCCCATTTGTGGGTGCGGCATGTATGGCATGGGCCCCATCGGACTCTGCAACACCAAGGAATTCATAGTGAGTAATTCATAGAAAGCATTAAAGTAAAACGTTTATAAATTCAATAAACTTTGATTTACCGGCAGAAGAAGTTTGTGCGCCCTTGCCAAGACCAAGCCCTCCACGCAGAAGCTGTGCCATTGTGAGTCAGGGATCTGCACCATCCCCTCCTTCAGTAGGGCTGAGAAGGCATCAATGCTTCTTTCCGCTTATTGTCTCGGCAGGTTGCATGATCTGCAACAAAGAGAGTGCAATCCTGGTAAGTATTTTCTGGGAGGCGATGGAGAAACATGGACATAGGGCGGAGTGAATGAGAAATTTGCTGACAGTTCACCCGAAAGCACTTACATCTGCAAACATCTCTCGCTGAAGTCATTCAACAGGCGCATCGCAATCTGGCGGAGTTGTGCAGGCCAGTGTCCGTTTAGCGTGCTGCTGCTTGCCCGCAGTGCCGGACCCAGAGGGCTCCTCTGGGGGTCCCTCTGGCGGATCCGTCTCACCCTCATTCGGGTTGGCGCACGATGAGATCCCCACGGGGAGCTGGAAGAAAGTAAATGTGTATCAGAAATGTGCAAGGCCATCAGGACGTACCAAGCAACGTGACCACCAAGTTATCATTTGACTATCTCACTCTCCAGCAAATTTCAATTGCCCCATAATTTCCTTAACTATTCACCTTCCAGCCGCTCTCTTTGCCCTGCACTCGGACTATGTGGTTCCGCACGAACCCCCATTTCTCCACTATCCACTGCTCTCTGTCAGTCAGTGGCTTACTGGCGGAGCCAGACTTGCCAAGACCGCTCAACAGTTTCCCGAACCATGTCCTCTGGCTCTTGAACCACTGGCACAGTTGGTCATCTGTGTAAACATAGAATAAATGAACATCAGTGTTGAGCAAATTGTAATCTTAATTGGAACTACAATTACAACCACAGAAATGTAGACAAACTACTACAAAGTATGTACTTACAAGAGCAGTCAGGGAACTCCTTCACCTTGTCTTCATGCATCGCGGTGCGTAGATCTGTGTTTCTGAAATTGCGATGGCTCTTATCGTACAGTTCACGGTGGGACTGGTACCATTCTACCAGGTCTCCCTCTTGTTCCCTAGTGAAATTATAAGGCCTCGTGACCAGCCTCTTCCTCTTCTTCCCCGCCGGCGCAGCTGAGGCATCAGTCTCCTGAGCCAAATCCGAGTCCCATTATGCAGCAGCAGCTAGGGCTGGAGTTGAAGCTGGAGATGGGGCAGGAGCTGGGGCAGGAGCGGGGGCAGGAGCTGAGGAAGGAGCTGAGGAAGGAGGTGAGTAAGGAGATGGGGAAGGATCTGAGTAAGGAGATGGAGAAGGAATTGGTGAGGGTGTTGAGGTGGAAGATAGGGCAGGAGATGGGACAGGAGCTGAAGCAGGGTCAGGAACAGCAGCATGGCCAGAAGCAGTGACTGGACCCTCCTGGATCTGTATGTTCTGTATAATAACCTGCTTCACCTTATCCTGCACGGCTTTCTTCTTGATCATCCTGGGGTTCGTTGTTCTCCTCATGGTCTCAGATGATCGATGGATGCAGCTCCGTTGCAAGAAACGCGGTAAGTGGATGTTGTTTTCAAAATGCGCGCGCTTTTTAAGTGTCGCAGTAGAGGCAGGCCGACTACTAATGCGCGTCGCACGGCGTCGGGCAGTGACGTCATCGCGCGACACCATGCGGAAGACGCACAACGTCAAGACGTTACTCACGTCCTCGATGCGATTACGGCCGACAGGATTTTGCCGCGCGGGATTTTTGAACAGTGTCGGTTTTTCAAAGCTCCACGCGATGTCGAGACCAGCTCCGCACAACTCCGCGCAACTCCACGCGACTCCGGCGATCGAAGTGGGACCGGGCCCCGCGAGGCCGGACGGCTCAAGCGACCACGGTACGTCACGCTAACCGTGTGCAATCGCGTGCTTGTGGGACATGCCCTTTACTCTCTGCAGAGCTGGGACGAGATGCCAGAGGTGCCAGAGTGTCTGGAGCTTTGATACAATTTGCAAGCAAAGAATGGGAGGCTTTGCAAACCCCGTTAATCTGGTGCTAAATGCATAGAATGGACTGTATGGCTGCAAACCAGACATACACCTTGTAAATAGTTGTAAATAATGTTGCAGAGTCTGACTTTGCTAAATGTTGACTGGATGGGGTGTTTGAGCCTTGTCGGAGTTTTCTGTTAATCAGGGTAAATGTTTCAACTTGACTTCCTCTCGAAGTCTGTTGTGAATACAATGTATCAAACTGATGTATTTGGTTATTTATGGGGTTAATCGACATCATGGCTGAAGGTTGTGACAGGGAAGGTGATTCAGTTGCCTCTACATCAAAGGAACAAAAAGGTCTGTGAGCCTTCTGTGAAATATATGTCGCCCTGACAGTGGGTGTGCACCTAATGCAAGAACTGAGGTTGACACGGAAGTGGGAATAGGGAAGGGGCTGAGCACAGAGCATTGATATCCGCAGAGACAGCAACGTCACAGATGCAGGAATTGTCTGATAATTCAGCACCGCTTTTGGAAACAAATTATTTAAGTTGCCGCAAACGTTAAAACAGAATATCAAAGTCCAGAATCAGATTCTGCGCAGAAATGAGCCATTGACCCGTCCGTCAGCCACCTGTCATTTTCTCCACACTAATCCCATTTCTGAGCACTTAGTCTGTCGCCGACTATCCATTTACAGTTCGAATGCACATCCATGTGTCCCTATAACATTGTGACAGAGTACCTGCCTCCAACACTACCTCAGACAGTGTGTCCCAGACTGCAGCCATCACTGCTGAAAGATTCTTCCTGAAAGATCATCCTGTAAACCTCATGGTCCCCGCATTAAATTGATGCCCCCTGGTGTTAGCCCCACTATGGGGGAAAGTATGTTTTCCATCAACACTACTTCTCATAGTTTTCTGTACCTCTATCAAATCACTGCTTGTTCACCCCAGCTTCAAGCAAGACGCCTTAAATCACTCCAGTCTCTATTGATAATTGAAATATTCATTTCCGACCAATATCCTGATGAATCTCCTCTGCAGCTTCTCAAATGCAAATGCATCCTTCCCACAGTATGGAGATCAGGATTGTGCACACACACCTCCAACTTAAGGCTTAATCAATTCTCTATAAATTTGTAACAGGGCCACCTTCCACTTGTATTCTGAGCTACAGCTAATGACAAGAATGCTAAATGTTGCCTTAGTGCGTGCTGCTGACTTTAACGATCTATGGATTTGTATGGGTGTTTCTCAGTGGTCTCTCAGTCCTTGTGATTCATGGTGAATATCCTGGTTTGATTTATCCGTCCAACATGCGTCAACTTGCCCTTATCAGGATTAAATTTGAAATGTAATTTCTCCGCCTAACATGTTGACTAATTATTCACAAATACTTGTTCAAATCCAGTTGCGGCGAGAGAAATGCATCGTCAAGTGATCACAAATCTGTCAGATAACTGAAAGGACAAATCGGTAATACTTGGAACAGATGTAGATTTATCAAAGTAACAAATAACCACACTTTATTTTGGATGTCTGGAGTTAACATAGCACCAGATTCAAGAGCAGCTTCTTCCAAGCTCTTATCAAATTTGTCAACCAACCTCTCAGAAGCTAGGGATGTATTCCTGTTCTCCCAATTTACCTTGTTGCGGCCCTTGCCGCCTCTATATTACGCTGTGGCACAGGCCAATGTGGGTAGTAATACAAAGAAACAGCAGAAAGATGTGTCCCACTCTGGTCATCCCACCTCCTTTCTCTTCCTATCCAGCAGAAGGTACAAAAATGTGGAAGTGCGCACCACCAGACTCTATTGTCATCCCCTCTGTTGTCAGGGATCTGGCACAAATGATGAATTGCTGCCTTGGATAGACCAGACAACGTCTGATGGATGACAGTGCAGACACGAAGAGCTAGGTGGTCTACTCTCGCTTTTATTTTCTGTTAATTTGCAGGGGTATACCTTGTTTGGATGGGAGGTTTTCCACATCTCTGTTGCACTGTAATGCTGTTTGTTGCTTCTCAAGGTAATATCTTCCCTCGCATTCAATTGTCACCTGATGGTTCTATTAAAATTGTGTATTTCAGAGCTACCGAGTTTGGGAACGTCTGTTGACATCATGGCTGAAGTTGGTGACAGGGAAGGTGATTCAGTTGCCTCTACATCAAAGGAACAAAATGGTTTGTGAGCCTTCTGTGAAATATTTATGTTGCCCTGAGAGTTGGTGTGCACCTGATGCAAGAAATGAGGTTCAAACGGAAGTGTGAATAGGGAAGGGGCTGAGCACAGAGAATGCTAAGATTAAATGAGAACTTGCCAGTTTGAAGTTTGATCTTTATTTTATGAGGAGTTACGATGAGGGATTACGTGATGACTCCCATCCAGCCGCACGTGCGTCAATCTTCAGAGCAGCGGAGGTAATAGTGACTGAAGTATAATAGTGAGATAACAGAAGGCTAGAACTACCAGATGATATTTATGAGCGTTGGGAGCAGAGGGCACGTAATCCCTCATCGTAACTCCTCATAAAATAAAGATCAAACTTCATACTGGTAAGTTGTCTTTTAATCTTACTATTTTACTTCGGAGTCATGTGAGTGACTACGTGAAGATTTCAAAGGCCTGTGATTTCATGCCGCAGACCCAAATCCGGTGTTCACACTGCATTGATTGACTCAAATCGTTAAATAAACAATAATGCATCAATCATAACATTGTCAAACGAATTAACGGTTTATTTACAAAGAAAAACAAGAGCAACCCCTCTATCTCAGGGGAAAACTATATAACAGAACTAAAAAAATATTCAGCAATTCCCCCCCAGCCTTGCAGTCGGCTTATGACTTCTCGGACCACCCTGCGGCCGCGAGCATATGGTCTATAGGCACGTCCATCGCCCTTGCCGTGGAAGTTGATGCCGCCCTGGTGGAATGAGATTTGAATTTATCAGTATCAATCCCAGCACTTCCCAGAACCTGCTTTAGCCACCTTGAAATTGTTTGCACCGACACCATATTGTGTGTTTTTTTGTAGCTAATAAATAATGCAGACTCTGTTCCTCGTAGCCTCAATGTAATGAGACAAATATGACACTACACACAGGCGAGCATCTGTTGGGTATGTTGAAAAAACAATCTTACATCCTGTCACGCCTATTCTACTCTGTTTGAACATATCATAAACATAAAAAGTAATGGCATCTGCCGATACCTGCATTCTGTCTAACCGTAGCTTCTGTAGTGTCTGCACATGTTGTGCTGATACCAATGCCATAAGCTTGACCATCTTCATGGTTAATTTGGCTAGAGATAGGCTTGTAACAGGAGTCCTCTGGCGAAGGAGCATAAGGACTTCGCTAACATTCCAAATACCGGAATACCTGGGTTTAGGAGGATTAGAATTAAAAACTCCCTTCATAAATCTAGATGGATGTGCCCCTACTGAATGCAATTCTGAACCCATGGGTAAATAAGAAGACAGAGCACTTCTGGCTGTATTAATCGCACTATAGCTTAATTTTTGATCTAAATAAAGAGTGGACAAAAACTCCAGTACGTCTGGGATGCCTGCAGTCTGATATGAGATATTCTGCTGTAGGCAGAATACCTCCCACTTCCTTATCGAGGTGATATACTGCTTCTGGGTACTATCCCTGCAGGCTGACGTGAGAACATCCACAGTACGATCAGACAGTCCTCTCCCCAAGTATGGCCTCCTTAAAATCTGCAAATTAACAGATCAATACGATCATGTAAAGGATGTTGATTGCCAGTTATCGGGTTCACCAGTAGGTGTTTATGTTTGGGAATAATCATATGAGGCTGAATAACCATCTGCAATATGAGAGGGAACCATGGCTGGGTAGGCCAATCTGGCACTACCAATACTCCTGAAGCAGAGCCCTGCTTGATTTTTTGCAAGCATCGACTGATGAGACAGAATGGGGGAAATGCATATACAAACCATCCACCCCAATGCAGCGAGAATGCATCCACCGCTGCTGCGCCAGGATCTGGTTCCCATGAAACATATCTGGGCAACTGATGGTTTAGTCTGGATGCAAACAAGTCAATATCTGGCATTCCACACTGAGCAACCACTTGATTAAATATGTCCTGATTTAACATCCACTCTATGTTATCATTGAATTGGCGTGAACTAATGTCAGCTACTGTGTTGAATCTACCTGGTAAATATATTGCTGAAAGCCAGATGTTTTTGTCAATGCACCAGCCCGAGATATGATTAGCCAGTCTGTCACAAGACTGTGACTTGACTCCTCCCATGTGGTTGATGCCACTGGTAATTCCACTGTGGTGATGGGGGATTTCAATGTGCAGGTAGACTGGGAAAATCAGGTTGGTTCAGGACCCCAAGAAAGAGAGTTTGTAGAATGCCTCCGAGATGGATTCTTAGAGCAGCTTGTAATGGAGCCGACCAGAGAAAAGGCAACTCTGGATTTAGTGTTGTGCAATGAACTAGATATGATAAGAGAACTCGAGGTAAAGGAACCGCTTGGAGGTAGTGATCATAATATGATTAGTTTTAATCTGCAATTTGAGAAGGAGAACGTTAAATCGGAAGTGGCAGTGATGCAGTTGAACAAAGGGGATGATGAAGGCATGAGAGGGGAGCTGGCCAAAGTAGACTGGAAAGGGATCCTAGCAGGATTGTCGTTGGAACAGCAATGGTAGGAATTTCTGGGCATAATCCGGAAGACACAGGATCATTTCATTCCAAAAAGGAAGAAATATTCTAAGGGGAGTAGGAGGCAACCGTGGCTGACAAGAGAAGTCAGGGATAGAATAAAACTAAATAAAAAGATGTATAACACAGCAACGGGTAGCCGGACGCCAGAGGATTGGGAGACTTTCATAGGACAACAGAAGGAAACAAAACGGGCAATACGGGCTGAAAAGATGAAGTACGAGGATAAGCTGGCCAGGAATATAAAGAAGGACAGTAAAAGCTTCTTTAGATATGTTAAGGGAAAAAGAGTAGCAAAGTCAAATGTGGGTCCCTTGAAGGCAGACACGGGTGAAATAATTATGGGCAACTAGGAAATGGCAGAAGAGTTGAATAGGTACTTCGGATCTGTCTTCACTAAGGAGGACACAAACAATCTCCCAGATGTACTGGAGGACAGAAGATCTAAGGAGGTAGAGGAACTGAAAGAAATTTTCATTAGGCGAAAAATAGTATTGGGTAGGCTAATGGGACTGAAGGATGATAAATCCCCTGGGCCTGATGGTCTGCATCCCAGGGTCCTCATGGAGGTGGCTCTAGAAATAGTGGATGCATTTGTGATTATTTTCCAATGTTTAATAGATTCAGACTCAGTTCCTGTGGATTGGAGGATAGCTAATGTTATCCCACTTTTCAAGAAAGGAGCGAGAGAGAAAACGGAGAATTACAGACCAGTTAGCCTGACTTCGGAGGTGGGAAAGATGCTGGAGTCAATTATTAAAGAGGTAATAATGGGGCATTTGGATAGCAGTAAAAGGATTAGTCCAAGTCAACATGGATTTATGAAAGGGAAATCATGCTTGAGTAATCTTCTGGAATTTTGTGAGGAAGTGCCAGTATTTGTAGTGTATCTAGACTTTCAGAAAGTCTTTGATAAGGTCCCGAACAGGAGACTGGTGACTAAAATTAGAGCACATGGTATTGGGGGTAGGGTGTTGACATGGATAGAAAATTGGTTAGCAGACCAGAAGCAAAGAGTAGGAGTGAACGGGTCCTTTTCAGAATGGCAGGCAGTGGCGAGTGGAGTGCCGCAAGGCTCAGTGTTGGGGCCGCAATTGTTTACCATATATATTAATGATTTGGAAGAGGGAATTAGAAGCAATGCTAGCAACTTTGTGGATGGCACAAAGCTGGGTGGCAGTGTGAACTGTGAAGAGGATATTAGGAGGTTGCAGGGGGACCTGGACAGGTTGAGTGAGTGGGCAGATGCATGGCAGATGCAGTTTAATATAGATAAATGGGAGGTTATCCACTTTGGCGGCAAAAACAAGGAGGCAGATTGTTTTCTCAATGGGGTTAGTTTAGGTAAGGGGGAGGTACAGCGAGACCTGGGTGTCCTTGTACACCAGTCACTGAAAATTGGCGTGCAGGTACAGCAGGCAGTGAAGAAAGCTAACGGAATGTTGGCCTTCATAACAAGAGGATTTCAGTATAGGAGTAAAGAGGTTCTTCTGATGAGACCACATCTGGAGTATTGTGCACAGGTTTGGTCTCCTAATTTGGGGAAGGACATCTTTTTGATTGAGGCAGTGCAGCGTAGGTTCACGAGATTGATCCCTGGGATGGCGGGACTGTCATATGAGGAAAGATTGAAAAGACTAGGCTTGTATTCACTGGAGTTTAGATGCATGAGGGGGAATCTTAGAGAAACATAGAAAATTATAAAAGGACTGGACAAGCTAGATGCAGGAAAAATGTTCCCAATGTTGGGTGAGCCCAGAACCAGGGGGCACTGTCTTAGAATAAAGGGGAGGTTATTTAAGACTGAGGTGAGAAAAGAGTTGTGAATTTATGGCATTCCCTGCCACAGAGGGCAGTGGAGGCCAAATCACTGGATGGATTTAAGGAGCAATTGCTCACTAAGGAGGTTGACACAATCCTCAATTAACTGCTGCCTTTTGTCCCTGGGCAAAGTCACTAACATGTGGTCCGAATTAATGGTAAAGCCCAAGTAATCAATAATTTTAACTGGTGATAATTTGGATTTATCTGAATGAATGACGAACCCCAAATGTTTATAAGTGAGTTTAACAATTGAAACAGGTGATTCAGCTGCAGTCCGAGTCTTCCCGATAATTAAAATATCATTCAAACAGGCCATTACAACATGTCCCTGAGCTCGGAGTAGTCCTAGAACGGGTTTCAACAATTTGGCAAATAATCCATTAGGCAATGCTTTGAACTGCCACAACTGACTCATCCAGGTAAATTTTAAATACCTCCTATCATCACAATGAACAGACACTGAGTAATATGCATCCTTCAAATCTATTCTGGCCATATAACACCCTTTGGAAACCAGTTGTTTAGCAGTAGAAAAAGTTTCCATTTTGAAATGCCTATAGCGTACAAAGGAGTTCAAGCTCGTCAGATCAAGAATGATTCTGCATTCCCCAGTCTTTTTAGACCCAGGAAAAATGCTTGACACAAACTGATGGTTTTGACGAACTGACTTCTCAATAACCCCTTTTTTGTGTGATGTGTTAAGTTCTGCTTGTATGTGGATATTCTCTTCTTCTGAAAATACAAGTTTCCAACTGGGTGGACACACCGTAGGGTTTAATAGTAAGATTAAATGAGAACTTACCAGTTTGAGGTTTGATCTTTATTTTATGAGGAGTTACGATGAGGGATTACGTGAAGACCCCGCCAGCACGCATGCGCGACATATCTTCAAAGCAGTGGTGTGAAATCACAGATACCAAAGTTGACTAACATAGTAAGATAAGAGAGAACTTTATATACCAGTTGACCTTTATAATAGAGGGTTTGGTAGCAGAGGGCATGTAATCCCTCATCGTAACTCCTCATAAAATAAAGATCAAACTGGTAAGTTCTCATTTAATCTTACTATTTTACTTCGGAGTCACGTGAGTGACTAAGTGAAAATTTCAAAGCTCTGATTTCATGCCCTGGAACGAGTCCATGCTCACACACTGCCATGCTAGGAAATGGAAGATGTAACGTATTTCAGACATGTACTGTGCTGAAAAACAAAAAAGGTATTTATTTCATACCTAGAATAATAATGCCCCTACATTGGGATAAATCATGAAACAGAACTTGAAATTTTTCCCGCAAACATCTCGGGAGTGGCCACGGGTTTATAATAGAAGTGCTGAAAAGTCCATTCATTACTCGAACCCGCTGTTGCAAGGGTGTGGTCCATTGGAACTTTCATCATCCTTGCACCCAATACCACCCTTAACCATCTGGAAATGGTTTGTACTGTCCCTGAGACGCTTGGTGACCTCTATATATCGCAATATATATGTCATGATGCAGAGCCGACAATTTGCAGGATAGGCCAGAAATTCTAATTTTTGGCCAGTGGATCCGGGTCTATCCTGTTTAAAGGCTGATAAACCTTTAAGTAACCCCCCGTATAAGGAAGGTTATCTTGCCATTAGTGATATACATGGCGTCCATACTTAGTTTATGTAAGGTCTGGACCCGTTGTGCTGTTACAAGTGCCATGAACATAACTATTTTATAGGTTAATTTATCCAGTGTGAGTCCCAATATAGGTGTCCATCCTCAAAGCATAGTCAAGACTATGCTTATATCCCATGTATCTGGGCCTGGGGGGATTTGAATTAAATACCCCTCATCAGTTTAGATACCAGTGGGTGTGATCCCACAGCCAGGTGGTCACACCCTCGGCCCAGATAATTGGATGGGGCACTGCGGGCACAATTAATGGCACTGTAGCTCAATCCCTCATCAAAATGAAGGGTAGCCAGGAACTCCAGCACTTCAGTGATGGTGGCTGTGTCGTATGAAGTGTTCGTTCTGGTGCAGAACACTTCTCATTTCTTCACATATGTTAGATATTGTCTTCTGGTGGACTCCCTGCATGAAGCTGTGATGACATTGATCGTCCAGTCGGACAGTCCGTAGTCCAGAAATGGCCTGTTCAGAATCTGCAAACCAACAGGTTTATTCAGTCATGGCACGGATGACTTTCCCCTGTCACAGGGTGTACCAAAAGGCTCGGACGTTTGTTCACCCGAATGCAGGGCTCTGCGGCCATATTTTGTACTACTGGGAACCATGGTTGGGTAGGCCAGTCGGGAACAACCAAAATACCCGTTGAAGAGTCTTGTTTGATTTTTTGTAAGACCCGACAGACAAGGCAGAAGGGGGGAAATGCATAGCAAAACAAATCCCCCCAATGCAGCGAGAAAGCGTCCATCGCTGCTGCCCCAGGGTCTGGTTCCCAAGCAACATATGTTGGTAGTTGGTGATTTAATCTGGATGCAAGAAGGTCGATATCTGGTGTCCCATACCGTTCTATAATATCGGCAAACATTTTCCGATCCAACTTCCTTTCGGTGTTGTCATTGAATTTGCGTGACCTGGTGTCCGCCACTGTATTTAGCTTACCTGGAAGGTAAGTGGCTGAGATCCAAATATTCCTTTCCAGGCACCAGTGCCAGATATTATTAACCAATTCATCACATGATATCGACTTTATTCCACCCATATGATTAATATAGCCCAACACAGTGGTATTATCAATCTGTAATTGTACATGCAAATGGTGCATGTCTGAGCAGTAGGCCCGGAGTCCAGGAAATGCTCCCAACATTTCTAGATAATTTATCCCCAGTGCTCCAAACAGGGTTAATTCTTGTGCACTCCATCTGCCACCACAACTAGTGGTGGTATTAGTTGCTCCCCAACCTTTTGCACTGGCATCAGTCTGTAATGTAACTGAGGGGTTCATGATAGTGATGGGGTTAGAACAATGCTGAATATTGTCTATCCACCAATTTAACTCTAATTTTGGTTTCCCTGGTAGTTCCATAGGCCTATCAAAAAGGCCTGCATGAGTTTTAAGAGCTAATATTTTTGCTCTTTGTAGATTTCGGTAATGGTCCAAATTGTGCTCCTGGAAATGCAAATCCCAATTACTCTTGCTACTTGCCAAATGGATGGTTTTCTGATGCTAGTGAGGCTTTTACATGCTTCCGTCAAGTCTGCCACTTTGTTTGGTGGCAAGGTGATAGACATTTGAACAGAATCGATAGTGAACCCCAAATAATCCATGGTAGTGGAGGGTCTCAATTTTGATTTATCTGGATGAATGATAAATCCCAGCTTTTGAAAAAACATGCTTTGTGGCTGATACTGCCAAAGTAGCCAACTCTAAATTTTCCCCTACAATGAGAATATCATCAAGGTAGGCCATAACAATATGGTTTTGTTTCCTCAAGTATGCTAAAGCTGGTTTTAACAATATGGTAAACAGCCTGGGTTCCGATGATATCCCATTGGGTAAGGCCTTATACTGCCAAAGCTGTCCAATCCTGACAAATTTCAGAAATATACGATGCTCCTTGTGTATTGGTACTGAATAGTCTGCATCCTTTAGGTCGATGCAAGCCATGTAGTACCTGTCAGAGATTAGCTGTTTGTCTGTGACAAACGTGTCCATTTTGAAATGGGCATACTGTACAAAAGTATTCTGTTCGGTCAAATCTATAATGATGCGGCATCCGCCGTCTTTTTTGTTTTTGGTAAAAATGTTTGATACGAACTCTTGAGATTCACTGTTTGTCTTCTCAATTACCCTGTTTGCGTTTAATCTAAAAAGTTCAGCATGGCCTTCTGTTCTCTCTTTTTGTGAAAGTATAAACTTTCGGCTAGGTGTATGCTGAACTGGGATGGGGAGTTCGTAAACAAATTCAATTTTGTATCCCTGAATACTTCCGAGTATGTAAGGACAGAGGTAAATGTGCTCCACACATGACGAAACAAGTGCAGCCGTCCCCCAACCCGTGATGAGTCTAGACATACAATATTTTCGAGGCCCACCTACCTCCATGGCTACAGGCGGTGCTGTGTTGGTTGTCTCTGTCCTTGCTTCTTGTTCTGTTGTGTTGCTGTGGTGTGGGGATGGCGCATTTTCCAGGAAGGACCATTGTGCAGGTGGGCCGGCCTTCAAGCTGTCACCACCAGATGGTCTCTCGTTGTAACGGTGCCTGGAGGATGTGTAGGGGTGCTGCCGCCGCTGATATGGGGTTTTGGAGGTGTTCAGCACCTTAATCATGCCGATTGCCTTGGCCTCCTCATCCAGGTCTTTTACCTGCTTTAGGAGGTTGTCCCCAAACAGCAATGTTGGTGGCTGTGCACTGCTGGACCTGCATAATCCCGCAAATTTGGGATTGAGTGCAGGATTTATGATGCTCTTCATGTAGCTGTTGATTTCAAATTGTGTATTGCACAGGAGTGCTAGAGCGTCTTGCAGCTCTTCAGGCATCTCAACCCCATCAGCTGTTCTGGCTACAGCCGTAATCCCAGCAGCTAGCAGCTTGAGGATTCTTTGAAGTTTCACCTCCTGGCTCCTTATGGTCGGGCTCATGTTGCCCCAAATGGGGTTGTTGACACCAGGCACATTAAGAGAAATACAATTCTCTGGCGCAAGGTATTTTTCTTCCGTATCATTTATTGCTTGTTCCTGCAGCTGGTTTGTTGCCATGTAATTTATACTGACTGCCAGTTTAGGATGCAATGGCATCCGTTTTTGGGTAGTGATAGCGAATTTGTTGACCGTACCCAGTAATTCTTCTTGCGGCACCCCTGACATAGGTGAGACTTCAGCCATGTCCCCTTCTTCAGGGTCAGCCCAGCTCTGACCTCCAATGCTCCCCTGCGAAGAGGGTGAGATATTTGGCAGTCCTTGATAGGAAGAGACCCACTGTGACTCTGCCCCTGCAAAAGCAGGTCACGCTGGAGCAATTGCTCCACCATCCGCTCCATGTGGGTAAGACGACTGCCGTCGCTATCAGCGAATGGGGTGTCCTCAGGTCCGAACCCAGCCGAGTCAACGGACCTGTCCGACGTCCGGGTGGTTTTGCCGCCAGACCGCGGCGCACCTGCGGACTGTTGCGGCGAGAAGTCGGGGGCTGCTGGATGTACCTGCAGCTCTGGAGAGTCAGCATGCTGCTGGCTGCTTTCCACAGCAGCGATTTTTGCCGCTGCTCTCCGCGATTTCCTGGACTCCATGGTGCTGTTCTTTTCTGTAAAACACACCACACAGAGTCGCCATGAAACTCTACCAGAATGGTAAGTACTTACGTCCGGATTGTTTTTTACTTACGGTGGAGGAGCGACGCTCCTCCCGACTGTCGCTTCCTCAATGCGTTCGACGATATGTCGCGCATGCGTGCTGGCGGGGTCTTCACGTAGTCACTCACGTGACTCCAAGGTAAAATTCAATTTTAACCCCCTCTATACTGCTGAGTTTAAATGAATCTGATGTTATCTCCTGCCATTTTTTGAGAAACAAGTGTAATCTGCCCCCAATTTGAACATCTATTTCACTTGATTTATATTCCTTAGGAGCAAAATCTCTCACCTGCACATGTCCTGGCTGCCCTTGTTGGCCCCGGCCCTTTGCAGGGAAATTCATCCTTCCCCTCATTCCTGTGGCAGGCTGCCAGCTCCGAGTTTGTGAAACTGAGTGGCTCGTCCCTTCCCCGGCATCTGTGATGGTACCCCGCCGATAAGGAAAAAACATGTTTCCTGGTTTGCCACTTGGCTTGATGAGGCCCATGGATCTTGCGTCCTCATGTAGTTCTTTAACTCGCTTAGCGAGATCCTCGCCAAACAAAAGGTTAGGCGGTTGTCTGCTGCTCGGCTTACCATATAACCATATGACCATATAACAATTACAGCACGGAAACAGGCCCTCTCGGCCCTTCCAGTCCGTGCCGACCATTTATTTTCCCCTAGTCCCATCTACCTGCACTCAGACCATAGCCCTCCATTGCCTTCCCGTCCATATACCTATCCACTTTACTTTTAAATGTTAAAATCGATCTTGCCTCCACCACTTCTGCTGGAAGCACATTCCACACAGCCACCACTCTCTGAGTAAAGAAGTTTCCCCTCATGTTACCCCTAAACTTCTGTCCCTTAATTCTCATGTCATGCCCTCTTGTTTGAATCTTCCCTACCCTCAATGGGAACAGCTTATCCACGTCAACTCTGTCTATCCCTTTCATCATTTTAAATACCTCAATCAAGTCCCCCCTTAACCTTCTGCGCTCCAAAGAATAAAGACCTAACTTATTCAACCTTTCTCTGTAACTTAGTTGCTGGAACCCAGGCAACATTCTAGTAAATCTCCTCTGTACTCTCTCTATTTTGTTGACATCCTTCTTCTAATTAGGCGACCAAAATTGTACACATTTATCAATTTTGTCCAACCTCTTCATGTAGCTAATGCCCCCAAATCCACTGGGTCAATTTGGTCAACGTCTTTTGCACCATTTCCAAAGTTCCATATGCTTACTTGGGATAATTGGGGAATCTGAACTACACAAAAATCCCAAACTGACAGTTTAGGGAACAGGAAGTGTCCTTTTTGCCCAAGCCAGGCCCCAATGTGGAAAACGCCTGCAACAGCCTCTGGGGAAAACAGTTGTTAAATTATGAAGGATTGAAGTATTTCCAAAAAGACAGGTATTTTTGACATCAGATTGGAAGACCAAGAGACAATTTACTTCTGGTTTCCTGGGCTATTTCACAGCGGTGGCGATGAGACCTTGAATCTATATCTTGTGGCATAGCAAGAGGACATTTTCAGGTGTGAGGAATGGTGTGGGGGCGGGAATGCGTGATGTTAAAAATGCAGTGTCTTTCTAATGCACTCATGGAAGTCTGAGCAGAGGGCCAATTGTGAACGATTTCGCAGCTGATGTTTTCCTTCCCCTCCTGTGTTCACAGATATAAACACTGCAATCTCCGCTTTCCTGTCAAACTGTGACGATCACCAGCTATTAAAGTTGACGAGATTCTACCGGGACCGACTGGAGCAGGCGATTGAAGAGGGTGTGGATGGACTTGGCTTGATGCTAATGGGTTCAGATCACTTCACTGGGCTAGAGTATCATGTAAGTGGAAAGGATGCAGATTGTGTGTTGCTTCTAAATTGAACACAGACTGAGAAACCAATGTAAAGGAATATCCAGGGCCCATGTGGATCAAACTCCACAAGGAGTCTGGGGGTGCTGCAACACTGAGCCTGTATTTGAGCAACACCGGCTCACAGCTCCAACAGAAGGCGCCAGTTGTCCTGAGTTCCCATGCTTAGCCACATTTAGGCACGTGACGTCCGGTGATATGACATCTCATGATACTGCGAGTGCAGACTGTATTAAGCTTGTCTTCATAATGTTTTGAATACTTGGCTCAAAGGCCCTGACAAGAGGCTGAGTAGTCCCAATGATTCCCGGCTTCACGTACCATCCTGTGACTCCGTTCTCAGTCCCTCTGGCCTTTCCCCCGTAGCCCAGCATAATTTCAATAAGCACTGCATCATTATTACCTCACCTTTAAAAAAAATGAATATTGTGCTTTTGGGCATTTTACATCATGCCTCGTGTTGCAGTCGCCGTTTTCTTATGAGTATTTCACAGTTTCATAATTACAGCGGTGGAAAGATTAACATTATTGAAGAATTAATAACAATGCATACCTGGAAGGCAGCTGCGGAGTTAAATAATGAATGGTGATCACGGTCCTTATGTATGACCTCAAACTATAGGTCACCAAAAATAGAAATCATACCTAACCGTAACATTGCCTGTGTGATTGTTCCACTTCAAACATGTTTCACTGCCTCACTGCTGCTTTGCCCCCGACTCTCTCCCGAGCACACGTCCCATGCTCAGTGGGTTCTCCTCGGACCGGTTCCCCAGCTGACACCAGACCCCTCATTGAGCCCAGTAGCGACGTGTGCACTTCCTGCAGTTAACCATATAACCATATAACAATTACAGCACGGAAACAGGCCATCTCGGCCCTTCCAGTCCGTGCCGACCATTTATTTTCCCCTAGTCCCATCTACTCGCACTCAGACCATACCCCTCCATTCCCTTCCCGTCCATATACCTATCCAAGTTACTTTTAAATGTTAAAATCGATCCTGGCTCCACCACTTCTGCTGAAAGCTCATTCCACATAGCCACCACTCTCTGAGTAAAGAAGTTCCCCCTCATGTTACCCCTAAACTTCTGTCCCTTAATTCTCATGTCGTGCCCTCTTGTTTGAATCTTTCCTACCCTCAATGGGAAAAGCTTATCCACGTCAACTCTGTCTATCCCTTTCATCATTTTAAAGACCTCAATCAAGTCCCCCCTTAACCTTCTGCACTCCAAAGAATAAAGACTTTCATATCTTCAGTATTCAGTATCTTCAGAATGGGGAGTACAGGGGAGAGATAAGACTTTGCCTTCCATAACAGTGAGGAGGAGATTCACTGTGATGGATGTTTGTGTAAATTGTGTTGCGTCTTGGTTCTTTTCTTGTTTGTATGACTGCAGGAACAAAATTTTTTTGAACCTCAATGAGGTTCAAATGACAATAAACGGTATTGTATTGTATTAAAAAAGCTATGCTAATTTTCATACTCTGAAATTAGCATCTTGTTCCCTATTGCTTTTCCATTGACTTAACTCAAAAGCTGTGATCGAGGACAGTCAAAAGCCCATAACTTTCTTAAAAATTAAGAGAACTGATTGAAGCATTCTGAAACAAATATGAAACAATCTTATTTAGATGACCTGAAATTAAATCATTTAATTAGTTAGTTACCTAATTGTAGCTAATTACAAAATTCAATTACTAGATCTAAACATCTATCCATTTCTTAAGAAAAAGGTTGACATTTTTAAATAGCCTGCGTGTCCAAATAACATTCACGCAAGAATTCACAATATGACATGATTTATACATCTCATTGTCATTAATTTATAGGCCAAATGGAAGGAATTTTTGTGTTTAATTCCTGTAAATTAATGGGCATTTAAATCATCCTGCGAGTGAGACGTTGTGGAACGCAATCGTTTGCAACGTTGCGGTTTGCGGTGATTTTGAACCCCATTTCCCAGTGGGCAGGGATTCAAGTTTCTTGATCACTGGGACCTCTTTTGGGGAAGGCATGATCTGTATAAAAAGGACGGGTTGCACTTGAACCAGAGGGGAACCAATATCCTGGCGGGGAGATTTGCAAAGGAGACTTTAAACTAGAAAGGTTGGGGGGAGGGACTCGGGTAGAGGGGGCTAGGGGACAGGGTGTGGGGCAAGAGGCAGGGAAGGGAAGCACTCAGACCCAAAATGTAGGTGAGAAAGAGGAAAAAGATAATAAACAGAGAATAAGGGATGGTGGGTTTCTAAAATGTGTATATTTTAATGCTAGGAGCATTGTAAGAAAGGGGGATGAACTTAGAGCCTGGATTGACACCTTGAAATATTATGTTGTGGCAATCAGTGAAACATGGTTGCGGGAGGGTTGTGATTGGAAACTAAATATTCCAGGATTTCGTTGCTTCAGGTGTGATAGAATTGGAGGGACCAGAGGTGGAGGGGTTGCATTGCTTGTCAGAAGAGATATTACTCGTCTAGGGAGGCTATTTGGGTGGAACTGAGAAGTGGGAACGGTGTAGCAACACTTTTAGGTGTGTATTATAGACCCCCAAATGGGGAGAGAGAATTGGAAGAGCTAATTTGTAAGGAGATAGCAGATATTAGTAGTAAGCACAAGGTTGTGATTGTGGGAGATTTCAATTTTCCAAAAATAGACTGGGAAACCCATTCTGTAAATGGGCTGGATGGTTTGGAGTTTGTTAAATGTGTGCAGGATAGTTTTTTGCAGCAAACATAGAGGTATAAACCAGAGAAGGGGCAGTGCTGGACCTCCTGTTAGGAAATGAGGCAGGTCAGGTGACGGAGGTATGCGTTGGTGAGCGCTTCGGGACCAGTGATTACAATACCATTAGTTTCATTATAATTATGGAGAGAGTCAAAACTGGACCTAGGGTTGAGATTTTTGATTGGAGAAAGGCTAGCTTTGAGGGAATGCGTAATGTTTTAAAAGGAGTGAATTGGGATATTTTGAAAATCGGAAAGAGCCATGGTTTTCAAGGGAAATTGGACACTTGGTTCGAAAAAAGAGAGATATCTACAATAATTATAGGAGGCATGGAGTAAATGAGGTGCTAGATGAGTATAAAGAATGTAAAAAGAATCTTAAGAAAGAAATAAGAATAGCTAAAAGAAGATATGAGGTTGCTTTGGCAAGAAAGGTGAAAGTAAATCCAAAAGGTTTCTACAGCTATATTAATAGCAAAAGGATAACGAGGGATAAAATTGGACCAGAATGGACAGCTATCTGCAGAGCCAAAAGAGATGGGGAGATATTGAACAATTTATTTTCTTCGGTATTCACCAAGGAGAAGGATATTGAACTCTGTGAGGTAAGGGAAAAAAGTAGAGTAGCTATGGATACTATCAAAGTCAAAGTCAAAAGAGTTTATTGTCATGTGTCCCTGACAGGACAATTAAAATCTTTCTTTGCTTAGCACAACAGAACATAGAAGGCATTGACTACAATTCTATATGTAAATACACCCATGAATTAATAAATCAATAAAGTGCAAATAACAGATGGAGCGATATTAATGTTTAGAGTTCCGAGCCAGGTTTAATAGCCTGATGGCTGTGGGAAATAGCTATTCCTAAACCGGGTTGTTGCAGTCTTCAGGCTCCTGTACCTTCTACCTGAAGGTAGCAGGGAGATGAGTGCGTGGCCAGGGTGGTGTGGGTCCTGATGATGCTGCCAGTCTTTTTGAGGCAGCGACTGCGATAAATCCCCTCGATGGAAGGAAGGTCAGAGGCGATGATGGACTGGGCAGTGTTTACTACTTTTTGTAGTCTTTTCCTCTCCAGGGCACTCAAATTGCCGAACCCACCCACGATGCAACCAGTCAGTCAGGTACTGTGCACCTGTAGAAGTTAGAGAGAGTCCTCCTTGACAGACCAACTCTCCGTAATCTTCTCAGGAAGTAGAGGCGCTGATGAGCTTTCTTAATAATTGCATCTGTGTTCTCGGACCAGGAAAGATCTTCACAGATGTGCACGCCCAGGAATTTGAAGCTCTTGACCCTTTCAACCATCGACCCGTTGATATAAACAGGACTATGGGTCCCCATCCTACTCCTTCCAAAGTCCACAATCAGTTCCTTGGTTTTGCTGGTGTTGAGGGCCAGGTTGTTGTGCTGGCACCATATGGACAGTTGCTCGATCTCTCTTCTATACTCTGACTCATCCCCATCAGTGATACGTCCCACAACAGTGGTGTCATCAGCGAACCTGATGATGGAGTTCGTGCTATGACCGGCTACGCAGTCATGAGTATAGAGTGAGTACAGCAGGGGGCTGAGCACGCAACCCTGAGGTGCTCCCGTGCTGATTGTTATCGAGTCTGACACATTTCCACCAATACGAACAGACTGTGGTCTGTGGATGAGGAAGTCGAGGTATTCACTATGAGATTCAAAGAGGAGGAAGTACTGACACTTTTGAAAAAAATAAAAGTGGATAAGTCTCCAAGTCCTGGATATTCCCTAGGACATTGAGGGAAGTTAGTGTAGAAATAGCAGGGGCTATGACAGAAATATTTCAAATGTCATTAGAAACGGGAATAGTGCCGGAGGATTGGCGTACTGCGCATGTTGTTCCATTGTTTAAAAAGGGTTCAAAGGATAAACCTAGCAATTATAGACCTGTTAGTTTGACGTCAGTGGTGGGCAAATTAATGGAAAGGATACTTAGAGATAATATATATAAGCATCTGGATAAACAGGGTCTGATCAAGAACAGTCAACATGGATTTGTGCCTGGAAGGTCATGTTTGACAAACCTTCTTGAATGTTTTGAAGAGGCTACTAGAGAAATTGATGAGGGTAAAGCAGTGGATGTTGTCTACATTAATTTCAGTAAGGCCTTTGACAAGGTTCCCCATGGATGGTTGGTTAAGAAGGTTCAATCTTTGGGTGTTAATGGCGGAGTAGCAAGGTGGAGTCACAATGTTTCATCAGACTCCTCCACATGGAATCCAGCGACGGGCTGTTGCCTGTCAGTCAGAAAGTCACCGAATTCCGCTCTTGGCAGCGCTGCCGGAGAATCCTGAGAATTCCCAAAACTTACTCGACTGAAGGAAAAATCGGAACCTCCAACTGCAGTGCAGGAAGTGTTGAAATGCGGAGTTCTACAGCAGAAAAGTGTTGAAATGCCTGGAGTTCCTGGGGTTGCCTGAGTACAGACGCCAGTGGCTACGGACAGAGGAGGCTGCAGTGAGCCAGAGTAGGTTATGTGATGGAGGTTTGTAGAAGCAAGACTGGCTCAGCCTAGAGAAGGAAAGATATTGTGTTCAATGGCGTTGGCTTCGTCCTGAGAACAGTGATCTATATGGATTGACGGGAGAACCTGCAACAAGGTGGTAGAGTGAATATAATTGAATAGTTGGATTGTGGATATAATATTTACATGATGGTGTGGTGGACACGGACTGGATAAAGGCCCAAAATTACATTAGGAGATGAATACAGAATGAGGCCAGCATGGACAATGTGCTGTGGGGGGTTGGGCGGAGGTGAATGTCACGTGGCCTTGTTGTTGGAACACACGGAGCAGGTAATATGAGTCCAATCCCGTCTCCAGTCCAGATATTCCTGGAAATGGACTGGGAAACTCCATGAAATGTCATGAGTTGTTGGTCAGAATAGGTCCATTCACAAGCTGCCTTCTCACAATCTGACTATCCGAGGTGAGAAACATCGTCCTGATCCACATGTGTCACAGTGGTGTTACAGTGGCCATGAGCGGAAATTGCGTTTAAAACCTGGTGGGCGGGACGCACATTTGCTGGCGGCCCGATGACAAGTGTGCATGACAGCAGACAATTTTATTTCCTCCCACTATCTCCCCCTCCCTTCACAACAAGAAGAACATTTTATGTATTATTAAACACAGTAATACCGTCTGCTTGCCTGCATAACGGACACAACAAGCTCCCACGCACAAAACACCAGATAATCTGTATTCTTTCAGTTTATTTGCAGTTCATTTGCTTTTTGAACTTTGCGCATTTAACAGTGCCATTTTAGCAGTCGAGAAAAGGGCCTGCCCCACCAGCATGCAACTCCATGTGATGAGCGCGACCTAACGTGGTCGCTTGAGCTGTCCGGCGTCGCGAGGCCTGTCCCACTTCGATCGCCGGAGCCGTGCGGAATTGTGCGGAGTTCGTCCCGACATCGCGCGGGACTCCGAAAAACTGACCGTGTTCAAAAATTCCGCGCGGCAACGGCTTGTCAGCTCGCAGTCGCCTCGACGCATTACACACCGTCTCAACGTCGTGCCTCCATGACCCTCTCTGTAGGTGCCTCCGTGACCCTCTCTGTGTGTGGCTCCGTGGCCCTCTCTGTGTGTGCCTCTGTGACCCTCTCTGTGTGCCCCTCTCTGTCCTGGCGAACTTACGTTGAAGACTTCGCTCCAAGTTCGCCTCACTCACTCGACCTCCGCGCGGCCCTCGCTGCCGGTTTGGTCGCGCTTGCTGCATGCAGGCGCATGCTGGTGGGAACGGCCCTGTACAGGCATCACCCGACTTCCACGCAGACCCCGCTTCTAGTTTGATCGCGCTCACCGCATGGAATCGCATGGTGCTGAGCTGCGGGGGTGCCTGGTGCTGGTTTGTGCCACTGTCAAGATGGCGGGGGCGCAGCCGAAGGACCGGAGTTACGCAGTGGTGGTATCAGCGGCGGGTACAGGGCCATTTGAGGATGAGACTCATGTTGACTCCGATTGGGAAAGATTCGGTATCTCGGTCCAAACTGGGTCCCTGTGAACCAGTGGAGCAATTACGAAGGGCATGAAGAGGGGTGCTGTTGTCTCTTCTGAGCTCGAAAGAGGAAAGGTTGAGATGATACTAAAGTCCCGGGAGGATGTGGCCTTGGTGGTGGAGAGGGGGATCTCAGTGGGGGGGGGGGCCACATACAGGTGGATCTGTGGGTGTCCAGGGTGAGACCAGTTCTCCTGCGGAGTTGCCCCACATGTATTTGGGATGCAACATTTCTTCCACACCTGTCTAAGTTTGGGGAGGTGCGGTCTAAGTGCTTTAGGCTTATGCACCCCGGGGATGACCCGGAGGAAAAAGGGATCTTCAGTTTCAAGAGGAGGGTGTTCATGAAGGTGGGTGAGGGGGAAGGCACTGAGGGGAGTTTCAAGGAGGAGTGCAAGGGTCTCCTTAGAACCACGTATTGGAGTTGGGGAAAGGCACGGTGTCATGCGTGCAGTGAGTTTGGCCATCTCTGTAGGGAGTGTCATAATCGCGGGGTCACTGCTATGTTCTAGTGCCTTGGCCTGGGAATGCACTGCTGGCCCATGCGGGATGGCTCGTC
This sequence comes from Raja brachyura, assembly GCA_963514005.1. Next base: position 10,919,670 of record OY740805.1, read on the forward strand.
ATGCCTCCGTGGCACGGGGTGGTACTGCTGACCCGGCTAGGGCTGCCAGATCTGCCTCGGTGATCCTGGGTGGCTGTGATAGCCCATCTGGGGCTGCAAGTTCTGACTTGGTGACTGATGGCGAGGCGCAGGGGGAGGGTGAAGAGGGGGAGGGGGAATGGGAGAAGCCAAAGAAGAAGGGGTAGAGGAAGAAAAAGCCCACCCAAGCGAGTCAAACGCAAGCGGGTGGGCACTTGCCTAGATCTGAGACCACCCAAGGGGCACCTATCAGCTCCAGTGATGTCCAGAATGCACCTGCCGTGGCCCAGCAAGGAGCTGAGGTGGTTCGGACAGGGGCAGGGAAGGCAAAACGTGCGGGTGGTAAAGTGACTGGGGGGTGTGGAGGCGGAAGACCCTTCCTTTATGGAGGTCACCGTACCACCGCATGCTAGTGGGATTAAAAGGAGGCTTGTGCCTGGCGAGGAAGAGCAAGGGCGTGGGTCCAAAGCTAGCTGGATGCCTATTTCCAGACCTTCCACCACTGATGTGGTTGGTGGTCACGAACTGGTGTCTTCCGGGTTGGAGGTTGGGCCTCTATTGCAGTGATCTTCAGCGAGTATTACCAGACCAGTGCTGGGGTTGATTCCTCTGCAGTTGTGTCCTCAGGGTGGGTGGATGTCCCTTCGTCTCAGGGGCCCTCCGAGGGAGTTATCTCATCGGGTGTTGGGGTTAACTCCCCTGGGTGTGTGTCCTCTGGGTCGGAGGAGGTCCCCTCGTTTCAGAGGCCTACTGAGGGTGCTGGCACGTAGATGATGGGGTAAGCTCCCCTGGTAGTGTGGCCCCTGAGACGGGGGGTGAGCAGAGTCAGCCCGAAGGGTTAGGTTCGGGGGCATTATTGTTCCAGTCTGTGCTCCATATCAGTGCCAGTGGAGGTGCTGGGGGGTGTGCTGCCTCACCGGCTGAGTTAGCAGGGGAGGGTACAAATGCAATTAGAGACCCTCTGTGTGTTGCAAGTGGAGAGGATGCTCAGGGTGCTGTAGAGGTTGGGGAAGTTTCGGATGGCGATCCCCTTTCAGATTCCGGGGGTGCCAGCGTAGTACGGGTCCTGGGAGTGCCTCTTTGGAGGGTGATGGGAGAGTGCAGGTGCCCAGCCGTTTAATGTGCTACTTGTTGCGGTCAGGGGATTCGGGACGCTCCCCCAGCATTGATCCTGGGGGTGGTGTCGTGCCGGAGGAGGGGGTGAGTGACAGGGCCAGCTTGTGTAGCGGGGTCAGTGAATTTTCAGAGAGTTGTGGTCTTTTGAATTCTGACAACGACCTTGAGCGCTGTGCAGAAGAGTTTGTTGCTTCAAGTGTGAGTGGGTTGGCCGAGTACCCAGGCTCCAAGACCGTGGTGGGGACTTTAATTGCACACTAGAGGCGCGGGACCCTTCTGGTACTCAGTGTGCCCCTGCTGTAGCGAAGAATCTGAGAGGGTTGGTTGACCCTTTTGAGTTGGTTGATGCGTGGCGGGACCTCCACCCAGATTCCACTGCTTTTTCGTGGAGGTCTGAGGGTGGTGGGTCCCGCATTGATCGAATATATATTTCCCGAGCGTTTGTTTCCCGTGTCTCAGCGGCCTAAATGTGGCTAGTGCCGTGCTCGGACCACTGTCTGGTGCGTGTGGATTTCAATCCAGCGTGCGCTCGGGCTGGGTCCGCGTACTGGCACTTTAACAACAGGCTGCTGGAGGATCGGTGTTTCCATGAGTCGTTCAGCTGGTTTTGGGTGAAGTGGAGAGAGAGGCAGAGGTGCTACTCATCCCTTAGATTGTGGGTAAAGCTCACATCCGTCTCTTTTGTAAGGAATATACGTGGGGGTCGACCGGAAGGCGGGACTCAGCGGTCAAGAGGCTTGAGAGGGAGATACTGGACACAGAGTCTCACCTTGGTCCGGTCCTTTTATGGGTCCTTGTTCTCCGCAGATGGATTCAGCGGGGAGACTCAGCGGGCCCTGTGGGAGGGTCTACCGACTGTAGATAGGGAGGTGGCCGATCTTCTTGATGGCCCCTTATCACTGGAGGTTGACTCGTGCATTGCATCAGCTCAGGAGGGGTAAGTCCACCGGGCTGGATGGGTTGACTGTAGAATGCGTTACAGCTTTCTGGGATATCCTGGGGGGTGATTACATGTTGGTTCTGGGGGAGAGCCTGGCGACCGGGGAGATGCCTCTCTTGTGGCTTAGGGCAGTTGTTGTCTTGCTGCCCAAGAAGGGCGAACTCCGCTTGTTGAAGAACTGTTGCCCGGTCTCTCTCCTATATACAGAGTATAACGTTTTTGCATGGGCGATGGCAAATCGCCTGGGCTCTGTGCTGTCTCCACTGATTCATCCTGACCAGTCCTATATAGTCCCTGGCCGGTCCATTCAGGATAACATCCACCTGGTTAGGGACCTGATTCATCTAGCCCAGGGTACTGGTCAGTCAGCTGCTTTTCTGTCTCTTGATCAGGAGAAGGCCTTTGATGGGGTAGAGCATGAATACCTCTTCAGGACGTTGCAAGCGTTTGGATTTGGACCGCATTTCGTGGCCCGGGTCAGGGGTGCCCCATGTCGGGTCAGTTGTGCTCGGTCTGTGTGGAGCCGTTCCTGTGTCTTCTTCGGAGGAGGTTGACAGGCCTGGCCCTACTTGGCCCGGGGGTGGAGGTGGTTATTTCGGCGTATGCCGATGATGTACTCCTTATATTCACTGATCCTGGTGACCTGCGGAGGATGCGTGACTGCCAGGAGATTTTCTCAGCTGCATCTTCTGCTCGGATTAACTGGAGTAAGTGTTCTGGACTTTTAGTGGGTCAGTGGCAGGTAGACTCCCTGCTGGAGGAGATGGCATTGTATGTGTGGAGCACCACGCATCTCCTCCATCTGGGGGTGTACCTGAGCCCCACTGAGGATACTTGCCCGGCAAACTGGCAGGAGTTGGAGACGAAAGTGGTCACCAGGCTGGGGCGCTGGTCAGGCCTGCTGGGAGTTCTTTCCTTTCAGGGGAGGGTGCTGGTCATAAACCAGCTGGTGGCCTCCATGTTATGGTACCGGCTGGCTACTCTTGTCCCACCCTCTATATTTGTAACTGCTTTACAGTAGAAGCTGGTGGATTTATTTTGGGGAAATAGGAAGCACTGGGTTTCTGCGGCGGTCCTGAGTCTCCCGTTAGAGGAGGGCGGCCAGTCGTTGGTATGCGCGCGTACCCAGGTGGCGGCTCTCCGTCTCAGGACTCTGCGGAGGTACATGTATGTAGAGAACCCCCCCCAGATGGCACGCACGCTCTGGCCATGTTTTGTTTCCGTCGGGGTCGTTGCCTAAGGAGGGTCTCGTGGCCCCCAGTGGCGGACATCAGTTGACCCGCTGTAAGGAGCTTGCCTAGTTTCTACCGGGATGTGCTAAGAGTGAGGAATTTGGCTGTTTTCAGCCAGAGTGTTGCTCCACGAGGGGAGGGGGGTTGTCATGGCTGCGGGAGTGGTGGTCCTCACCCTGTCATGGCGGGTGTCGAGGAGAGGCCTGTGCCCAGAGTGTTTCTGACTGAGGGTTACACAAAAAGCTGGAGAAACTCAGCGGGTGCAGCAGCATCTAAGGAGCGAAGGAGATGGGCGACGTTTCGGGTCGAGACCCTTCTTCAGACAGTTTCTGACTGAGCTTAGCCCCGCTCCGTCAGATCTGCTCATCGGGCCTAGGCGGGATATTTCACGGGCACCGGCTCCACATAACCTGAGCCGCCTTTCTGAGATGGCCAGCATGCCGTTTCATGATGCGAAGAGACGCGCACTGTACAGGATGCTCCTGGCCATTCTGCACCTCCTTGCCTTCGTCTCCCGTCCCGACACACCATGGCGGACGGTGTTAACACCTGAAGGTGGGGGAGGTCCCCAGTGGGGGTCCCTCTACAAGGGAGTTGCCTCCTTTTACACTGGGGACCTGGGTTGGAGAGTGTTGCACAGAGCGGTGGCATGTAATAAACTTTTGAGTCGGTTCACGGGCTCGTCCGCCGCGTGTATTTTCTGTGATGAGGATGATATGGAGTGTGAGAGGTTATTGCCCCTGTACCAAACTTCCAAGGTGATTTTGCTGCAACATGTCTCACAAAACATGGGGGGGATTGTCCCCCACCTCTCAAAACATTGTGGGGCAGCCCCCCACCATCCCCCCAGGAATTACCAGTGCCGCAGAGTTGCTGCCTGACAGGGCCAGAGACCCCAGCTCGATCCTAACTACGCCTGCTGTCTGTACAGAGTTTGCACCTTCTCCCTGTGACCATGTGGGCTTTCTCTGGGTGCTTTGGTTTCCTCCCAAATTCCCAAGACGTGCAGTTTGTATGTTAGTTCGCTTCTGGCAAATTGTCCTGAGTGCGAGGAAAAGGAGTCATGCAGGTGATCGATGGTCGACCTGGGATTGTTTGGGTGAATGGCCTGTTTCCTCTAAACTAAAGTAAAACTAAATTAAACAAATCCACGTGAGGCCCAACAAATTGTAATTGATCGCGTTGACTGTTAACCTTCGCAGCGTTTCCTAGTTCAGTGGATCAGTGAAGGCAAGTGCCCATATTCAGGCCCCGTAGCCACTACAGAATAGGGCGTGGACTTGGTGCTCTGTTAAACAATCTTCTCTCTGTTAATAAAACGGCCAATGTAGCATGAAGCAAACACATTCGGAATTACATTTCGGCTGTTGAAATATTCCCGGCCAATGTAACCATATAACCATATAACAATTCCAGCACGGAAACAGGCCATCTCGGCCCTTCTAGTCGATGCCAAACACTTATTCTCCCGTAGTCCTATCTACCTGCACTCAGACCATAACTCTCCACTCCTTTCCCGTCCAAATACCGATCAAATTTATTTTAAAATTATACTAGACCAAGTGCAGACCCGTTGGGGGGGGGGGGGGGGGGGGTGCTGCGGCTTCACATTAACCACCTGCCATACACACGGGGGGGAGGGGGAGACGGGAGGGGAGAGGGGGAGAGGGGGAGGAGGGGGAAAGGGGAGAGAGAGGAGGAGAGAGATGGGGAGAGAGAGAGGGGGAGGGGAGGAGGGGGCAAGAGAGTAAAGGGAGTAAAGGGGAGAGAGGAGGTGAGGAGAGAAGAGAGGGGGAGAGAGGAGGGGGAGAGATGAGCGTAGAGAGAAGAGGGGGAGTGGGGGGAAAAGAGGGGGGGAAAGGGAGGGGGTAGAGGGGAGGTGAGAGGGGTTGGAGGAGGGGAGGGGGGTTGGAGGAGGGGAGAAGGGGTTGGAGGAGGGGAGAGGGGGATTGGTGAGGAGTAGAGGGGCAGAGGTGGTTGGGGGAGGGGAGAAGGAGAGTGGAGGAGGAGGATAGAGACGGGGGGGAGTGGAGAGGGGGAAGGGGAGAGAGGGGGGATGTGGAGGGGGAGGAGAGCAGGGAGGGGGGTAGGGGATGGAGAGGGGGAGGGGGTATGAGATGGGCGGGGCAGAAGTCTAGAGACAGGGAGGGGGGACAAGGAGGGGGGGAGAGAGAGGGAGAGGTGGGGGTGAGAGAGAGGTGGGGGGAGAGACAGAGGGAGAGACAGAGAGAGAGGTGGGGGGAGAGAGAGAGAGGAGAGGGGAATGAGAGAGAGGAGAGGAGAGGAGAGAGAGAGGGGGAAGGGGGTCTCACGGTTTTTATCAAAGGACTTGCGAGATGCGTTGGGTTTGCAGTGGGAGGGAGGGAGGGAGCGGGAGGAGGATGGGGAGAGTGAGGGGTGTATCAGTGTATAATGAAAGTCTCTCTCCCTCCACATCCCAGTCTCCCATTGTGTCTCTTTACCATTCCCCCTTCCCCTCTTCCACCGCTACCCCCTCCCCTCCCCCACCCCCAGCGTTGCATCAGTTCAATGCAGTCATTTAGACACTCATTAGGAGGCTGTGAACACAAATGGGGCATTTGGACGTGTAAACTCGTTGTGACTCTCTAAGCCCATTCAAGGGGCGTTTAGACTCTCAAACCCCATCCCAGCTAGAGATGGGACTCCAGACACGTCCCTGAGTGATGTTAGAAGCCTCTAAACTTGTGAGGAATATCCCAACGTTTCTTGACAGTCAGAAGCAGTCTAGTGATCTCTGGGACTCTGATCACTTCCCATGGGCGTTCAGCGGCTCCCAGAGGTTTGGCCCGTCCCACCTCAAGTCAGCAGAGGTTTGCGCTCTCTAAACGTTATCCGTCTAAATGCAAACCCAAGGCCCTGTGAACCTCTAAAATCAACCAACTAGGTTTGTACCCTCTAACTGTGAACCAGCAGGGGATTTGAATCTCAACACGAATCCCATGGGCGGTTGGACCCTATAACTGCGCCTCAGCTGGCGTCTTTATCCTCTAAACGCACTCAGCGGGCTTTAAATCCCTAAACTTAAACCAGCCAGTGTTTGGACCATCTACTCCACCAGCGGGTGTGGGCGAGGGGAGGGAGCTTGGGGAGAGGGGGGTGTCACAGAAGAGGGGACAGGAGCCAGCGAGCGGGACCAGAGAGGAAGGGGCTGGAGCTGCGGGGCGTTGTGATATGGGGGAGAGAGAGGGAGGGGGCGGCTCTGACGGGACCTCGGGCGACGCGGAGACCCTCGGCAGCTCTCGCGTCACGATTCCCCGTGTCCCTGTGATCAACGGAGGAATTGCAGGTTTCCCAGAGGACAATAACCACCGCCGTCATGTTGAAGCCGGTGACCGGCTGTGACCTCCCGTGATCTCCCGATCTGCAGAGCATTTTGAGAACGGGGGGGGGGGGGGGGTCCAGCGGAACTTATGTGGAGAAATTCAACGCGTGAGGAGTCACTGCCCCACCATCTGTGGGCCTGGATTGGTCGGCATGTGGGCATTGTGACGTTAGCAGCTGGTAAGAACATTTAGATCTTAAACATTGAGTTGTGTTTGAGTTTTATGATCAATTTTCCTCAAGATCTGGGGAAATAATTGACCAAGGAGTGGATGTGCGAATGGAAAAGTACAATCGCTAGCGAAATGGAAAAAATGAAGGCGCTTTTGCGACTGGTTTGCACCGAGTAACGAATCAAATACAAAACGCCCACACAGACACAGAGTTTTAAAAGTAGATAGATAGATAGATAGATAGATAGATAGATAGATAGATAAGAACATCGAACCTGCCTCCACCACTTCCACTGGAAGCTCATTCCACACAGCTACCACTCTCCGAGTAAAGACGTTCCCCCTCATGTTACACATAATCTTCTGTCCCTTAATTTTCAAATCGTTCATTTTCAACCTCTCTAATTTTGATTTTTCAAAGGTTCAGTTAAAAACATCCCCCTATGATTTTTGCTGAACACATGTTGGATGCTCCAAGTTCACCAGAATAGATACAGGCATGCTGTCTTTGTGTCCTCAGATATTCAACAGAAACACAAGGAGACTCTGCAGGCACAGACTGCAACACTGAGCGTGAACACGATCCTGAGTAAGGAAAAGGTTAGGGTTTTCCAGCTGATTGATCGATACGCTGAGCTCACAATCATCTGCACCGTTCGGCATCGGAGACTGGTGGAACATGAGCTGCTGGCAAGAGGTCGGGACCATGAGGAACTGCAAGAGAAAGATCTGCGGAGAGAGCTCGAAAAAATACGGATTGATCAATTGTTCCAGAAAAGTTTCCTCAAGGACATTAAGAGATTTTGGTCTGGGCACAAATTTGGGAGTTCAGCAGCAGTGACTGGCGTCCCGGGGATCGGAAAAACAACAATGGTGCAAAAGATTGTTTATGACTGGGCCACGGGGAAAATATACCGACACTTCCAGTTTGTCTTCAGTTTCAAATTCCGGGATTTAAACACAATTGACTGCAAAATAAACCTGAGGCAACTAATTCTGCTTCAGTATCCATACCTTGCGAATATCCTGGGAGAGGTCTGGAAGAACCCAGAGGGAGTGATGTTTATATTCGATGGTTTGGATGAATTCAAGGGCAGAATTGATTTTTCCGACAGTGGGAGAGACACAGAACCTAAGCACCAGTGTCCAGATCCTGAATTCCAGTGTGAAGTGTCTGACATTGTGTACAGTTTAATCCAGCACAAGCTGCTCCCAGGGTGTTCAGTGCTAGTGACCACCCGCCCCACTGCGTTACATTTACTGGATCAGTGTCCGGGCTGAAATTCTGGGATTTGTTGGTGAGGAACGGAAGGAATATTTCACCAGGTATTTTGAAGATCAGACGGTGGCAGCAGCTGTTTTCAAACACGTGAAGGAGAACGAGATCCTGTACACCATGAGCTACAACCCCTCCTACTGCTGGATCCTCGGCCTGACACTGGGCCCCTTCTTCACAAAAACACACCGGGACCCGCAGCGAGTTCCCAAGACTATCACCCAACTATATTGCTACTTTATTTACAACATCCTGAAAAACCACGGCCGTGAGATTGAGAACCTCCGTGAGGTGTTACTGAGGGTTGGTCAGATGGCCTTCACTGGAGTGGCTGAGAAGAAGATTGTGTTCACATATGAATATTTGATCAAATACAAACTGCAGCCTTCCCAGTTCCTGTCCGGGTTCCTGGTGGAACTTTTGGAGAGAGAGGATTCAGCCCAGAGCGTGGTGTACACCTTCCCACACCTCACCATCCAAGAGTTTGTAGCCGCACTCGCACAATTCCTGACTGTAGATCCTGAGAATATCGTGAAACACCTGACTGAAGCCCACAGGAGGACAGACGGGTGATTTGAAGTATTTCTCCGTTTTGTCGCTGGTCTCTCCTCCCCACGGTCAGCTCGGGTCCTGGAGGAGTTTCTGGGTGAATTCCCTCATCAAACAACTTGCCGAGTGATTGACTGGGTAAAGGAGGATGTTAAACGCCAGGCTGGAAACACAGAGAGTGAAGCTGGTAAAAGGAGCCTCCTGAACACGATGCACTACCTGTTTGAGTCTCAGAACCCTGCACTGCCTCAGCAGACACTGGGATCTGTGGAATCACTTTCTTTCCGTGGACTGGGACTGACCCCGATTGACTGTGCGGTCCTGTCTCATGTCATCAGGCGCTGTGATACAATCAAACACCTCGATCTGGACAGCTGCCGCATTCAGTGTGAAGGTCTCCAGCGGCTGGGACCGGCTCTGCACAAGTGTCAGCACTTGGGGTAACTGTCCGTTTGACGCAAACACTGACCCTAAAATTGTTTCACTATTTTGTTTTTCCAGCCTTTCTATGGGGCCGGCCGTCACTGTGCATGGCACCCCTCCTATTTTACCCTCCCCCAAGTTGGTGGTGGTCGACTCCTTCCCCTCCTGTCCCGGGTCACTGGTGGTCGACCCCTTCCACCCCCCCCTCGGGTCACGCGTGTTGCAGCCATACGTTCTCTGCACGGGGAACATTTCCCAGTCGTCGGGGAATGAGAATAAATGGTGAAAGTCACCAAACACCACAACCGCAGAGATTTATTCAACCATTCGCTGAGGTGCTTCCAGAAATATTCGTCTGGGAGCAGTTATCTCTGCCCCGGGGTTTGTATCAGTTTGTTTCTTACTTTGTCTGTTTGTGTTTAGACTGGGAGGCAATGACCTGCAAGATTCCGGAGTGAAACTGGTGTCTGAGGGTCTGAGGAACCCGGACTGTAAAATACAGAAACTGGGGTAAGTCCCAGACTGTGAAGGGCCTGTCCCACTGTACGAGGTAATTCAAGAGCTCTCCCGAGGTTAAAAAAAAATCAAACTCGTGGTAAGTACATAGAATGTACGTAGCGGCTATGTTGGTGCTCGTGGATGTCTCGTAGCGGCTCATAATGCTAACGGCAGGTACTCGGGAAATGCAGTAACTTGTGAAGTTTTCCAGCACTGTGAAAAATGTCCATGAGAGCCCCGAGTACCTACGAACGGCTATTACCGTAATTCACCGAGTTCGAATCGGGAAACTCGGGAGAACTCTTGAAGTACCTCGTACTGTGGGACAGGCCCTTGAGAAATTGTGTTTACAGTCACTGGGTGTCTGACGCTGAACATTAATATGATCAGGAATTGTGTCACTGATAAACACTGGGGATTTGCACCGTCTCCTGCCTCTCTGTGTCCCTCACCCTCACTCTCTCTCATCTCCAGGCTGGACAATGTCGGTCTCACAGATTCTGGAGCCAAGGATCTCACCTCCGCTCTCAGTACAAACACTTCACTGACGGAACTGAACCTGAACAGTAATAAACTGGGAGATTCCGGAGTGAAACTGGTGTCTGCGGCTCTGAGGAACCCGGAATGTAAAATACAGAGACTGTGGTACGTTCCAGACTGAGAGATTGTGTTTACACTCACTGGGTGTCTGACGCTGAACATTAATATGATCAGTAATTGTGTCACGGATAAACACTGGGGATTTGCACCGTCTCCTGTCTCTCTGTGTCCCTCACCCTCACTCTCTCTCATCTCCAGGCTGGAATGTGTCGGTCTCACAAATTCTGGAGCCAAGGATCTCTCCTCTGCTCTCAGTACAAACTGCTCTCTGACGGAGCTGGAGCTGAGTGATAATAACCTGAGAGATTCCGGAGTGAAACTGGTGTCTGCGGCTCTGGGGAACCCGGACTGTAAAATACAGATACTGGTGTAAGTCCCAGACTGAGAAATTGTGCTTACACTCACTGGGTGTCCGACACTGAACATTAATATGATCAGTAATTGTATCACTGATAAACACTGGGGATTTGCACTGTCTCCTGTCTCTCTGTGTCCCTCACCCTCACTCTCTCTCATCTCCAGGCTGTGGGATGTCGGTCTCACAGATTCTGGAGCCGAGGATCTCGCCTCCGCTCTCAGTACAAACCGCTCACTGACGGAGCTGGAGCTGAGACGCAACTCCCTCACAGACCGATGTGTCCCCGCTCTCCGCAGCCTCATACTGACCCTCCCGAGACTGAAGCAGATTGGGTGAGTGTTTGTGTTAATGTTTAATGTGATGAAATATCAGGGGATCCGCGGGCTTCTTTCTCCTGTGATTTTGTTCTGTAAGTGTTGTTGAAATATTAACCCCAGTCCCTGTTATTGACACTGTTGTTTAATCTGTTTATTTCCTCTTTATTCCTCGACCGTGTTTCAGCCTACAGGCGAATCAGTTCAGTCCGACCGGGGTGAAGGAACTGAGGTCGCTGCAGGAACCCAGACCCGGACTGAGTGTGGAACTGTGAACATCTCGTAGGTATGTTACAAAACTTACCTTGAGCAGCGCTGCAGTTCTGCCACTCCCCGTGTGCGTGACTTTGGCGCCTTTCAGAGGAGGGCGGGCTTAAAGTGCCGTTTTTCTACAGACTGGGCAAATCGATCCATGTCGGGCGATTTCGTTGCGGAGGAAAAATCGCTCCGACATTTCATTAATGAAGGTATTTTTAAATTACACTAGATTATTTATTATCTAGAGTAATTTAAAAATCACCTTCAAAAGCCGTGAGCGCCGACAACGGGAAGGATTTTGCATAGGGGAGAAAAAAAGGTACACAGTTTATTTTTATATTAAAAGTTGTTTTTTATGGAGGCTTTAATAATATTTTCATGTTGCGAAATGGAGTCCAAAAAAATGTATGAACCAACAGTATTTTTCCTCCCGACTTCACCGCAAACCACATCGTTCCAATCCACCGCATTCCACTAAAACCCACTCGCTAGTTAATTTAAATGGCCATTAATTTACAGGCATTAAACACTAAATTCCTTCCATTTGGCCCAGAAATTCATGAAAATGAGATTTAAAAATTATGATATATTGTGGATTATTGTGTGACTGTTATTTGGACACTTAGGCAATTTTAAAAAAGTTTATCTTTTCTTAAAAAATGGATAGATGTTTAGATCTACTCATTGAATTTTGTAATTAGCTACAATTAGATAACTAACTAATTATATGCTTTAATTTCAGGTCATCCAAGTAAGATGGTTTCATATTTGTTTCAGAATGCTTCCATCTATAATGACTGAAAATTTCATTGAGTTCTCTTAATTTTTAAGAAAGTTATGGGCTTTTAACGGTTCTAGATCACAGCTTTTGAGTTAAGTCAATTGAAAGGCAATGGGGAACATGGTCATAACTTTCTTAATACTGAAGATATGAAAGTGAATTAGGTGTCAAATTAAACTTCTTTTTATGCTTTATCTGATGAAATAAATTGCAGAGTTGATTTTTAAAATCTCAACATTTTGTAACATTGCTACATCTCGGGGTGTGAACGTCACCGCCCCGGCGACTGCAATATTGTTGGCTTATACCATGCCCTCCCCTTTAAACGGCCGCCCTCCCCTTTAAACGGCCGCCCTCCCCTTTAAACGGCCGCCCTCCCCTTTAAACGGCCACCCTCCCCTTGAAACGGCCGCCTTCCCCTTTAAACGGCCGCCCTCCCCTTTAAACGGCCGCCCTCCCCTTGAAATGGCCGCCCTCCACGTTAAAAGGCCGAGCTCTAGGTTTAAACCCCACCGGTTCCCGGGCCGGGCGTGAGTGATGTCAGAGGCGGCCCTGCCTGCTGTCACATGACCCAGGTACGCGGCGCCGCATATCCAGTGCTGATGCCGGATATCCGGTGCTGCCCTACAGTGGGGGACAGGGGAATTGCAGCGCGATCAGGAGGGTGGTAAAGATGGGGGGAGAATACGGGAGGATAACCAGAGAGAAAGCAGTGGAGAAAGGATTGGGAGGGGCGGGGGAGAAGGAGTGAAGTAAATATTGGGGAGATTGGGATGGTGACATATTTCTGATCACATTTGCAATGATCCGAGCGGGTTCACATTTGCAATGATCCGAGTCTGGAATTGCCAAGTGTTCATTGAGTTCAGCAATTATTAGTAATCTACACATCCACTGACTTTCAATTTTATTTACTGTCATTAACTATTTACATGTGATTTAGAGGCCAATTCTGGAGTATGGTGTACAATTTTAGAAACATAGAAAATAGGCGCAGGAGTAGGCCATTCAGCCCTTCGAGCCTGCACCGCCATTGAATATGATCATGGCTGATCATCCAACTCCGTATCCTATACCTGCCTTCTCTCCATACCCCCTGATCAAATTAGCCACAACGGCCACATCTAACTCCCTCTTAAATATAGCCAACGAACTGGCCTCAACTACCTTCTGTGGCAGAGAATTCCACAGGGATTTGGAATTCCACAGGGATAATTTGGTTGCCAAATTATAGGAAAGATGTCTACAAAATAGAGTACAGAGGAGATTTACTAGAATTTACTAGAATGTTGCCTGGGTTTCAGCACATAAGTTACAGAGAAAGGTTGAACAAGTTAGGTCTTTATTCTTTGGAGCGCAGAAGGTTAAGGGGGGACCTGATAGAGGTCTTTAAAATTATGAGAGGGATAGACAGAGTTGATGTAGATAAGCTTTTTCCATTGAGAGTAGGGAAGATTCAAACAAGAGGACACGATTTGAGAATTAAGGGACAAAAGTTTAGGGGTAGCATGAGGGGGAACTTCTCAGAGTGGTGGCTGTGTGGAATGAGCTTCCAGTGGAAGTGGTGGAGGCAGGATCAATTTTCTCATTTAAAAATAAATTGTGATAGGTATATGGACGGGAAAGGAATGGAGGGTTATGGTCTGAGTGCAGGTAGATGGGACTAGGTGTTGGGCACAGACTAGAAGGGCCGAGATGGCCTGTTTCCGTGCTGTCATTGTTATATTTAAAGAGGACATGACTTTAGAATTAAGGGACAGAGGTTTAGGGGTAACATGAGGGGGAACTTCTTTACTCAGAGAGTGGTAGCGGTGTGGAATGAGCTTCCAGTGGAAGTGGTGGCGGCAGGTTCCTTGGTATCATTTAAAAATAAATTGGATAGGCATATGGATAAGAAGGGTATGGACTAAGGGAAAACAGTTGTTTGGCACGGACTTGAAGGGCCGAGATGTCCTGTTTCCGTGCTGTAATTGTTATATGGTTATATAATTCACTTTAAAAGATTGTACCATTTCACAGCTTCAGTTTTGATTGATGCTTCTAAGATGGCGTCAACTCCCGTCCCAGACAGTGGGCGCTTTTCCAGTTCTTGCCAAGCCAGGTAACAGTCTCTGTGACGATTGCCTTTTTCATGTTGTGGGATCCTGTTGGAAGGTTTCCGCCACTTCCCATTAGAATCCCAGCCTTCAGCAGATACCAGTGCAGACTGAGATGCAGAAGTGCTAGTCTTGACTGTCTTGTGCCAAAATAATTGACATGGAAAACAATATAATGCTTGTTTCTGTTGACTCCAGACAAGCCAGTCTCGTACATGTAGCTCACCATTGGTGCTTTGAGATTTCAGTGTGCTCTCTGGGAAAACTTGATTGCAGGTGTCTTTTTGGAATGTTTTAAGCAGATGGATGTGGCCACTCGTAACATACTTTTCTATTTCCTTATGAGTTGGAAACTCGGTTGTGATATATCCAATGTCAGGGCCTTCATTATGACTACTCGCCTCTTCCAAATTCACTTCCACATGTGCCTGTATGTCTGTTTCTTTCTGTTTTCCATTTTCATTTTCTGCATCTGCCCCTTCATCAAAATCCTGTGCATGATGACCCAAATGATTACTCCTTCTTTGGGGACGAGGTTTCCAGCAGTTTCTTCTTGCTCCAATTCTATAGGCGAGTTCAATTAAAACATTTTTGAAACCACACTTAATCCAAAGTGAAAGAGTGTGTGTTGATCCCTTTGTTCATTTTCCTCTCGTTCTCTCTTGTGCTTTCTTTTCTGGGCTCTTGATTTGTGAGAATACATTTTGGAGAAATGATTTATAATTTATACTTTTATATCTGAAAAAAGGAAAAAAAAGACAATCCTCCAGCTGCCTTTGGTCTTTATCCAAGCATAAATCCTATAGGCCTGGCTAATTTTGGGGTGATCAAAGGCGACTACGCTAAGTTGCAAGGTGGGAATGACCATCACCATACTACCCACCCCATGGGGCAAACAGGCACTTGGAATTGAGTTGGCACGAAAACATACATTTACATAAGGCCAGGACTGTCAAGTCTGCACCCACTCACTCTCTCACCCACACACACACTCACTCATTCACACTCACTCACTCACTCACACACCCACTCACTTCACTCACACACACCTACTCAGTCTGAAGAAGGGTCTCGACCCGAAACGTCGCCTATCTCCTTCGCCCCTTAGATGCTGCTGCACCCGCTGAGTTTCTCCAGCTTTTTGTGTAACCCCCTACTCATTCACACATTCACTCACTCGCACTCACTCACTCACTCACTCACTCACACACCCACACACATTCACTCACACATTCACACACTCACTCACCCACACTAACTCCATTCACACACACAACTACTCACTCACACGCTCACTCACTCCACACACACAATCACTCACACTCCCACACCCACACACACACTCGCTCACACACACACACACTTGCTCACACACACACACTGGCTGGCAGCTGCGGCTCACCTGCAGTCCGTCTGTTTTTTTCTTTTTTTTGTTGTCTAGTGTTTGTTTAGTAGAATTTTGTTTTATTAGGTTGTGTATGTGGGGTGTGGGAGAAACAGAGTCTTAGTCTCACCCTTCGGGGGGATGCGGTGTCCCCTGTTACCATCTGTGCTGAGGCCTAATAGCGGAGCTGTGGCGGCGGCCCAGCCTAGAGCTGCGGAGCTGTGGCGGCGGCCCAGCTTAGAGCTGCGGTGCTCAAGCGGCGGCGGCGGCCCAGCTTAGAGCTGCAGTGCTCCAGCGGTGGTGGCGGCCCAGTTTAGATCTGTGGTGCACCAGCAGCGGCGGCAGCCTGGTTTGGAGCTGCGTTGCTCCAGCGGCGGTGGTGACCCAGCTTAGAGCTGCGGTGCTCCAGCAGCGGCAGCGGTCCAGCTTAGAGCTGCGCTGCTCCAGCGGCCTGGTTTGGAGCTGCAGTGCTCCAGCAGCGGCAGCGGTCCAGCTTAGAGCTGTGGTGCTCCAGCGGTGTCGGAGGCCTGGATCGCCTCAGCGCAGAGGGAGAACTAGAAGGGATGAAGACAATGGCTTGAGACTTTTGCCTTCCACCACAGTGAGGAGGTGCCTGGTGAACTCATTGTGGTGGATGTTGAATATATGTTTATTGTGTGTTTTGTTTTTTTTATTATATGTATGACTGTATGGTAACAATTTCGTTCAGACGGAAAGGTCTGAATGACAATAAAGGAATCTAATCTAATCTAACACACCCGCACTGACTCACACACTTACTCGCCCTCACTCACCAACACAGGCCCACCTACTCTCTCACACACACCCACACACTCCAGATCGGTCCCTCCACCAACACTCCTCGACTCGATCGCCCTCAGACCCGGAGTTCCACCGCTGGACCTCGGCGCTGTTTGCCCGACCATCAAGAGAAGCAACAACACCCACCCCAACTCCGACTCTGATCGCCTTCCCGGCCAAACCCAGACCCGGGCCACCGAAACAACCGGCCGTGCCCGCCGACTCTCACCTCCTCCGCGGGCGGGGCCAGCTTGGCCGATGTTGCCGACATTCACTGTCTCTCTGGGGCCACCGGTGCTGCTGCCCGTATCTCTACTCCAGTCCCCCACCGTCCTCCACCAGCGAATCTGCTGACACTCGCCTCTCCAGCGACCACCAGCGGGCCAGAGCCGTCACCTCACCTGAGTTCCCGGCTCAGCGCCAGGCCCACAACCTCCACCATGCAAACAGCACGTGATCTGTCTCTGCTGGGTTCTGGTGCCCCCCTCCTCCTGCAGGGTAGATCCATCAGTAGTGATGGGTCTTCCCCTTGCCCCTCTTTTAATCAGGTTACCCAGACCGTTTGAAATCCCCCACTTTATTATGGATCTGAATTTCTATGACTTACAATATATAAAACTATGTAGGCTCACACAAAATGTGAATGCTAGTCTTCACAAAATATATGCAAACATTTTCTGAGATTTCAGGAAATTCCCTGCCCCCCTCCTTTGGCTCCCAGGCCCCCCTTTGGACCACGGCCGCAGGCTCTGCACCCCCCCCCCCCCCCGTCATAGACCCTGACTGTGCAAACAGCAGAGAAAATGTGTTGGCTGCAGCCATCTTCTGCTTCAGTAAGGGAAGCTGGTCAGTGACTGGACTCAACAACCCTCTTTCTTGACCATCCCTCACCCAATCCTGAAACAGTTAGCTTCTACGATTTTGTTGCACCATATGCTTCCAAAAAATCGACAAATGGAGACCAACTCGTTAAGAATTGGTCTGATTTATCTATTAGGAGGAATTGCATTTCCTCAAGATGTGCGGTGTCCAAGAACAAGGGGTCCTGAGGTCCAGAACAAGAGGTCACAGTCCCTTTTCAATTTGATCGCATGGGTTTTCTCCGGGTGCTCTTGTTTCCTTCCACATTCCAAAGGTGTGCAGGAACCTTTTTCAGACCCAACCCAAAATGTAATATTTTCCTTTGTCCAGAGATTCTGTCTGACCTGTCTGTACTCTTTGGTTTAAACCAGCATCTGCAGTTCCTTCCTACACACACGGTACTATACGATAGAACTTTATTGATCCCAGGATGGAAATTGTGTGTATGGATATATATATTATACACACACACATATATATATATATATATATATATATATATATATATGTATATATAGTTACATATTTATATATAAATATACATTGTTTTGTTTTCTCGTTTATAACATTGTTTACAGAGTACTATGCTTACATCTTCTGTTGTGCTGCTACAAGTAAGGATTTCATTGTTCTAACTGGAACGTGAGAGAATAAAACACTCTTAACTTACGTCGCTAATATGTGGGATAGAACTAGTGTACGGGTGATCGGTGGTCGGCGTGGACACGGTGGGCCGAAGGGCCCGTTTCCACGCTGTATCTTTAGATTAAACTAAAAACATTAAAACCAGAGGGTCTAAAGAAGGGTCTCTACCCGAAACGCCACCCAATTTCTTCTATCCAGAGATGCTGGCTGCTCCATGGAGTTCCCCCACACAATTAAAGAATGGAATACTCTTCACCCTACCATAGTTACTCAACCAGAAGCAACTAATTAATTTTTAAAAAATTTTTAAAATATCTTTATTTATTAGCGGTATTGTAAGTTACATTAGTGTACACTCCTTGCATTGTATTACAGTCATTGTACCCCTTCATTTTTATTTTTATTTTCAGGCTTTAGAAAAGAGAGAATAGCGAGAAAAATAGCAGCATAGAAAGTAGAAAAGTGAAAAAGAGATGTGAAAGTGCCAAAGCGTGACAGAGGGAAAGGAAACCCTTGAAGAGTTAGAAACGGGAATGAAGAGATAGACCCTGGAGAGGAAAAAAAAAGAAAGAGGGAAAAATAGAAAAAGAAAAAAGAAAAGCCAGTTACTTTATTATAAACATCTCGCAAAAGGAATCTACCAACTCGACAATTTTTCTTCCCCCTTTACCAAGACCCGACACCGGTACGTTTTTGAGGTATTCTTCCACCTTATCCTTGCAATAGATTTATAATCTGAAGAAGGGTCTCGACCCGAAACGTCGCCTATCTCCTTCGCTCCTTAGATGCTGCTGCACCCGCTGAGTTTCTCCAGCTTTTTGTGTAACCATAGATTTTTTAAATGCAGACGACTTCTTATAGAAACAGTCTGATTTTCCTGCTAGTCGGAGTCTCATATCTTCCAAGTGTAGTGTTTCGAACATAGATTAAATCCACATATTAACTGTGGGTACCGGAGAATTTTTCCAGAATTTTAAGATTAGCTTTTTTCCAGTTATTAAGCCAGATTCAAATAGAGTCTTTTGAAACACGTTTAATTCAGGGCAGTCTTCCGATATCCCGAAGATTATCCAGTCTGCTTCTGGGGTCAGTTTTATTTTAAATATATTTGTGAAAATTTCAAAAATTTCAGTCCAAAATGTTTGAATTTTTGTACAAAAGACAAATGAGTGTGCTTTATTAGCTTCTTGACATTGACATTTATCACATATAGGAGAGACGTTGGGAAAAAGTTTACTTATTTTAGTTTTTGAATAGTATACTAAATTTAAGGTAGACAAAAATGCAGGAGAAACTCAGCGGGTGAGGCAGCATCTATGGAGCGAAGGAAATTGGCGATGGGAGATCAGGCTGGTTCTTGCAAACCGAGCGGAGGTGTTGGGCAAAGCGATCGCCAAGCTACGCTTGGTCTCACCGATGTAGAGCAGCTGACAACTAGAGCAGCTGATGCAATAGATGAGGTTGGAGGAGGTGCAGGTGGGAACATGTGGCTAGTGGCGGGATCCCATTGGAGGTGGCAAAAATGTTGGAGGATTATCTGTCGTGGTAGACAAAAATGTTGGAGAAACTCAGCGGGTGAGGCAGCATCTCGGGAGGGAAGGAATGGGTGACGTTTCGGGTCGAGGCCCTTCCTCAGACTGGTCTGAGGAGCGGTCCTGACCTAAAATGTCACCCATTCCTTCTCTCCAGAGATGTTACCTGTTCTGCTGAGTTACTCCAGCATTTTGTGTCTATCTTCGGTTTAAACCAGCATCTGCAGTTCCTCCCTACAGGTTAATAGCTAGTTCTTTATAAAGTGTTGAATTCAGCCAAAGACAAAACTAATTAATTAATCCTGACCAATATTAAACCCACGATACGACCACAAATTAAAAAGATCACACTGCAAATGCCCACCATGGCAATATTTTTACCACTGATTTTAGTAAAGCAGTTTCATACACTGAACAATTTGAATAAATGGGCTGCTGCAACAAATTGCTTGAATGTTAGAACCAAGGCACTAATGGATAATCTTGAGCATGTGCTCATTTATAAAGTATATAAAGCTGCAGATCATGGATATAAATGAATGTCAAACAGAGCCAGCTCCATCTGAATGCAGGATCCGTATTGCTAATCTCATACAATGAACAATGAAATATATAAACCTTGATCCACATGAGTTACACTTGGCAGTCGCTGATCACACCACAAATTTTCCAGCACCTTCTTTAATCCGGACAAAATTACGAGAGTGCCCTTAACATCCAACCCGGAAGTCCCCCCCCCCAAAAATGTGGCACCTAGGCCGGTTCTCTACCTCATCGGGACTTCCGAAGCCGATTGGCAGGTGGACTTTGCCCCATCAAGACGCAGTGAGCAGCAGAACACAACAAGAGACACAATAAGGAAGAACTTAATCAATCTAATCTTTAACATTTAAATTGTTGTTATATTTTAAGAGTCATGCACATTTTAAACTTTAATAAATCCTTTTTCCACTTGCCATGCCTGCGTGTTCTTCATCACAATGGGAACCTAATAGGCAGCAATGGCTGCGCAGTCAGAGTCACTAATAGTGCATGGGGGGAGGTTGAATGCGTGGAGGGGGGGAAATGGCAAGGAGGAGAGTGGGGGAGTGAAGGGAGGAGGGGTGACTGAGTAAACTGCTACCACACCAGCTGTGAGTGACTGGACTGCCAGCCCACCAGCCATGAGTAAGTGAACTGCCAGCCCACCAGCTGTAATTGACTGAACTGCCAGCCCGCCAGCCATGACTTAGTGAACTGCCAGCCGACCAGCCATGACTCACTGAACTGCAAGTGCAAGAATCCATTCAGTCTACAATGTCCATACTAGCCCTCTGGAAACCAGTCCCTTCAGCCCACAACACCCATACTAGTGCTCCAAAGATACACGCAACGATAGACTTTCCCCCTACATTGCTGTGATTTGTAAAAATAGATGAAATTGCCTAAAATTGATTCTCCACCCTCTCCCCCTTCTCTCTCACAGAGTCTGTCACCTGTTTTCGGCAGAATTTCTGGCAGTTTCTGAACTGCCAATCCGCCAGGTCTGAGTTACTGAGCTGCCAGCCTACCAGGCCTGGGTGACTGAGTTGCCAGGACAGTGACTGAGCTGTCAGCCCAAGAATCCATTCGGCCCACAATGTCCATACTAGCCTTCTGGAAACCAGTCCCTTCTGTCCACAACACCCATGCTAGCGCTCCAGAAAGTCTCCCCCCCCCCCCCCCCCCCACTGGCCAGCAATACTGGAATTAGTGGAGAGTTCCAATATTGCATTGGGGGATCAGCAATCCCGTGTGAAGCCGGGACCTAACGGGTCCCACTTAGGCTAGTATCACTTAAATGCAAAAATTGTTTTCACAGATGGGGAGACATGTATATTGAAGACGCATTTTTCCTCTAATATGTCAATTTATGTTAAATGTAGAAGAGCTTATTAAAATCTTCTTACACTAACATGCATGCCTTACAACAAAAGCAAAACCAAAAATGTTCAGAAGGTGCATAAATCCTTATAGGAGCAGGGGCAGCTTGACAGAGCAATTAATAAAGCAAATAGGATGCTGGACTTATTAACAGAGACATTAATATAAAAGTTAAAAAATGAAGTCATATAATACATTGTTGGGATCATAAGAATAGAATTGTATATGGTTATATGTTATATGTATATGGTTACAGTCATCATACATTGGGAAGGAAATTAAGGCTTTAATGTGTGCTCCTCATGTCATGTCATATGTTCCCTTAGATATGGGAGCTGCACAAATGCAATAGAGTCTAGATCAAAGATCATAGCCCCTTCTACGATCTTTGGTCTAGATGTTCAGCTGAATTTGTATGAGAGGCAGAAAGAAATTACTTTATTTATCCTGCCCAATCTCTCCCACTTGATAGCTCAGATAGTCGAGTCCTGACAACGATTCGACTATCTGAGCTATAGGGAGAGATTGGGCAGGCTAAATAATATTTTCACTACACGACAGAAAATAATACATTTTTTCTCACCTTTCGTTTTTTGTGGGGAACCTGAAGAAAGACAGGTCAGGTCGCCTACATTGGCGATTCAAGCAAATTATAGCAGAGCAGTACGCTCCGCTTGTAGATGTGGACGCCATGACAGAAGCCAGTTACGGAAATGGCGCTGAGGATTACCCAGCAGCTACTACGGCTTTTTCGCGGAGTGAACCATCTAGCTCCGCTCTATAATCTTTGGTGTGAACTGTGAGGAGGATGCTATGAGAAAACAGGCCATTGTTAGCTGTGGGCTAGGTGAAATCAAGTTGCAGACGATGCGACTCAACAAATTTTCCTTCACTCCATAGATGCTGCCTCACCCGCTGAGTTTCTCCAGCATTTTTGTCTACCCATGAGACTCAACAAGATAACTTTGAAGCTGGTATGACTTGGGTGGGGGAGGGATGGAGATGGAGGGGATGTAAGGGTTACTTGAAGTTAGAGAAATCAATATTCATACTGCTATCAATAAAAGGGAGGTAGGTTGTTGGCTAGTTAACTAAAATCGGAGAATGACATTTCTTAACTCGAACAAAGTTTGACAAGTGGCCAAGTGTATCGACCTGAAACGTTGCCCATAATTTTTCCCCAGCAGTTTGTGCATATCTTTTGTAGACACAAGGAACTGCAGTTGCTGGTTCATGCACAAAAAGACACAAAGTGCTGGAGGCAACATCTATGGTGAACATGGATATGTGACGAGTCAAGAGAATTTATTGTCATATGTCCCAGATAGGAAAATGAAATTCTTGCTTTGCATCAGCACAACGGAATATAGTAGGCACGAATACAGAACATGTCATATCAGTGAGTCCATATACCATTATATAAATATATACACACATCAATAAATAAGCAGATAAAGTGCAAATAAACAGATAATGATCTATTAGTGTTCAGAAAAATAGAAAATAGGTGCAATTCGGCCCTTCAACCCAGCACCGCAATACATTGTGATCATGGCTAATCGCCCCCTATCAATAACCCGTGTCTGCCTTCTCCCCGTATCCCGTGACTCCACTAGCTCCTAGAGCTCTATCTGACTCTCCCTTAAATCCATTCAGTGACTTGACCTCCACTGCCCCCTGTGGCAGGGAATTCCATAAATTCACAACTCTCTAGGTGAAAACGTTTTTTCTCACCTCAGTCTTAAATTACTTCCCCTTTATTGTAAGACTGTGGCCCCTGGTTCTGAACTCACCCCACATTGGGAACATTTTTCCTGCATCTAGCTTGTCCAGTCCTTTTATAATTTTATATGTGTCTATAAGATACCCCCTCATCCTTCTAAATTCCAGTGAATACAAGCCTAGTCTTTTCAATCTTTCCTCATATGACAGTCCTGCCATCCCAGGGATCAATCTTGTGAACCTACGCTGCACTGCCTCAATCACAAGGACGTCCTTCCTCAAATTAGGAGACCAAAACTGTACCCAATACTCCAAATGTGGTCTCACCAGAGCCCTATACAACTGCAGAAGAACCTCTTTACTCCTATACTGAAATCCTCTTGTTGTGAAGGAAAACATTTTATTAGCTTTCTTCACTGCCTGCTGTACCTGTAAGCCAGCTTTCAGTGACCGGCGTACAAGGACGCTCAGGTCTCGTTGACCTCCCCTTTATTCTAAGACTGTGGCCCCTGGTTCTGGACTCACCCAACATTGGGAACATTTTTCCTGCATCTAGCTTGTCCAGTCCATTTATAATTTTATATGTTTCTATAAGATATCCCCTCATTCTTCTAAACTCCAGTGAATACAAGCCTAGTCTTCAGAGATTTGTTTCAGTTGAGTTTAATAGCCTGATGGCTGTGGGGAAAAAGCTATTTCTGAACCTGGACGTTGCAGTCTTCAGGTTCCTATACCTGAGTGTGTGGCCAGGATGGTGTGGAGAAATTCAGCAGTCAGGCAGCATCTCTGGTCAATGTGGACATGCAAAGAAACGGGTCAGAAGAAGGGTCGTGAACCAAAAGACGTCCCCTATGCATGTTCTCCACAGACAAGCACAAAATACTAAGAGTAACTCTCTGGGACAGGCAGCATCTCTGGAAAGAAGGAACCTTCTTCTGACTGAGGAGAGGGAGACACAGAGGTAAGGAAGTGTAAGATGTTAGTGTAAGGTGTAATCTGAATGGTGTCAAGTTAGGAAAATGGGAAGTACAACAGGACCTGGCCTTCATAATGAGATGAGTTAAGTTTAGGAGCAAAGAGGTCTTTCTGGAGTATTGTGTGCAGTTTTGGTCTCCTAATTTGAGGAAGAACATTCCTGCTGTTGAGGGAGTGCAGGGTATGTTCACCAAGATAATTCCCGGGATAGCGGGATCGACATATTATGTAAGAATTGGTCGACTGGGTTTGTATAAACTGGAATTTAGAAGGATGAGAGGGGATCTCATAGAAACACATAAAATTAATGGATAGGCTAGATACAGGAAACATGTTGGGGGAGTCCAGAACCAGGGGCCACAATTTAAGATTAAGGGGTATGCCATTTAGGACTGAGATGAGGAGTTGTTAGTGTGTGGAATTCTCTGCCACAGAAGGCAGTGGAGGCCAATTCACTGGATGTTTTCAAGAGAGAGTTAGCTCTTTGGGCTAACGGAATCAAGGGATATAGAAAGAAAACAGGAATGAGGCACTGATTGTGAATGATCAGCCATGATCACATTGAATGGTGGTGCTGGCTCGAAGGGCCAAATGGCCCACTCCTGCACCTATTGCCTATGTTTCTATGTAAAAGCTTTTCGCTCCACATCACTGTCTACATCTTTCATAGCAACATTGAAAATAGGTGCAGGAGTAGGCCATTCGGCCCTTCGAGCCTGCAACGCCATTCAATATGATCATGGCTGATCATCCAACTCAGTATCCTGTACCTGCCTTCTCTCCATACCCCCTGATCCCTTTAGCCATAAGGGCCACATTGAACTCCCTCTTAAATATTGCCAATGAACTGGCCTCAACTACTTTCTGTGGCAGAGAATTCCACAGATTCACCACTCTTTGTGTGAAACTTTTTTTTCTCATCTTGGTCCTAAAAGACTTCCCACTTATCCTTAAACTGTGACCCCTTGTTCTGGACTTCCCCAACATCGGGAACAATCTTCCTGCATCTAGCCTGACCACCCCTTAAGAATTTTGTACGTTTCTATAAGATCCCCCCTCAATCTTCTAAATTCTAGCGATTACAAGCCAAGTCAATCCAGTCTTTCTTCATATGAAAGTCCTGCCATCCCAGGAATCAGTCTGGTGAACCTTCTCTGTACTCCCTCTATGGCAAGAATGTCTTTCCTCAGATTAGGAGAACAAAACTGTACGCAATACTCCAGTGTTACGACTATCAGTCTCAGGAAGGGCCTCCACCTCGAAGCATCGCCCATTCCTTCTCTCCAGAGATGCTGCCCGTTCCTTCTCTCCAAAGATGCCGCCCGTTCTTCCTCTGCAGAGATTAGGTATGTTACGAAACGTACCTTGAGCGGTGCTGCAGTTCTGCCCCTCCCTGTGTGCCCGACTTTGGCGCCTTTCAGAGGGGGGCGGGTTTAAAATGCCGTTTTTCCCCAGACAGTCCAAATCGATCCATCTCAGGGGATTTCGTTGCTAAAGAGAACTCGTTCCGACATTTGTTTTATGAAGGTATTTTTAAATTACGCTAGATCATTTATTAGCTAGAGTAATTTAAAAATCATCTTCTAAAGCCGAGAGCGCCGACAGCGGAACGGACCTAACGTAGGCGATAAAAGAAGGTACACACTTTATTTTTACATAAAAACGTGATTCTTAGGGAGCCTTTAATCAAATTTTTATCTTGCGAAAAGGGGACAAAAAATATATAAGAACCGGCTGTATTTTTCCAGCCGACTGGGGGTTAAATTCACCGCAAACCGCAACGTTCCAATCCGCCGCGTTCCACTAAAACCCACTTGCAAGTTGATTTAAATGGCCATTAATTTATAGGAATTAAACACTAAATTCCTTCAATTTGGCCTATAAATTCATGAAAATCATGTTGTACTGTGAATTATTGTGTGAATGTTATTTGGACAGTTAGGCAATTTAAAAATGTTTATCATTTCTGAAGAAATGGATAGATGTTTAGATCTGGTAATTGAATTTTGTAATTAGCTACAATTAGAGAACTAACTAATTATATGCTTTAATTTCAGGTCATCCAAGTAAGATTGTTTCATATTTGTTTCAGAATGCTTCAATCTATAATAACTGAACATTTCATTAAGTTCTCTTAATTTTTAAGAAAGTTGCGGGCTTTTGACTGTTCCTCGATCACAGCTTTTGAGTTAAGTTGAGAAAGGCAATGGGGAACAAGATGCTAATTTCCGAGTATGAAAATGGCCATAACTTTTTTAATACTGAAGATATGAAAGTGAATTATGTGTCAAATTAAACTTCTTTTTATGCTTTATCTGATGGGATAAAGAGGTCCAGGACAAGGGGTCACAGCTTAAGGATAAGGGGGAAATCCTTTAGGACCGAGATGAGAAGGAATTTTTTCACACAAAGAGTGGTGGGTCTCTGGAATTCTCTGCCACAGAGGGTAGTTGTGGCCAGTTCATTGGATATATTTAAGAGGGAGTTAGATGTGGCCCTTGTGGCTAAGGGGATCAGAGGGTATGGAGAGAAGGCAGGTACAGGATACTGAGTTGGATGATCAGCCATGATCATATTGAATGGCGGTGCAGGCTCGAAGGGCCGAATGGCCTATTCCTGCACCTAATTTCTATGTTTCTATGTCTATGTTTCTATAAATTGCAGACTTGATTTTTAAAATCTCAAAATGTTGTAACATTGCTACAGAGATGCGGCCCATTCCTTCTCTCCAGAGATGCCGCCCATCCCTTCTCTCCAGAGATGTTGCCCATTCCTTCGCTCCAGAGATGTTGCCCATTCCTTCTCTCCAGAGATGTTGCCCATTCCTTCTCTCCAGAGATGCTGCCCATTCCTTCTCTCCAGAGAAGTACGCAATACTCCAGTGTTATGACTATCAGTCTCAGGAAGGGCCTCCACCACGAAATATTGCCCATTCCTTCTCTCCAGAGATGCTGCCCGTTCCTTCTCTCCAGACATGCTGCCCGTTCCTTCTCTCCTGAGATGCTGCCGTTCCTTCTCTCCTTCTCTCCAGAGATGCTGCCCATTCCTTCTCTCCAGAGATGCAGCCCGTTCCTTCCACCTTCTCTCCAGAGATGCTGCCCGTTCCTTCTCTCCAGAGATGGCGTATATGGATAGGTATATGGACGGGAAGGGAATGGAGGGGTATGGTCTGAGTGCAGGTAGATGGGACTAGGGGAAAATAAATGGTCAGCACCGACTGGAAGGGCCGAGAAGGCCTGCTTCCGTGTTGTAATTGTTATATGGTTGTATGGTAGATGTTGCCTGTTCCTTCGCTCCACAGATGCTGCCCGTCCCGCTGGGTTCCTGCACCATCTTGTGGTCAGTCTGAAGAAGGGTCTCGACCTGAAACGTCGCCTATCTCCTTCGCTCCTTAGATGCTGCTGCACCCGCTGTGTTTCTCCAGCATTTTGTGCATCCTGGATTCTGCAGCAACTGCAGTTCCTCCTCCTTTAGCATCTTGTCCCCACCACGTGGTGCAGGAACCGCGGGGGCAGGACGTTTGGTGGCCATTGGCACCCGGCAAATATTAATTATGAGCCCTGGTGTGTGTATGTGTGTATGTGCTTGTGAGTGTGTGAATGTGAGTGTGTATGCGTGAATGTGTATGAGTGTGTCTGCGTGTGTGTGTGTCTTTGTGAGTGTCTGTGTTTGTGTGAGTGTCTATGTGTGTGTATGTGTGTGAGTGTATGTCTGTGTGTGTATGAGTCTGTGTGTGAGTTTGTGTGTGTCTGTCTGTGAGTGTGTGTGTGTGGAGGGTGTGTGTGTGTGTGTGAATTTGCTGGCCTGCAAATTCACATGTTTGAAATGCTATGAGATTGGATTTGCTGCCTGTACTCTGCTTCACGTGCTGTGAGATTGGATTTGCTGCCTGCACTCTGCTTCACGTGCTGTGAGATTGGATTTACAGCCTGCACTCCACTTCAAGTGCTGTGAGATTAGATTTATGGCTTGCACTCTGCTTCAAGTGCTGTGAGATTGGATTTACGGCCTGCACTCCACTTTAAGCGCTGTGAGATTGGATTTGCGGCGGCACTCTGCTAGAAGTGCCATGAGATTGGATTTGCTGGCCTGCACTGAACGCTGACTTTTGAGGTAAATTCTCAGATTTTCTTTGTTAAAATTGGACTGAATATCTCTTTCTCAAATGTTTTTATCAACAGCAAAGAGCCATCAAGACGTAGTGAGCAGCAGAACACAACAAGAGACACAATAAGTAAGAACTTAATCAATCTAATCTTTAACATTTAAATTGTTGTTATATTTTAAGAGTCATGCACATTTTAAACTTTAATAAATCCTTTTTCCACTTGCCATGCCTGCGTGTTCTTCATCACAATGGGAACCTAACAGGCAAGAATGGCTGCGCTGTCAGAGAGTCACAAATAGTGCATGGGGGGAGGTTGAGGGGAGATGGACTGAATGCGTGGGGGGGAGGGGAATGGCAAGGAGGAGAGTGGGGGAGTGAAGGGAGGAGGGGTGACTGAGTAAACTGCTACCACACCAGCTGTGAGTGACTGGACTACCAGCCCACCAGCCATGATTAAGTGAACTGCCAGCCCACCAGCTGTAATTGACTGAAGTGCCAGCCTGCCAGCCATGACTTGGTGAACTGCCAGCCCACCAGCCATGACTCACTGAACTGCAAGTGCAAGAATCCATTCAGTCTACAATGTCCATACTAGCCCTCTGGAAACCAGTCCCTTCAGCCCACAACACCCATACTATTGCCCCAGAGATCCATGCAACGATAGACTTTCCTCCTACATTGCTGTGATCTGTAAAAATAGATGAAAATGCCTAAAATTGATTCTCCACCCTCTCCCCCTTCTCTCTCACAGAGTCTGTCACCTGTTTTCGGCAGAATTTCTGGCAGTTTCTGAACTGCCAATCCGCCAGGCCTGAGTTACTGAGCTGCCAGGACTCAGTGACTGAGCTGTCAGCCCAGGAATTCATTCGGCCCACAATGTCCAGACTAGCCTTCTGGAAACCAGTCCCTTCTGTCCACAACACCCATGCTAGCGCTCCAGAAAGTCCCCCCCCCCCCCCTCCCACTGGTCAGCAATATTGGAATTAGTGGAGAGTTGGAATATTGCATTGGGGGATCAGCCCTCCCGTGTGAAGCTGGGACCTAACAGGTCCCACTTAGGCTAGTATCATTTAAATGCAAAAATTGTTTTCACAGATGGGGAGAGACATATATATTGAAGACGCATTTTTCCTCTAATAGGTCAATTTATCTTAAATCTTCTTACACTAACATGCATGCCTTACAACAAGAGCAAAACCAAAATGTTCAGCAGGTGCATAAATCCTTATAGGAGGAGGGGCAGCTTGACAGAGCAATTAATAAAGCAAATAGGATGCTGGACTTATTAACAGAGACATTAATATAAAAGTTAAAAAATGAAGATATAATACATTGTTGGGATCATAAGAATAGAATTGTATATGGTTATATGTTATATGTATATGGTTACAGTCATCATACATTGGGAAGGAAATTAAGGCTTTAATGTGTGCTCCTCATGGCATGTCATATGTTCCCTTAGATATGGGAGCTGCACAAATGCAATAGAGTCTAGATCAAAGATCATAGTTCTTTCTACGATCTTTGGTCTAGATGTTCAGCTGAATTTGTATGAGAGGCAGAAAGAAATTACTTTATTTATCCTGCCCAATCTCTCCCACTTGATAGCTCAGATAGTCGAGTCCTGGCAACGATTCGACTATCTGCGCTATAGGGAGAGATTGGGCAGGCTAAATAATATTTTCACTACGCGACAGAAAATAATACATTTTTTCTCACCTTTCGTTTTTTGTGGGGAACCTGAAGAAAGACAGGTCAGGTCGCCTACATTGGCGATTCAAGCAAATTATAGCAGAGCAGTACGCTCCGCTTGTAGATGTGGACGCCATGACAGAAGCCAGTTACGGAAATGGCGCTGAGGATTACCCAGCAGCTACTACGGCTTTTTCGCGGAGTGAACCATCTAGCTCCGCTCTATAATCTTTGGTGTGAACTGTGAGGAGGATGCTATGAGAAAACAGGCCATTGTTAGCTGTGGGCTAGGTGAAATCGAGTTGCAGACAATGCGACTCAACAAATTTTCCTTCACTCCATAGATGGTGCCTCACCCGCTGAGTTTCTCCAGCATTTTTGTCTACCCATGAGACTCAACAAGATAACTTTGAAGCTGGTATGACTTGGGTGGGGGAGGGATGGAGAGGGAGGGGGTGTAAGGGTTACTTGAAGTTAGAGAAATCAATATTCATACTGCTATCAGTAAAAGGGAGGTAGGTTGTTGGATAGTTAACTAAAATCAGAGAATGACATTTCTTAACTCGAACAAAATTTGACAAGTAGCCAAATGTATCGACCTGAAACGTTGCCCATAATTTTTCCCCAGCAGTTTGTGCATATCTTTTGTAGACACAAGGAACTGCAGCTGCTGGTTCATGCACAAAAAGACACAAAGTGCTGGAGGCAACATCTATGGTGAACATGGATATGTGACGAGTCAAGAGAATTTATTGTCATATGTCCCAGATAGGAAAATGAAATTCTTGCTTTGCATCAGCACAACGGAATATAGTAGGCACGAATACAGAACATGTCATATCAGTGAGTCCATATACCATTATATAAATATATACACACATCAATAAATAAGCAGATAAAGTGCAAATAAACAGATAATGATCTATTAGTGTTCAGAAAAATAGAAAATAGGTGCAATTCGGCCCTTCAACCCAGCACCGCAATACATTGTGATCATGGCTAATCGCCCCCTATTAATAACCCGTGTCTGCCTTCTCCCCATATCCCGTGACTCCACTAGCTCCTAGAGCTCTATCTGACTCTCCCTTAAATCCATTCAGTGACTTGACCTCCACTGCCCCCTGTGGCAGGGAATTCCATAAATTCACAACTCTCTAGGTGAAAACGTTTTTTCTCACCTCAGTCTTAAATTACTTCCCCTTTATTGTAAGACTGTGGCCCCTGGTTCTGAACTCATCCCACATTGGGAACATCTTTCCTGCATCTAGCTTGTCCAGTCCTTTTATAATTTTATATCTGTCTATAAGATACCCTCTCATCCTTCTAAATTCCAGTGAATACAAGCCTAGTCTTTTCAATCTTTCCTCATATGACAGTCCTGCCATCCCAGGGATCAATCTTGTGAACCTACGCTGCACTGCCTCAATCACAAGGACGTCCTTCCTCAAATTAGGAGACCAAAACTGTACCCAATACTCCAAATGTGGTCTCACCAGAGCCCTATACAACTGCAGAAGAACCTCTTTACTCCTATACTGAAATCCTCTTGTGAAGGAAAACATTTTATTAGCTTTCTTCACTGCCTGCTGTACCTGTAAGCCAGCTTTCAGTGACCGGCGTACAAGGACGCTCAGGTCTCGTTGACCTCCCCTTTATTCTAAGACTGTGGCCCCTGGTTCTGGACTCACCCAACATTGGGAACATTTTTCCTGCATCTAGCTTGTCCAGTCCATTTATAATTTTATATGTTTCTATAAGATATCCCCTCATCCTTCTAAACTCCAGTGAATACAAGCCTAGTCTTCAGAGATTTGTTTCAGTTGAGTTTAATAGCCTGATGGCTGTGGGGAAAAAGCTATTTCTGAACCTGGACGTTGCAGTCTTCAGGTTCCTGTACCTGAGTGTGTGGCCAGGATGGTGTGGAGAAATTCAGCAGTCAGGCAGCATCTCTGGTCAATGTGGACATGCAAAGAAACGGGTCAGAAGAAGGGTCGTGAACCAAAAGACGTCCCCTATCCATGTTCTCCACAGACAAGCACAAAATACTGGAGTAACTCTCTGGGACAGGCAGCATCTCTGGAAAGAAGGAACCTTCTTCTGACTGAGGAGAGGGAGACACAGAGGTAAGGAAGTGTAAGATGTTAGTGTAAGGTGTAATCTGAATGGTGTCAAGTTAGGAAAATGGGAAGTACAACAGGACCTGGGTGTGCATGTTGGCCTTCATAATGAGAGGAGTTTTGAAGTTGAGGAGCAAAGAGGTCTTTC
Organism: Raja brachyura; assembly: GCA_963514005.1. Next base: position 10,951,531 of record OY740805.1, read on the forward strand.
TGGAGTATTGTGTGCAGTTTTGGTCTCTTAACTTGAGGAAGAACATTCCTGCTGTTGAGGGAGTGCAGGGTATGTTCACCAGGATAATTCCCGGGATAGCGGGATCGACATATTATGTAAGAATTGGTCGACTGGGTTTGTATAAACTGGAATTTAGAAGGATGAGAGGGGATCTCATAGAAACACATAAATTATTCAGGGATTGGATAGGCTAGATACAGGAAACATGTTGGGGGAGTCCAGAACCAGGGGCCACAATTTAAGATTAAGGGGTATGCCATTTAGGACTGCGATGAGTTGTGAGTCTGTGGAATTCTCTGCCACAGAAGGCAGTGGAGGCCAATTCACTGGATGTTTTCAAGAGAGAGTTAGATTTAGCTCTTTGGGCTAAGGGACTCAAGGGATATGGAAAGAAAACAGGAATGAGGCACTGATTGTGAATGATCAGCCATGATCACATTGAACGGTGGTGCTGGCTCGAAGGGCCGAATGGCCCACTCCTGCACCGAATGCTTATGTTTCTATGTAAAAGCTTTTCGCTCCACATCACTGTCTATATCTTTCATAGCAAGATTGAAAATAGGTGCAGGAGTAGGCCATTCGGCCCTTCGAGCCTGCAACGCCATTCAATATGATCATGCCTGATCATCCAACTCAGTATCCTGTACCTGCCTTCTCTGCATACCCCCTGATCCCTTTAGCCATAAGGGCCACATCTAACTCCCTCTTAAATATCGCCAATCAACTGGCCTCAACTACTTTCTGTGGCAGAGAATTCCACAGATTCACCACTCTTTGTGTGAAACTTTTTTTTCTCATCTTGGTCCTAAAAGACTTCCCACTTATCCTTAAACTGTGACCCCTTGTTCTGGACTTCCCCAACATCGGGAACAATCTTCCTGCATCTAGCCTGACCAACCCCTTAAGAATTTTGTACGTTGCTATAAGATCCCCTCTCAATCTTCTAAATTCTAGCGATTACAAGCCAAGTCTATCCAGTCTTTCTTCATATTAGTCCTACCATCCCAGGAATCAGTCTGGTGAACCTTCCCTGTACTCCCTCAATGGCAAGAATGTCTTTCCTCAGATTAGGAGAACAAAACTGTACGCAATACTCCAGTGTTACGACTATCAGTCTCAGGAAGGGCCTCCACCATGAAACATCGCCCATTCCTTCTCTCCAGAGATGCTGCCCGTTCCTTCTCTCCAAAGATGCCGCCCGTTCTTTCTCTGCAGAGATTAGGTATGTTACGAAACGTACCTTGAGCGGTGCTGCAGTTCTGCTCCTCCCTGTGTGCCCGACTTTGGCGCCTTTCAGAGGGGGGCGGGTTTAAAATGCCGTTTTTCCCCAGACAGTCCAAATCGATCTATCTCAGGGGATTTCGTTGCTAAAGAGAAATCGTTCCGACATTTGTTTTATGAAGGTATTTTTAAATTACGCTAGATCATTTATTAGCTAGAGTAATTTAAAAATCATCTTCTAAAGCCGAGAGCGCCAACAGCGGAACGGACCTAACGTAGGCGATAAAAGAAGGTACACAGTTTATTTTTACATAAAACGTGGTTCTTAGGGAGCCTTTAATCAAATTTTTATCTTGCAAAAAGGGGACAAAAAATATATAAGAACCGGCTGTATTTTTCCAGCCGACTGGGGGTTAAATTCACTGCAAACCGCAACGTTCCAATCCACCGCGTTCCACTAAAACCCACTTGCAAGTTGATTTAAATGGCCATTAATTTATAGGAATTAAACACTAAATTCCTTCAATTTGGCCTATAAATTCATGAAAATCATGTTGTACTGTGAATTATTGTGTGAATGTTATTTGGACAGTTAGGCAATTTAAAAATGTTTATCATTTCTGAAGAAATGGATAGATGTTTAGATCTAGTAATTGAATTTTGTAATTAGCTACAATTAGATAACTAACTAATTATATGCTTTAATTTCAGGTCATCCATGTAAGATTGTTTCATATTTGTTTCAGAATGCTTCAATCTATAATAACTGAACATTGCATTAAGTTCTCTTAATTTTTAAATAAGTTGCGGGCTTTTGACAGTCCTCGATCACAGCTTTTGAGTTAAGTTAATGAAAAGGCAATGGGGAACAAGATGCTAATTTCCGAGTATGAAAATGGCCATAACTTTTTTAATACTGAAGATATGAAAGTGAATTATGTGTCAAATTAAACTTATTTTTATGTTTTATCTGATGGGATAAATTGCAGACTTGATTTTTAAAATCTCAAAATGTTGTAACATTGCTACAGAGTTACCGCCCGTCCCTTCTCTCCAGAGATGCCGCCCGTCCCTTCTCTCCACAGATGTTGCCCGTCCCTTCTCTCCACAGATGTTGCCCATTCCTTCTCTCCAGAGATGCTGCCCATTCCTTCTCTCCAGAGATGCTGCCCGTTGTTTCTCTCCAGAGATGTACGCAATACTCCAGTGTTGTGACTATCAGTCTCAGGAAGGGCCTCCACCACGAGACATCGCCCATTCCATCTCTCCAGAGATGCTGCCCATTCCTTCTCTCCAGAGATGCAGCCCGTTCCTTCTCTCCAGAGATGGCGTATATGGATAGGTATATGGACGGGAAGGGAATGGAGGGGTATGGTCTGAGTGCAGGTAGATGGGACTAGGGGAAAATAAATGGTCAGCACCGACTGGAAGGGCCGAGAAGGCCTGCTTCCGTGTTGTAATTGTAATATGGTTGTATGGTAGATGTTGCCCGTTCCTTCGCTCCACAGATGCTGCCGTCCCGCTGGGATCCTGCAACATCTGTGGTCAGTCTGAAGAAGGGTCTCGACCTGAAACGTCGCCTATCTCCTTCGCTCCTGAGATGCTGCTGCTGCACCCGCTGAGTTCCTCCAGCATTTTGTGCATCCTGGATTCTGCAGCAACTGCAGTTCCTCCTCCTTTAGCATCTTGTCCCCACCACGTGGTGCAGGAACCGCGGGGGCGGCCCGACCGCGCCGTCACAATGGGCAGCGATGGGCGGCTCCGATTGGCGGAGGGCGCTGTCTGTCCGAGGGGCGGGGCTACGGTTCGACCTATAGGACGAGGTGTCCTGCGCTGGGGGCGGGACGCGGCTCCGATTGGTTGGATGCCGAGGGGGGAGGGCGTACCTCGTCGTTTGTGACGTCGGGGCCGGGACGCGCTCCCATTGGCCGCTGGCACTGTCCGTCAGTGGGGGAGGCGGGTCCGCGCGTTGACGCCGCCGCCGGGTCGAGGCCTTCGCTCAGCGCCGGGAACTCAGGTGGGAACATCCGCCGCCGCCGCCGCCGCTGCCGCCCGGTCCCGCGGCCTCTCACCATCCCCTCCTCCCTCCCTCCCTCCCTCCCCGAGGGCGATCCTGCGGCCGGCGACACGAGCAGCCGGAGCCCGAGGCTGGCAACCGGGTTAGGGGGGGTCTCGGGGACCCCTGGTCCTCCGCGGGTGTAGCGCCCCCTGGCGGCGGGAGGCCGCGGTGCAGCGTCTCTGGTCCTCCGCGGGTGTAGCGCCCCCTGGCGGCGGGAGGCCGCGGTGCAGCGTCTCTGGTCCGCCGGGCGCATCGCCCCCTGACGGCGGGAGGCCGCGGTGCAGCGTCTTTGTCCTGTGTTAAAGAAGGAACTGCAGATGCTGGAGAATCGAGGATGCACAAAAAGCTGGAGAAACTCAGCGGGTGCAGCAGCAGCATCTATGGAGCGAAGGAGATAGGCGACGTTTCGGGTCGAGACCCTTCTTCAGACTGATGGGCGGGTGGGGGGAGGCGGGGGGGAAGAAAGGAAAAAGGAGAAGGAGGAGCCCGAGGGCTGAGGGAGAGGTGGGGGGGAGGCAGCCTGGGTTAAACAGAATTGAGAGAATTCAATGTTTAAGCCCAGAGGATGCAGACTCCCGAAGCGGAATATGAGGTGCTGTTCCTCCAACTTGCGGTGTTGATCACTCTGGCCGTGGAGGAGGCCCAGGACAGAGAGGTCGGATACGGAATGGGAGGGGGAGTTGAAGTGCTGAGCCACCAGGAGGTCGGGTTGGTTATTGCGGACCGAGCGGAGGTGTTTGGCGAAACGATCGCCTAGCCTCCGCTTGGTCTCACCGATGTAGATCAGCTGGCATCTGGAGTAACGGATGCAGTAGATGAGGTTGGAGGAGGTGCAGGTGAACCTCTGTCGGACCTGGAAGGACTGTTTGGGTCCCTGAAAGGAGTGGATGGGGGAGGTGAAGGGACAAGTGTAGCATCTCTTGCGGTTGCAAGGGAAAGTGCCCGGGGAAGGAGTGGAGCGGGAGGGAAGGGAAGAATTGTCAAAGGAGTTGCGGAGGGAGCGGTCTTTGCGGAAGGCAGACGGGGGGGAGATGGGAAGATGTGGCGAGTGGTGGGGTCACGTTGGAGGTGGCGAAACTGGCGGAGGACTATGTGTTGTATGTGCCGATCGTTGCCGCGCCCCCTGGTGGCGGGAGGCCGTGGTGCAGCGTCTCTGGTCTGCCGGACGCATCGCCCCCTGGCGGCGGCAGGGTTGAATTTAGTTTATTGTCACGTGTACCGAGGGACAGTGAAAAGCTGAAGGAAATCCACATTAGGCAGGAAATGGTGTTGGGTAGACTGATGGGACTGAAGGTTGATAAATCCCCAGGGCCTGGTGACCTGCATCCCAGGGTACTTAAGAAAGTGGCTCTACAAATTATGGATGCATTGGTGATAATTTTCCAATGTTCTATTGACTCAGGATCAGTTCCTGTGGATTGGAAGGTAGCTAATGTTATCCCACTTTTTAAGAAAGGCGGGAGAGAGAAAACAGGGAAATATAGACCAGTTAGTGGTGGGGAAGATGCTGGAGTCAACTATAAAAGATGAAGTAGCCGCACATTTGTATAGCAGTAACAGGATCGGTCCGAGTCAGCATGGATTTACAAAGGGGAAATCATGCTTGACTAATCTTCTGGAATTTTTTGAGGATGTAACTAGGAAAATGGACAAGGGAGAGCCAGTAGATGTAGTGTACCTGGACCTTCAGAAAGCATTTGATAAGGTCCCACATAGGAGATTAGTGGGCAAAATTAGGGCACATGGTATTGTGGGTAGAGTGCTGACATGGATAGAAAATTGGTTGGCGGACAGGAAACAAAGAGTAAGGATTAACGGGTCCCTTTCAGAACGGCAGGCAGTGACTAGTGGGGTACCACAAGGCTCGGTGCTGGGACCGCAGCTATTTACAATATACATCAATGAATTGGATGAAGGGATTCAAAGTAACATTAGCAAATTTGCAGATGACACAAAGCTGGGTGGCAATGTGCAGTGGCGAGGATGCTATGAAAATGCAGGGTGACTTGAACAGGTTGGGGGAGTGGGCATATGCATGGCAGATGAAGTTTAATGTGGATAAATGTGAGGTTATCCACCAGCAAAAACAGGTAGGCAGATTACTATCTAAATGGCGTCAAGATGGGAAACGGGGACGTACAACGGGATCTGATGGGGGTCCTTGTTCATCAGTCTATGAAAGTGAAGCAAGCAAATGGCATGTTGGCCTTTATAACAAGAGGAATCGAATATAGGAGCAAAGATGTCCTTCTGCAGTTGTACAGAGCTCTAGTGAGACCACACTAGAGTATTGTGTGCAGTTTTGGTCTCCTAATTTGAAGAATGAAATTCTTCCTATTGAGGGAGTGCAGCTTAGGTTCACCAGGTTGATGGTAGGACTGAAATATGATGAAAGAGTGGGTCAACTGGGCTTGTATTCGCTGGAATTTAGAAGGATGAGCAGGCATCTTATAGAAACATATAACATTATTAAGGGATTGGACAGGGTAGATACAGAAAACATGTTCCCGATGTTGGGGAAGTCCAGAACCAGGGGCCACAGTTTAAGAATAAGGGGTTGGCCATTTAGGACTGAGATGAGAAAAAACATTTTCACCCAGAGAGTTGTGAATCTGTGGAATTCTCTGCCACAGAAGGCAGTGGAGGCCAATTCACCGGATGTTTTTCAAGAGAGAGTTAGATTTAGTTTCATGGGGCTAACGGAATCGAGGGATATGGGAAGAAAGCAGGAACGGAGATTGTGGATGATCAGCCGTGATCATGTTGAATTGTGGTGCTGGCTGAATGGCCTACTCCTGCACCTATTGTCTATGTTTCTATGTCAAAGCTTTTCACCCCACATCACTGTCTATATCTCTCCTGCAGGCACATGCCGTGAGTAATTACTCAGGGTAGGCACTCAGTCGAATTAAACAAAAATTAAACCGCGCATGCGCATTCTCTCCGTACAAATAAAAAATAAAAATGAAACCAGTAACAATTCAATTTGCCCAAGGCTTCCTAGTCTCCTTTATTCTGAATTACTGAATGGGTGGGTGGTGAAGATTGATGGCAGGTGGAGAGATGGTGGGAAAAACAGGAGTACAGGGAAAAGTTGTCGGTTGTCATCTTATTGAAAGATAACACTTGTTCAAGGGACCAATTTGGAGGTGAGAGTTCCTTTCACAGCGTGTGGAAGGGGTAAAGTTGCGGGGAGAGCAGGAGTGTTGCGGAGTAGGGGGTCGGGGATAATGGCAGTAACTCACTCACTCACCGCTACTACAGCTCTCCGGGTTTGAAGCCACAAATTGTAGCCGGGGATAGAAGCAGCTCGGGGAACTGCGAACGGCCGCCGGGACCCGACAGCGGAACTGGCCGCCACTTCAGTGCCTTCTGCCGGCCCGCTCACTTTTGGCAGTACTCTCCGTCTGAAAACCTCTCACCTGCCGCTCGCTCATGTCAGCCGCTGCCTGCAAATCCTTAAATTCCCACAGCCGAGTAACCTCAATCGAGCTGTCGGAATTTAACAACATGAGTGAGGCCAGCGAGCGGCAGGAGAGAGGTTTTGCACGCCTCCGTGCAAGGAGCATCGCAAGTGGCATTGTCCTGATCCCCTCCTTCACAACATAGTGCCCCCCCCGCAACTTTACCCCGGGCCAGACTCCCCAAATGCTATGAAAGGAGCTCTCCCCACACACCGGGAAATACGGTATTTAAAAACATCACCAACAGATGTACTTACCACAAAATTGGTACACGAGCTCTATTCTTCTCTCTCTGTTTCCTAAGATACACTTAAAATAATGCCAATCCGTATTTGAAAACCGCGCCAAGAAACCAGCAGTAGGCTGTTGCCTGAAATTGACGGCTTCAAGCAGCGCTGATGGCACGTGGGCTGCACCGATCTTCACGTGTTACAAGCGCTGCGGATGAAAGGCACAGAGAATTATGCCTACCTAAGACATCGATCTCTTAGATAGGCATAATTCTCCCATGCCTTTACTATTTATATTTAGTAATTACTATGTTATAATTTTAGTCAGGGTAGGCAGAGCCTACCTTGCCTAACCTGACGGCACGTGCCTGCTCTCCTGTGACTGTAAACTTGCCCCCCCTTGAGGTTTTCTCTCAGGTTTGCAGCCTCTGCAGCTTCTGTGTTTGTTTCCCCTGCCCCTTCCCCCCTCCCCATGTGATGCAGGAACCACGGGGGGGGGGGGGGTGGCCGGACACATCGTGGCTACCGTTGCTAGGGCAGGATGGGCGGCTCCGATTGACGGAGGGCGCTGTCTGCCTGAGGGGCGGGGCTACGGCTCAGCCTATAGTAAGTGGTCACCTGCATCGTGGGACGCAAGGAGGGGGCGTTACCTGGTCCTTTGTGACATCCGGGCCGGGGGAGGCGGGATCTGCTCCTATTGGGCGCTGCCGCTGCCCGTCATTGGAGGAGGCGGGACGTTGTCCCATTGGTCACTGGCGTTTCCCGTCAGTGGGAGGAGGGGGGTCACGTGAGACGGGCTGGTGCGTAGCCGTGGCCGACGGGACGCAGCCTCCGCTCAGCCCCGAGAGCTCAGATGGGAACAGCCTCCACCGCCACTCGGCCCCACCTCCTTTCCCCACCCCCTCCTCCCTTCCTGACGGCGATCTTGCAGCCGGCTACCCGAGGAGATGGAGCTCGAGGCGTGTGCGGGCGGTGGGGTGGGGGGTGATGTCAGTGAGTGAGGGGGGGGGAGGAGATCTGGGCGCCCTCTGATCCTCCGACTGCAGCGTGCACCTGGCGGCGGGAGGCCACGGTGCAGCACCCCCTGTCGGTTAAAGGCCGCGGTGCAGCGCCTTTGGTACTCCTTCGGATTGGCAGTGACATCAGCGTGCCGGTCGTACGTGCCGTCTCTGTAGGCGGCTGGTGTCATGACACCAAGCGAGCGGACGTGTTCCCGGATGCTCGGCGTCCCCAGGCAGCTGCGGCACCCCCCCCCCCCCCCCCCCGCGCACTCACCCCTCCATCAAATTCCCCCACCACCCCCTTCAAGCACTGGTAATGTTCACATGTTAGTAATGTCCTGTTTGCCAGCTTGTTGACCCTCTGTGTTCCCCTCCTGCAGGGTTTAGGAGCCATTACTGTGGACGGAGAGACGGGGATATGAGCGGCCATTGCGGACGGCCAGGGTGCCAGTAGCCTCCTCCCCCATTTGCTCGGTGTGCGGACTGCGCATCGCGGGGCTGAGCTTCGATGGAGGACCACATGACGGGGTACAACAAGGAGAAGCGTTATGAGTGCGACGTGTGTGGCAAGGCCTGGCAGAAGCCGAGCCAGCTGGAGACCCACCGGCGGGTGCACACGGGCGAACGCCCCTTCGACTGCTCGGAGTGCGGCAAGAACTTCACCTGCCACGCCAACCTGCTGCAGCACTACCGCGTGCACTCCGGAGAGAGGCCCTTCGACTGCTCCAACTGCGGCAAGAGCTTCAAGACAACAAATCACCTGAAGATCCACCAGCAGCTGCATACGGGTGAGAAGCCCTATGGCTGCTCCACCTGTGGAAAGAGATTTGCCCGGTTGTCGGGGCTGCGGGATCACCGACGGGTACACAGCGGTGACCGGCCCTGCACTTGCTCCGACTGTGGCAAAGGTTTCAAGTCGTCCACGGACCTAAATGTGCACAGGCGCCTGCACACTGGGGAGCGGCCCTACACCTGCAGCAACTGCAGCAAGGGCTTCACCCGCTCCAACAGCCTGCTGCAGCACCAACGCACCCACACCGGCGAGCGCCCCTTCACCTGCGCCCAGTGCGGCAAGGGCTTCACCCGCTCCTCCAGACTGCTGTCCCACCAGCAGGTGCACGACGTCGACCGTCCGTTCCACATGCCCTTCAGCTGCTCCGACTGCGGCAAGGACTTCAAGACAGCGTATTACCTGAAGGTCCACCAGCGGGTGCATACAGGCGAGAAGCCCTTTGGCTGCTCCATCTGCGGCAAGAACTTTGCCCAGTTGTCGGGGCTGCGGGAGCACCAGCGGGTGCACAGTGGTGAGCGGCCCTTCACCTGCTCCGACTGCAACAAAGGCTTCAAGTCATCCACCCACCTGAAGGTACACAGGCGCCTACACACCGGGGAGCGGCCCTACACCTGCAGTGACTGCGGCAAAGGCTTCACCCGCTCCACCAGGCTGCTGGAGCACCAGCGCACCCACACCGGTGAGCGCCCCTTCACCTGCGACCAGTGCGGCAAGGGCTTCACCTGCTCCACCAGGCTGCTGTCCCACCAGCGGGTGCACGCCGGCAACAGTCCCTTCCCCAGCCCAGTGTGTGGATAAGCGCTTTGCCAAGGCCTCCCACGCCCTGTCTCACCTGCACGTGCACACCAGTGGCCAGCTCTACGACTTCGGTGAGGCGTTTTGACAGCTCGTAGAGGTTGCGTCAGCACAGATGGATTCACGCCGGCGAGCGGTTGCTCCCACTGCGGCAGGTTTTTCAAGAGCGCTCAAAGGCTGCGGGAGCGCCAGTGGATACACACCAGAGAGAGACCCTTTGTGTGGGCTGTATGTGGCAAGGGTTTCACCTGCTTGTCCAGCCTGTGGCAGCACCGGCGTACCTACAGTGGTGAGCGTCCCTTCCCTTTGCCCACTACTCCAGCATTTTGTGTCCTTTTTTTGTAAACCAGCATCTGCAGTTTCTTGTTTTTAAACTATTCTGGTTAGCCATCTCTGCACCTTCCCCAAAGCCTCCACATCAGTCCTGTAATGGAGTGACCAGAACTGTACGCAATACTCCAAATGCTACCTGACCAAAGTCACTTAAAGCTGCACATTTTCATCTCTCCTTATCTCACACCCTTTTATCTCATTTTCTCTCGCCTCTGTCACTTACTTCACTCATCTGCCGATCACCCCCTCATCTGTTAACACAATATCAGTCTGAAGAAGGGTCCCGATCTGAAATGTCATCTACCAATGTTCTCCACAGATGCTGCCTGGCCTGCCGAGTTAGTGCAGCACCTTGTGTTGGAGTCATAGTGGGATACAGTGTGGAAACAGGCCCTTCAGCCCAACATGCCCACACCGACCAACATGTCCCAGTTACATTAGTCCCATCTGCCTGCATTTGGTACCTATTCCTCCAAACTTCTCCTATCCATGTACCTGTCTAACTGTTTCTTAAACATTGGGATAGTCCCAGCATCAACTACCTCCTCTGGCAGCTTGTTCCATATACCCACCACCCTTTGTGCGAAAAGGTTACCCTTCTTTTCCCCTTCACCTTGAACCCATGTCCTCTAGTCCTTGAACCCCCCACTCCGGGCAAGAGATTCTGTGCATCTAAAGGGCCTGTCCCACTTTCACGACCTAAAAATGTCCAGGAGTAAAAAAGCTGAATTAGGTCGTGAAAGTGGGACGGGCCCTTTACTAAATTGTGTTCTATGCAAGATTCCAGCATCTGCCATTTCTTGTGTCTCCCTCACCTGAAGAAGAGCCTCAACCTGAAATGTCACCCATTCCTTCTCTCTGGAGATGCTGCCTGTCCCACAGAGTTACTCCAACGTTTTGTATCCACCTATCACTTCCCAGGCTTTGTCCAGCCCCCATCTCTCTTTTCCAGCTTCTTCTCCCCACCCTCAACAATCAGTCTGAAGAAGAGTCCTGACTCAAAACGTCGTCTGTCCATTCCCTCTGAAGCGATGGAGGAACTCAGTGGGTCAGGCCGCATCTCTAGAGGTAAGGGAATCTAAGGCAACCACTCCCACCTTTCCTCTCCAACCTTCTCCACCCCCCACACCAAGCAGTCTGAAGAAGGGTCCTGACCTAGAATGTTGCCTGACAATGCTTTCCAAGGTGCAAGTTACTCCAGGAGATTGTGTCTCTTTTTGTAAACCAGCATCTGCTGTTCCTTGCATCTAGACTGGGCGTGCATTTCACCCTACACCTGCGCTCGGTCTGCCACGGCCTGCTGGATCTCCCGGTTGCCAACCACTTTAACTCCTCTTCCCACTCACACACTGATATTTCTGTCCTGGGCCTCCTCCATTGCCAGGTTGAGGTGACACACAAACTGGAGGACCAACACCTCATAGCTTACAGCCCACATGAATTCTCCAAATTAAGGAGACACCTTCCCCCCCCATCCCCTCCTAATGAAGTCCTGGAGTCTGTCCCGACCCCATCTCGTTTTTCCAGCTTTCTCCCCCGACACCATCAGTCCAAAGAAGGGTTCAGACCCATCACATCACCTGTCCATTCCCCTCCAAAGTGCCGGTAGAACTCAGCAGGTCAGCCATCCGTATCTCCTTATTTTCTCTCGCCTCTGTCACTTACTTCACTCATCTGCCGATCACCCCCTCATCTGTTAACATAATGTCTGTCTGAAGAAGAGTCCCAATCCGAAATGTCACCTACCAATGATCTCCACAGATGCTGCCTGACTGCCAAATTACTCCAGCAGTCTGTGAAGGGTCCAGATCCGAAATGTCACCTATCCATGTTCTCCACAGATGCTACCTGACCTGCTGAGTTACTCCAGCACTCTGCGAAACGTCACCTATCTATGTAAGCCCTCCTTGGCCCTGTCGAGAATGCGGTGTCCATTCTTTGGATGGGATACATGGTCCGAGCTGACCAGTTATCGACAGCCCCCCACCCCCCTCGTGGGCCATCTCTTCATCATTCCTCTGTCTTCTCACTGGCGAAATTCATCAGGTTTAACCCGGAGTCATCGTTTCCTGTCCCCGGCCATTCCCCCTCAACTCCGAATGGTGGGATCTCGCTCTCCGCCCTTGGACATCCACAAGACTCCAGCTGCGGTGAACAAGGACTTTTGCTCGTTAACCCGCTGGAGCCAAATTGTATTCCAATGAAATAAATGTATTTTTCTAAGTAAAAAAAAAATGTAGATTGGCCCCCAAATAATAATTGTCATCCCATGATAAGCTTTCTATATATTAAGAAAAAGAATAATGCTAACTGATCGTGCACAATTGTGGCGGCTTGATTTCAAAGGCAGAGTTGGGCATTTCATGAGGGATTCGGTGGGGTTGGAAGAGGTTTTGTCTGTGTTTTTCCCCTCAGTTGTTGTCTGGGGAGGAAGGCGGCGGCACTCGGCCCGTCGGGGCTAGGATGCGCGGGAGGAAGGCTGAGTTTGGATTGAGGCTTGGAAGGCTGAGCTCGCCTCCCCTGCCCTAACCCCCATCCGGTCCAACACGAGGGGGGGGAGCGAGCAACCTCCATACAAACAGTGTTGGTGATCTTCCTGCACGGAGACAGGCCCTTCGGCCCCTCGTCCGTGGTACCCTGGGTTTTCTGCAACAAAATCTTGCAATAGATATTGCACTTATTGCGTTTCTCATCACCGTATGCACACTGTTTGCTCTGGCGTGTGAACGGGCGATTTCATCGCCTCCCGGTCAATGTGCAGAACAAACTAATGAAGCATCTGGAACACAGTTCTCCTGGGTTGCTGCAGGCTGAAGCATCAAACTACTACTCTGTTGTCCCCCGTCAGTCCCACAGCATAGAAACACAGCCATGCTTATCGAAGATAGTCCCACATGCCCACATCTGGCCCCTAACCCTCTCTGCCTTTCATGCCTTTAGAAAGAAGATGAAGAGGAATTTATTTAGCCGGAGGGTGGTGAATCAGTGAAATGCATTGCCTCAGACGATGGTGGAGGCCAAGTCACCGGGTTTTGTTTAGATTTTAGAGGTACTGCGCGGAAACAGACCCTTCGGCCCACCGAGTCCACGCCGACCAGTGATCACCCCGTCCTGCACACATTAGGGACAGTTTTACAGGAGCCAATTAACCTACAAACCTGTGTCTTTGGAATGCGGGACGAAACCGGGGCACCTGGAGAAAACCCACGCAGGTCACGGGGAGAATGTGCAAACTCCGTACAGACAGCACCCTTAGTCAGATCAGAACCCGGGTCTCTGGCGCTGTGAGGCAGGAACTCTACCGCTGCACCACCGTGCCGCGCCTTTTAAAGCGCAGATTGACAGGTTCCTGATCAGTAGAGGTGTCGGGGGTTATGAGGAGAATGGGGTTGTGAGGGAGAGAGGTCAGTCAAAATTGAATGGTGGAGCAGACTCGATGGGTCGAATGACATAATCATAATCAAGATCATACTTTATTAGTAAAGTATGTTTTCCAACATGCGAGGAATTTGATTTCTCATACAGTCATACCAATAAAAAGCAACAAGACATAAAATACATTTTAACAAAAACATCCACCACAGTGACTCCTCCACATTCCTCACTGATGGAAGGCAAAAATAAATATTTCAAACTCTTCCCTTTGTTCTCCCATAGTCGGGGCACTTGAACCTTCCGTTGTCTGGCTCCCGTAACTGGCGGTCGGGCCCTCCGCATCGGGGTGATCTAGCTTCCGCATCGGGGGGATATCTCAGCTCCCTGCGCCGGGCGATCAGATGCCGGGTCTGATCGCCCTGTGACTTGGAGCTTCCCGGATTCAGTCTATACTAGACACTGAGAGCTCCTCGGTGTTGAAAACCGCAGGCCACGGTTAGAGCGTCGATCTGAGGCAATGGATCGCAGGCTCCGATGGTAAGTGCACGGCCCCGCGGTGGGGCTCCAAGTCACGATCAAGGTCGGCAGCTACATGATGTTAGGCCGCAGAGCGACCGGAGATAGGATCCGGAAAAACATCACATCTCCGCCAAGATATGAGATAGAAAAAAAGTCGTCGTCCCCCACCCACATAAAACAAACCAGGGGAAATTAACATAAACTTTTTAAAAACACCCTAGAAAAAACAGAAAGGACCATCACTTGGTGGAATTCTGTTGCTGTGACTTATGAACCTTCCCAAACACCTTTTTGTTATTGTGATTCTGCCTCCCATCCAGTGATGGAAATGGGTTTTAGGAATTAGGGGTACTTTAAGGTCCATGACGCTGAGGTTGGGAGTAAGGGGGGGGAGGATTTTTTAATGTGCGGTCATACCCGTGTAAGAGTACAAGAATGCATTACTTGTTTCTTGTGTATTTATAATATAGTTTATTGTGTATTATATGTCATAGCTGCTTTCTTGCATCTCTCTCTCTCTCTCTCTCTCTCTCTCTCTCTGTTGGCTGCAGCTAATGGTCGTGTAGGTGAGGGAAGCAGGTCGGTGATTGATCAAAAGGCCCCTAGGAGACTGTGTCTGATTGGCTGCCGAGTGACCAGTGCATTATGTGATTGGACGGGAGTAGACCGATTTGTTGATTGGATGGGAATTTTAAAGGAAGCTGGTCGGTGATTAGACGCAACCCCGTTAGAGGCAGCGGTTGATTGACCGCCAAATAATTGGGCACAAAAAATAGAAAATAGAAAAACAAAATCGGAATTCCGATTTAAATCGGAAGAATATCATGCCTGATCTGCAGCAAAGATACATCTGGTATCTTTGAACTGCAGTTCCTTCCTATTGAAGAAGAACCTTGGCCCGAAACAACTCCAAACTAATCCATTCCCTCCACAGATGCCGCCTAGCCCGCTGAGTTCCTCCAGCACTCTGTATTTTTCATTTAACTCTTGAAATTGAAGTTAGACATAAAGCTGGAGAAACACAGCAGGACAGGCAGCGACTCTGGAGAGAACACCCTTCTTCAGACTGAACTGAACTCTCGTCGGTGAGTACTTAATCTGAGGAAAGACATTCTTGTCATGGAGGGAGTACAGAGAAGGTTCACCAGGCTGATTCCTGGGATGGCAGGACTTCCATATGAGGAAAGACTGGATAGACTCGGCTTGTACTCGCTGGAATTTAGAAGATTGAAGGGGGATCTCATAGAGACTTACAAAATTCTTAAGGGGTTGAACAGGCTAGATGCAGGAATATTGTTCCCAATGTTGTGGAACTCCAGAACAAGGGGTCACAGTTTAAGGATAAGGGGGAAGTCTTTTAGAACCGAGATGAGAAGATCATTTTTCATACAGAGAGTGGTGAGTCTGTGGAATTCTCTGCAACAGAAGGTAGTTGAGGCCAGTTCATTGGCTATATTTAAGAGGGATTTAGATGTGGCCCTTGTGGCTAAAGGGATCAGGGGGTATGGAGAGAAGGCAGGTACAGGATACTGAGTTGGATGATCAGCCATGATCATATTGAATGGCGGTGCAGGCTCGAAGGGCCGAATGGCCTACTCCTGCACCTATTTTCTATGTTCTATGTTCTTGTGATTGTCTGCAGAAGGGTCTTTTCCCGAAACGCCACCCACTCCGCAGAGCCACCGCCCATCCCGCTGAGCCACCCCAGCCCCCCCGTGTCCACCTTCAACTCCAGAGGCAAACAAGAAACAGAGTGCTGGAGGAACTCAGCGGGCCTGGTGGCACCTGCAGAGGGAATGGACCAGGAGCCGCCACGGACTAGGGTTACCCCCCACCCCCAACAGGATGGAACTGCAGATGCACCCTTTTTGTCTCCTTATTTTCTCTCGCCTCCCCCCCCCCTCACTTACTTCACTCATCTGCCGATCACCCCCTCATCTGTTAACATAATGTCTGTCTGAAGAAGGGTCCCGATCCGAAATGTCACCTATCCATGTTCTCCACAGATGCTACCTGACCCGCTGAGTTACTCCAGCACTCTGCGAAATGTCACCTACCCATGTTCTCCATAGATACTGCCTGGGCCTGCCGAGTTAGTGCAGCACCTTGTGTTAGAGTCATAGTGGGATACAGTGTGGAACCAGGCCCTTCAGCCCAACATGCCCACACTGACCAACATGTCCCAGTTACATTAGTCCCATCTGCCTGCGTTTAGTACCTATTCCTCCAAACCTTTCCTATCCATGTACCTGTCTAACTTTCTTAAACATTGGGATAGTCCAAGCCTCAACTACCTCCTCTGGCAGCCTGTTCCATACACCCACCACCCTTTGAGTGAAAAGGTTACCCCTAAGATTCCTATTACATCTTTCCCCCTTCACCTTGCTGCTGAGTTAGTCCAACCTTTTCTATCCCCGGTGAAACAGCTCTGCAGAATGTTACTCAAATTCCTATCTCACCTCAACGGACAGCAAAACTCAAAGATAGACACAATATGCTGCAGCAACTCAACGGGACAAGCAGCATCCCTGGAGAAAAGGAATGAGTGACGTTTTGGATCATGATCGCTCTTCAGACTGAAGAAGGGTCTCAACCTGAAACACCATCCATTCCTTCTCTCCAGAGATGCTGCCAGTCCCGCTGAGTTGCTCCAGCATTTTGGGCCTATCTTCAGTGTAAACCAGCATCTGCAGTTCCTTCCTACAGAGAGCAAAACTCCCTTCATGCACACACTGCACCTTTCATGACCTAGCCATTGCTAGCATGGCCCACTCATAATGACCTTGAGAACATGACATGAGCAAGTCGGGATGAAACTTGAGAGAACTCCATCCCTCCAGCTATTTTGTTTAGAATAGTATGGTATATAATCTAGTTTATTGTTATATGTACCGAGGTACAGTAAAAACTTTTCTTGCGTGCTATCCAGTCAGCGGAAAGACTATACTTGATCATAATCGAGTGTTCCACAATGTGCAGATACAGGATAAAGGGAAAAACGTTTAGTACAAGATAAAGTCCAGTCAAGTCCGATTAAAGATAGTCCAAGTGTCTGCAATGACGGAGATGGAAGGTCAGGACCGCTCTCTAGTTGGTGAGACGACGGTTCAGTTGCCTGATAACAGCTGGGAAGAAACTGTCCCTAAATCTGGAGGTGTGCGTTTTCACACGTCTGTACCTCTTACCTGATGGGAGGGGAGAAGAGGGAGCAACCGGGGTGAGACTGGTTCTTAATTATGATGATGGTCTTGCCTTGGCAGCATGAAGTGTAGATGGAGTCAATGGAAGGGAGGTTGGTTGTGTGATGGTCTGGGCTGCGTCCACAACTCTGCAATTTCTTGCTGTCTTGGATGGAGCTGTTCTCAAACCGTGCTGTGATGCACCCTGATAAATTGCTTTCTACGGCGCATCTGTAGAAGTTGCTGAGAGTTGTTGGGGACATGCTGAAATTTCCAACCCTTCTACCAAAGTACAGGCATCATGTGCTTTCTTGACCATTATTTCCATTTATCATTGAACATAGCAACAGACCCTTCGCCCCATCAACGATCTGCTGTCGACTCACCACACTAAAGCAACAGGCAGGAAGGTACAGGAACGTCACTATTCCCCAAAGAGACCGAGGAAATGCAGCATCTCTCCAGTGACTCTTACAAACTTCTACACATGCACTGTAGAAAACTTACCTCTGGGTTGCATCACAGCTTGGTTGGTGAACAGTTTTGCTCAAGAGGGCAAGAAATTGCAGAGTTGTGTATGTAGCCCATCCACAAACTACAGATGCATCGACCAAACTGGCCACTATCTACACCACGTTGCCTCGGAAAAGGAGCCAACATAACCAAAGCCACGTACCTGTCCTACCCCGGTCATTCCTTCTCCCCTACTCCTGTTCGCAAGAAGGTACAGAAGCTTGAAAGCGTGCACCACCAGACACAGAAACAGCTTCTTCCTCTCTGTTATCAGGCTTCTGAACGGTCCTTCCATAAGCTAGGCCACTGTCCGATTTACCTCATTACAGACATTGGATTTTGTCGATGAAACTGATGCACTATAATCCTGAGGAGTATATTCTGCACTCTGTTTCTTCCCCTTGTACTTGATTGTATTCATGTATTATCTGATTACTACATATAATATTATCTGTATATTCCTATCACACCTGCCTGCATTTCGCCCATAATCATTCCTAACCACAGTCCTGTCCAAGTGTCTTTTAAATGTTCCTATCATACCTGCCACCATGCTTTCCTCTGGCAGATCGTTCTGTATACCAATTTAATGTTCTATTAAATATTTCCCCTCTCACCTTAAAACTATGACTGGTTCTTGATTTCCTCACTGAGTAAAAGACTCTGTGCATTCACCCCATGAATTCACCTTATGATTTTATACATCTCTATAAAATCACCCCTCACCCTCCTGCGTTCCAAGGAATGAAGTACAAACCTGCTAAACCTGTCTTTATAGCTCAGGGCCTGAATTCCTGGCAATATCCTTGTAAATCTTCTCTAAACTCTTTCCACTTAATAACATATCTCCTAGTGACCAAAACTGAACAGCACCTCTACTCCAAATGTGGCCTCACCAATGTTTTGTTCAACTGTGACATGATATCCCAACGTCTATGCTCAATACACTGACTGATGAAGGCCAATGTGCCAAAAGCTTTCATGACCACCCTATCTACCTGTGACCCCACTTTCAGGAAACTATGTACCTGCACTCTTCGATCACTCTGCTCTACAACACTCCCGCAGCCCCCTGCCATTCACAGAGAAGATCCTGCCCCTGGTT
Source organism: Raja brachyura (assembly GCA_963514005.1). The sequence continues at coordinate 10,970,139 of OY740805.1, forward strand.
TGACTTCCTAAACTGCAACACCCTCCCCACCCCCAAACAATGTGACCTCCTCCCTCTGACTCCCTGCCCCTTACCCCTGCCACCTCCTGCTCCTTACCCCTCTTTGCTCCCTCCCCCCTCCTCCCCACCCCAAACAATGTGTACCCCACCCGGCTCCCTACCCCCCTTCCTTCACTCACTTGACCCCCCCCCTCAGTTCCCTGCCCCCCCATTCATCCCCCTCAGCTTCATGCCCACTCCCCCTTGAATACCTCCCTTTGCTCCCTGCTTCTCTCCACAACTCACTTCACCCCTTTTTCACCCCCACCCTCTCACTCCCCTCCCTCCCACCCGACTCTCCTCGCTCCCTTACCCTCTCCCCTCATTCCTGTCCCTCTCAGCCTACCCCCTCCAGATATCTCTCTCCCTCCTGACTCTCTTATAACCATATAACAATTGCAGCACGGAAACAGGCCTTCTCGGCCCTTCCAGTCCGTGCCGACCATTTATTTTCCCCTAGTCCCATCTACTTGCACTCAGACCATACCCCTCAATTCCCTTCCATACCATATACCTATCCACTTTACTTTTAAATGTTACAATCGATCCTGCCTCCACCACTTCTGCTGGAAGATCATTCCACACAGCCTTACCACTCTCTGAGTAAAGAAGTTCCCCCTCATGTTACCCCTAAACTTCTGTCCCTTAATTCTCATGTCATGCCCTCTTGTTTGAATCTTCCCTACCCTCAATGGGAAAAGCTTATCCATGTCAACTCTGTCTATCCCTTTCATTATTTTAAAGACCTCAATCAAGTCCCCCCTTAAACTTCTGCGCTCCAAAGAATAAAGATCTAACTTGTTCAACCTTTCTCTGTAATGTTCTTCTCTCTATCCTTCTGACTTTCTCGCTCCACCCCTCCCCACTCGCTCTCTCTCCCTTTTACCATCTCCCCTTATAGACCTTCAGCCCAGAGACATTAGGTTGGATGAACTAGGTACCAATGTCTGACTATGGGAGTGTGTAGGGGGTCACCTGAAATGAACGGAATTGGGAGTCTGCCGGGTACCACATGTAGACCTGGGGGAACCACTTAAATCCACTACCATGGTGTGCTCACTGCCACGCCCATATCAACAACATAAACGGCAGACATTTTGCCCGCTGCAAAAGGCTCGCCAGACCCCCCACAAAGGACCTAAAAAATGGGCTAGCATATAGACGAGCAAGGTACCACTCAAAAATAATCCCAAATGAACAAGTTGAGTTCATAGAGTACAAAATGGGTTACGCCAGACATATAGTCCACTGCACTACAGGTACCAGACACCCCAAAAATGGACACCCTAGACCCTGCTGTCCAACTAGGCTAGCCTAGATATTGGGGGTACCAGCTAAAACCAAGTTTTAATTATCTATCACACTTTGGGGAATATAAATTGACCTCTGACAGACCAATTATCTGCTGCATTGAGCCTACCAGACCCCCCCTAAATGGGCCCTTGGGCCAATCTAGGCTAGTCTAGGTATTAAAGATATGAGCTGAATCAGGTTTATATGATCTTCGACTCGTGAATACAAAGCGACTCATGACAAACAATTTACCTCTTTATCGACCATTTCCACAACAACCCATTTAAATGAGAAAAGAGAGACAAGAGGTACAAGTGTTCAAGTGTCCTATTTGGCTTTCTATATATTTGGCCATTAGGCTGAATGCAGCAACAAGCTCTCCTTAGCTACAGCCAAACAATATATCAACATGGAAGTTTTTGCTGTAAAGAATCACCGTTGACAGCTGTTTGAGGTAAGTTGTGTTACATAACTATAGTTTGCTATTATAATGCAGGGATGTAATGCATGACTCAGTTAGAGTCTGAAGAAGGGTTTCGGCCCAAAACGTTGCCTATTTCCTTCGCTCCATAGATGCTGCAGCACCCGCTGAGTTTCTCCAGCATTTTTGTCTACCTTAAAATATGAAACTCAATAATGCTGTTTATTGTCAGGCTCAATTTTTGCCATTGGAGGATCTATGGCATGGTCAGCAAATAGTTTGAAGTTACTTGTTCTGTACTTTTTATGTACTGTTTCTGTTGTTTCAAATGTTCCCAATGTTGGGTGAGTCCAGAACCAGGGGCCACAGTCTTAGAATAAAGGGGAGGTCGTTTAAGACTAGGGTGAGAAAAAACTTTTTCACCCAGAGAGTTGTGAATTTATGGAATTCCCTTCCACAGAGGGCAGCGGAGGCCAAGTCACTGGATGGATTTAAGAGAGAGTTAGATAGAGCTCTAGTGGCTAGTGGAGTCAAGGGATATGGGGAGAAGGCAGGCACGGGTTATTGATAGGGGACGATCAGCCATGATCACAATGAATGGCGGTGCTGGCTCGAAGGGCCGAATGGCTTCCTCCTGCACCTATTTTCTATGTTTCTATGTTTACTGTACTCCTGTTTAAAATTGTAAGTATGATTTTTGGAACATTTGCAACATTTACTTACCATATATCACAGTGGAACATTTGCAATATTTACTTACCTTATATTACATATCAAGAAGATAATTGCTACAATAATGTTGATTTTTTAGTGATTTATAAACTGATAATTTATTATTTATGTTTGTGAGGTTTACCACCCTGAACCACACTAATAAAAAAATACTTCGATGACCTAGGTTTTTTAATTTTTCTACATTCAATTGGAGGAACAAGCTTTGAAGGAGAGTATTTTTAGTCCACATTGTTCTTCCATTGAAAGGTTTTTAAAACAGTTCAGGCTAATATTATCCTAGGAAAATTACCAAACCTAGTTAGTACTAGTAGTAAGAAAATGTACATTGTGGGTCCTGTAAACTGTAATGATAATTTACCGTTCCATTACGCTACCGGGAAATCATAGCACACAATGAGCTAGAAATAATTGCAAACATGAGCATTTTGGGCCATATTTATGATTTTTCTTAACATCTCAATGTGTGGACTAGGGGAGACAGCAGGGGAGTAGACACCTCCCCATCCATATCGGTGATGCTGAGGTTGAAAGGTCAGGAGCTACAAATTCCTCGGTGTGCACATCACTGAGGACCTCTCCAGGACACTGCACATGGACACAATAACTAAGAAAGCCCGCCAGCGGCTCTTTTCCTTGAGAAGACTGAGGAAGTTTGGCACGAACGCCAGCATCCTCACAAGCATCTACAGTTGCACCATCGAGAGTCTGCCGACGGGCTGCATCGTAGTCTGGTACGGGAACGGTTCTGGCCACAGCCGCAAATCACTACAGAGAGTGGTGAAGGCAGCACAGCACATCACTGGCAACTGTCTCCTGGCCATTCAGGACATTTTCCACTGGCGGTGCCTGCAGAAGGCACACAGCATCATCAAGGACCACAGCCACCCAGCACGCAGACTGTTTCCTTGTTACCGTCAGGCAGACGATACAGAAGCATGGCTGCACGTACCACCAGACTTAAGAACAGTTTTTAACCATCATGCCATCAGGCTTCTGAACTCATAAACTCATCATATATGTTGCTTATTTTATTTATTATTATCTTTTACCTACCAATGTCACTTTTATCTTATCTTTTTTTATCTTAATTTTATCCTTGTAATATCATTGCTGAGGTGACCCGTTGTCTTGTCAAACATATTTCATTGTACCGTTGAGCCTGTGTTAAGCTACATATGACAAATAAAACTGAACCGAACTGAACAACCCATTGAATATTCCACATGGTTGTGAAGATCATATCATCTATATTAAAACATATATAAAACTTACACAGACACTCACACAGACATACAGTGGCTTGCAAAGATTTTCATACCCCTTGAACTTTTCCACATTTTGTCAAGTTACAACCACAAACGTAAATGTATTTTATTGGGATTTTATGTGATAGACCAACACAAAGTGGCGCATAATTGTGAAGTGGAAGGAAAATTATACGTGGTTTTCAAATGTTTTTCCAAATAAAAAACTGAAAAGTGTGGCGTGCTAAAGTATTCAGCCCCCTTTACTCTGATACCCCTAAATAAAATCCAGTGCAACCAATTGCCTTCAAAAGTCACCTAATTACTAAATAGAGTCCACTTGTGTGTAATCTAATCTCAGTATAAATACAGCTGTTCTGTGAAGGCATCAGAGGTTTGTTAGAGAACATTAGTGAACAAACAACATCATGAAGCCCAAGGAACACACCAGACAGGTCAGGGATAAAGTTGTGGAGACGTTTAAAGCAGGGTTAGGTTATAAAAAAATATCCCAAGCTTTGAACATCTGACGGAGCACTGTTCAAACCATCATCTGAAAATGGAAAGAGTATGGCACAACTGCAAACCTACCAAGACATGGCCGTCCACCTAAACTGACAGGCCGGGCAAACAGAGCATTGATCAGAGAAGCAGCCAAATGGCCCATGGTAACTCTGGAGGAGCTGCAGAGATCCACAGCTCAGGTGGGAGAATCTGTCCACAGGACAACTAATAGTCGTGCACTCCACAAATCGGGCCTTTATGGAAGAGTGCCAATGTTGAAACAAAGCCATAAGAAGTTCCGTTTACAGTTTGCCACAAGCCATGTGGGGGACACAGCAAACATGTGGAGGAAGGTGCTCTGGTCTGATGAGACCAAAATTGCAGTTTTTGGCCTAAATGCAAAACGCTATGTGTGGCGGAAAACTAACACTGCACATCACCCTGAACATACCATCCCCACTGTGAAACATGGTGGTGGCAGCATCATGCTTTGGGGATGCTTTTCTTCAGCAGAGACAGGGAAGCTGGTCAGAGTTCATGGGAAGATGGATGGAGCCAAATAGAGGGCAATCTTGGAAGAAAACCTATTAGAGTCTGCAAAAGACTTGAGATTGGGGTGGAGGTTCACCTTCCAGCAGGACAACGACCCTAAACATACAGCCAGAGCTACAATGGAATGGTTTAGATCAAAGCATATTCATGTGTTAGAATGGCCCAGTCAAAGTCCAGACCTAAATCGAATTGAGAATCTCTGGCAAGACTTGAAAATTGCTGTTCACAGACGCTCTCCATCCAATCTGACTGAGCTTGAGCGATTTTGCAAAGAAGAATGGGCAGATATTTCAGTCTCTAGATGTGCAAAGCTGGTAGAGACATACCCCAAAAGACTTGCAGCTGTAATTACAGCGAAAGGTGGTTCTACAAAGTATTGACTCAGGGGGGCTGAATGCTTTTGCACGCCACACTTTTCAGTTTTTTATTTGTAATAAAATTTGGAAACCATGTATCATTTTCCTTCCACTTCACAATTATGCACCGCTTTATGTTGGTTCTTCATATAAAATCCCAATAAAATACATTTACGTTTGTGGTTATAACGTGACAAAATGTGGAAAAGTTCAAGGGGAATGAATACATTCGCACACTCACACACATACACTCACAAACAGACACACGCAGACACTCACACACAGACACACCCAGATACACACAAACACATACACACACACTCACAAACAGACACACAGACACACACTCACACATACACTCATGCTCAAACACACACATTCACTCATACACACACAGACACACACACACACACACATGCACAGACACACACACACACACACACACTCACATACACACTCATAGACGCACAGACACTCAACATACACACCCACTCACACACAGACACACACATACACACACTCACACAGACACTCACCCACACACACACAGGCTCACATAAACAGACAATCACTCAAACACACACTCACACACACTCAGAAATGCACTCACACAAACACACAGACACTCACAAGCACATACACACACTCACACACATACAGACACACTCATTCACACTCACACATACACAGGCACTCACACTCACACACTCACACTTATACAGAGACATTCACGCTCAAACACTCACACACAGAGACACTCACATAAAGACACTCACCCACTCACACATAGACACACACACACACACAGAATCGCACACACTCAGACACTCACAGACACACACAGAATCGCACACACACAAACACTCACGCAGACACTATCACAAACTCACACACACACACACACACACACACTCATACAGACACACACACAGACACTCACAGACACATATACACACTCACACACAGACACTCACACACACAGACACGCACACAGCCACACACAGACTCACGCAGACACTATCACACACACACTCACTCACACTCAGACACTCACACATGGACACACACCCACTCTCATGCACAGACATTCACACACACACAGACACACATATATACACACACTCACACATACACAGACACAGATTCACACTCAGACACAGACACTCAAACACACACTCACACATACACAGACACTCACACTCAAACACACACACTAATAAACATACACAGACACACACTCAGACACACTCACAGACACTCACAGACACCCACACACAGACACAGGCACTCACACACAGAGACACTCACATTCACACAGACACAACACATGCTCACAAACACACACACTCTCACACACACATACACAGACACTCACACAGCCAATCAAACTCACACATACACAGACAACCACACTCAAACATACACTCACATACTCACACACACACTCAGACACTCACAGACACAGACACTCACACACAGACACTCACTCACATACACACACAGACACTCACACACAGACACTCACACACAGACACTCACACACAGACACTCACACACAGACACTCACACACAGACACTCACACACAGACACACACAAACACTCACAGACACACACTCACACATACACAGACACTCAAACTCAAACATACATTCACACATACACTCACAGACACACTCACACAGTCAACATACACTCACACACAACACATACACACACTCACACACATACATACAGACACACAAACAAACACACACACACACTCACAGACACACAGGCACTCACACTCAAACACACACACATATATATACAAACTCACACAGCCACTCACACACACAGACATTCACGCTCAAACACTCACACAGAGACACTCACACATAGACACACACACACACACTCACAGACACAGACACTCAACATACCATATAACCTTATGACCATATAACAACTACAGCACGGAAACAGGCCATCTCGGCCCTTCAAGTCCGTGCCGAACAACTTTTTTCCCTTAGTCCCACCTGCCTGCACTCATACCATAACCCTCCATATGCCTATCCAATTTATTTTTAAATGATACCAACGAACCTGCCGCCACCACTTCCACTGGAAGCTCATTCCACACTGCTACCACTCTCTGAGTGAAGAAGTTCCCTCTCATGTTACCCCTAAACCTCTGTCCCATAATTCTAAAGTCATGTCCTCTTGTTTGAATCTTCCCTATTCTCAAAGGGAAAAGCTTGTCCACATCAACTCTGTCTATCCCTCTCATCATTTTAAAGACCTCTATCAAGTCCCCCCTTAACCTTCTGCGCTCCAGAGAATAAAGACCTAACTTATTCAACCTATCTCTGTAACTTAGCTGTTGAAACCCAGGCAACATTCTAGTAAATCTCCTCTGTACCCTCTCTATTTTGTTGACATCCTTCCTATATTTGGGCGACCAAAATTGTACACCATACTCCAGATTTGGTCTCACCAATACCTTGTACAATTTTAACATTACATCCCAGCTTCTATACTCAATGCTCTGATTTATAAAGACTAGCATACCAAAAGCTTTCTTTACCACCCTATCTATATGAGATTCTACCTTCAAGGAACTATGCACGGTTATTCCCGGATCCCTCTGTTCAACTGTATTCTTCAATTCCCTACCGTTTACCATGTACGTCCTATTTTGATTTGTCCTGCCAAGGTATAGCACCTCACATTTCTCAGCATTAAACTCCATCTGCCATCTTTCAGCCCATTTTTCCAACTGGCCTAAATCACTCTGTAGACTTTGGAAATCCTCTTCATTATCCACAACACCCCCTATCTTGGTATCATCTGTATACTTACTAATCCAATTTACCACCCCTTCATCCAGATCATTGATGTACATGACAAACAACAAAGGACCCAACACAGATCCCTGAGGCACCCCACTAGTCACCTGCCTCCAACCCGACAAACAGCCATCCACCATTACCCTCTGGCTTCTCCCATTCAGCCACTGTTGAATCCATCTTGCTATTCCTGCATTTATACCCAACAGTTGAACCTTCTTAACCAACCTTCCATGAGGAACCTTGTCAAAGGCCTTACTGAAGTCCATATAGACAACATCCACTGCATTACCCTCGTCAATTTCCCTAGTAACCTCTTCAAAAAATTCAAGAAGATTAGTCAAACATGACCTTCCAGGCTCAAACACACACTCACATAGACACACACACTCACTCTCGCACACAGACACACTCACACAGACACTCACTCACACATATGCACACAGACACACGCTCACACACACAATCATTCAAACTCACACAAACACACAGACACTCAAATACAATCACAAACACATACATACACATATACAGACACACACACTCACTCACACACAAACACACTCACACACACAGACACACACATGCAAACAGTCACACACACATACACACTCACAAACAGACACACACACACTCATACACATGGACTCACATTCAAAATCACACACACACACAGACATTCAAGCTCAAACACACACTCACATAGACACACACACACACACACACAGACACTCATGCAGATACTATCATTGGACAAAGTCAGCATGGATTTACGAAAGGTAAATCATGTCTGACAAATCTGATAGAATTTTTCGAGGATGTAACTAGTAGAGTGGATAAGGGAGAACCAGTGGATGTGTTATATCTAGACTTACAGAAGGCTTTCGACAAGGTCCCGCATAAGAGATTAGCATACAAACTTATTGTAGCATACAACGGTATTGGGGGTTCAGTATTGATATGGATAGAGAACTGGCTAGCAGACAGGAGGCAAAGGGTAGGAGTAAACGGGTCCTTTTCAGAATGGCAGGCAGTGACTAGTGGGGTGCCGCAAGGCTCAGTGCTGGGACCCCAGCTATTTACAATATATATTAATGATTTGGACGAGGGAATTCAATGCAACATCTCCAAATTTGCAGATGATACCAAGCTGGGGGGTATAGTTAGGTGTGAGGAGGATGCTTGGAGGCTGCAGGGTGATTTGGATAGGCTGAGTGAATGGGTAGATGCATGGCAGATGCAGTATAATGTGGATAAATGTGAGGTTATCCACTTTGGTGGCAAAAACATGAGGGTAGACTATTATCTCAATGGTGGCAGATTAGGAAAGGGGGACATGCAACGAGACCTGGGTGTCATGGTACACCAGTCATTGAAAGTAGGCATGCAGGTGCAGCAGGCAGTGAAGAAAGCAAATGGTATGTTAGCATTCATAGCGAAAGGATTTGAGTATAGGAGCAGGGAGGTTCTACTGCAGTTGTACAGGGTTTTGGTGAGGCCACACCTGGGGTATTGCGTACAGTTTTGGTCTCCAAATCTGAGGAAAGACATCCTTGCCATAGAGGGGGTACAGAGAAGATTCACCAGACTGATTCCTGGGATGTCAGGACTTTCATGTGAGGAAAGATTGGATAGACTCGGCTTGTACTCGCTGGAATTTAGAAGATTGAGGGGGGATCTTATAGAAACTTACAAAATTCTTAAGGGGTTGGACAAGCTAGATGCTGGAAGATTGTTCCCTATGTTGGGGGAGTCCAGAACAAGGGGTCACAGTCTAAGGATAAGGGGGAATTCCTTTAGGACCGAAATGAGGAAAACATTCTTTACACAGAGAGTGGTGAGTCTCTGGAATTCTCTGCCACAGAAGGTAGTTGAGGCCAGTTCATTGGCTATATTTAAGAGGGCGTTAGATGTGGCACTTGTGGCTAAAGGGATCAGGGGGTATGGAGAGAAGGCAGGTATGGGATACTGAGTTGGATGATCAGCCATGATCACATTGAATGGCGGTGCAGGCTCGAAGGGCCGAATGGCCTACTCCTGCACCTATTTTCTATGTTTCTATCACACACACACAAACTCACACTCACACACACACACTCACACAGGCACACATGGACACACACATACACACACACTCACAGACACACACAGAAACACACACACACATTCACAAATGCACACACTCACACAGACACAGGAAAAATCGCATACAGACGCACACAGACTCACACACAGACGGACACACACACTCACAAACACAGACACACACACACACACACACACACACACACAGGCACTCACACACACCTACTCACACACATACAGACACACACCCACTCAGACACACACAGACACTCTCACACACAGACACTCTCACACACACACTCTCGCACAGACACTCACACAGACACTCACACACAGACACACACTCACATACATACACACACTCACACACACACTGACACACTCACACTCACAGACTCACACTCACAGACTCACACAGACACTCACAAACGCACAGACACACACACAGACACTCACACTCAAACACACACAGGCACTCACACATACATACACACACACAGGGTCACACGCAGACACACACACAAATTCACACACACAGACTCACACACACGCACTTACACACACACTCAGGCACTCACACATACACACACAGAGACACACACATACACGCACTCACACACAGACACCACACATGCTTACAAACACACACACACTCACAGACACACAATCACATTCACACATACACAGGCAATTACACTCAAAACCACACACATACTAACACTCACACACACAGACACACAGCCACACACACACACTCAGACACTCACACACACACTCACACACATACGCTCACACACACGCACTCACACACACACACACACACACACTCAGGCACTCACACACACAGACTCTCACACACACAGACACACACACACTCACATACACACAGACACCACACATGCTTCCACACACACACTCACACAGACACACACACACTCACAGATAATCACATTTACACATACACAGACATTCACTCTCAAACACACACACACACACACACATACACTCACTAACTCTCACACACTCACACATACAGTCAGACACTCAGACAGACACTCACACACATAGATACACTCACACACACAAATACACACACAGACACACACACTCATACACACAGACACACATACACTCACAAACACATACACACTCACAGACACACCCAAACACATACACACTCACAATCAGACACACAGACACATACACAGACACTCACACTCAAACACACACATTCACACATACACACACACAGCCAGACACTCAACATAAACTCACACACACACTCACACATACACACTCACACAGACACTCACCACACACAATCACTCAAAACACACTCACACACACAGACCCACACACATACTCACAAACACATACACACATACACTCACACACACACATGGACACACTCACACACACTCACACTCACAGAAACACACACACACATTCACAAATACACTCACAGCACAGGGACAATCGCACATACAGACACACAGACACTCACACACACAGACACACACACAAACACACACAGACACTCACACATACATGCAGTAACACAGACACTCACACACAGACACACTCACACAGACTCACACACACACTCACACAGACACACACACATATGCACACGCACAGTCACACGCAGCCACTCACACACACAGATAAATTCACACAAACTCACTCACACATACACACTCACACACACACTCAGGCACTCACACATACTCACACACACAGACACTCTCACACACACAGACACACAGACACCACCCATGCTTACAAACACACACACTCTCACACAGACTCACACACACACTCACAAACAGATACACAATCACATTCACACATACACAGACAATCACACTCAAACACACACTCACTAATACTCACACACACATACACACTCACACACACACACTCAGACACTCATGCAGACACTCTCTATACACACACACACACACACACACACACTCAGGCACTCACACATACTCACACACACAGACACTCTCACACACACTCACACTCACATAAACAGACACCACACATGCTTACACACACTCTCACACAGACACACACACTCACAGCCAATCACATTCACACATACACAATCACACACACACTCGCTAACTCACACAGACACTCAGACACACTCACACACACATTCACACTCACACTCGTGTATACACACAGACACTCACACACATAGACACACTCACACACACTCACAAATACACACACAGACACTTACACACACAGACACACGCACATAGACACACACAAACACATATACACACACTCACAATCAGACACACACAAACACATACACACTCACACTCAAACACACACTCACACACACAGACCCACACACAGACACTCACACATACTCACAAACACATACACACGATCACACAGACACACATGCACTCACACACACATGGACACGCACACACGGCCACACACACTCACACACAGACACTCACACACAGACAGAAACACACACACACATTCACAAATACACTCGCAGACACAGGGACAACTGCACATAAAGACACGCACACACAGACACTCTCACACACACACTCACAAAAACAGACAGACACACATACTCACAAAGACATACACTCACACAAACATACACTCACACATACACAGACACACACACACACACTCACAGACACATGCAGACACACTCACACACAGGCACTCACACTCACATACACACACTCACACACACACTCTCACACACACTCACACACAGAGACTCACACACACAGACACAATCACAAACACACACACTCACACAGACACTCACACCCACAGACACTCACACCCACACACACTCATAAACATACACAGTCACACACATACACTCACACACAGACAGACACACTCACAGACTCACACACAGACACCCCCCCACACACACACATACACACTCACTCACACAGACATACACTCAGACACATACTCACAAATACTGTGAGTATGCCAGTACATACTCACACATACTGTGTGTCATACACACACAGGCACTCACACACAGACACCACACATGCTCACAAACACACACTCACAAAGAGACACAGACAATCACATTCACACATAGACAATCACACTCAAACACACACACACACTCGCATACACGCACTCACACACAGACACACCGAAACTCACACACAGACACTCACACAGGCACACATGCACTCTCACAAACACTCACGCACACATATACCCACACAGACATACACTCACACACACACTCACACAGCCACTCAACATACACTCACACACACACACACACATGCATACAGACACACCCACACAGACACATATACACTCACACAGACACACACACAGACACAGAAACACACATAATCACTCAAACACACTCACACACATACTCACACACAGATACACAGACACAGACACACACACAAACACATACTCACATAGACACACACACACACAGGCACTCACACTCAAACACACACACTCACATACAGTTCCTGTCACACACACACACACACACACTCACACACACATACACACAGGGGTACACACACACACATTCAGATACTCATACATACACTCACCATCAAACACATACACTCACTCACACATACACATAAACACATAGATACTCACACAGTGACTCACAGACATTCACACTCAGACACTCTCACACACACACACACACTCTCACACACACAGTCACACACAGACTCAGTCACGCATACACACACACACTCACACACAGCCACATGCACACACATACACAGACACACACACACACACAAAACATACACACACTCACACACCATATATATGACAGTAAACTTTTTTCAATACTCACACGGCTCAGCGCGGCCTCTCCACTGTGGGCCTTCCGCAGTCAGCAGCTCTTCTGCAATCAGCGCGACCTCTGCACTCACCGGAAATTACGCAATCAGCGTGACCTGTCCACTAAGCGTAAGTCATGAACTGAGCGGAACTTTTAACCAAACACAGTCGGATCTAATAAATAAAGCCTTGCTGTTTCAAGTACAGGCAGGGCAGCAGGCCATACAACTCATCTCATTTTCATCAAGGGCTAACAAATCATTTATTCAAATACATTGCAGACAGTTCAGTTGAGTTGAGATGATTCACAGCAGAATGAGTCGTGGCCTCTCCCTGGCGATCCTGCCGAGAGACTGAGTCACGTCTAGGCATTTAGGGATTTATAGTCCTGCACCCCCTCCCTGATGGGGCGTTACCTTCATCGCGGTGATTGACAAGCAACAGGATCTCAAAATTTTTTAAACACTCATAACTCTTTTATTTTTCATCGATGGGAGAAATCCTCGGAGGCTGATCAGCGGAGGAGGACTGTGAGTAAGATGGCCAAATCACAGCAAGATATGGTAGCTTTTTTTCTAAAATCAAACAGCGCATACAGGAAGTGGTCAAGATGAGACTTTTAATTATATAGATGTAGGTTTCAACTTGGCTGCGCGCAAAAAATCTGTGGCGCACCATAACGAGATTGGTGCGTAACTCACAAAGTAGTCGGAATTTGTTCGTCAGGCAGACAGGATCATCAATAGATTCCGCAGGGTTACATAGAAACATGGAAAATAGGTGCAGGAGGAGGCCATTCGGCCCTTCGAGCCTGCACTGCCATTCAATAAGATCATGGCTGATCATCCAACTCAGTATCCTGTAGCTGTCTTCTCTCCATACCCCCTGATCCCTTTAGCCACAAGGGCCACATCTAACTCCCTCTTAAATATAGCCAATGAACTGGCCTCAACTACCTTCGGTGGCAGAGAATTCCAGAGACTCACCACTCTCTGTGTGAAAAATGTTTTCCTCATCTCGATCCTAAAGGAATTCCCCCTTATCCTTAGACTGTGACCCCTTGTTCTGGACCTCCCCAACAATCTTCCTGCATCTAGCCTGTCCAACCCCTTAAGAATGTTGTAAGTTTCTATAAGATCCCCCCTCAGTCTTCTAAATTCTAGCGAGAACAAACCAAGTCTATCCAGTCTTTCCTCAAATGAAAGTCCTGACATCCCAGGAATCAGTCTGGTGAATCTTCTCTGTACCCACTCTATAGCAAGAATGTATTTCCTCAGATTTGGAGACCAAAACTGTACCAAAACTCCAGGTGTGGTCTCACCAAAACCCTGTACAACTGCAGTAGACCCTCCCTGCTCCTATACTCAAATCCTTTCGCTATGAATACTAACATACCATTTGCTTTCTTCACTGCCTGCTGCACCTGCATGCCTACTTTCAATGATTGGTGAACCATAACACCCAGGTCTCGTTGCATCTTCCCTTTTCCTAATCTGCCACCATTCAGATAATAGTCTACCCTCCTGTTTTTGCCACCGAAGTAGATAACCTCACATTTATCCACTTTATACTGCATCTGCCATGCATTTGCCCACTCACCCAGCCTATCCAAGTCACCTTGCAGCCTCCTAGCATCCTCCTCACACCTAACACTACCCCCCAGCTTTGTGTCATCCGCAAACTTGGAGATGTTGCATTCAATTCCCTCGTCCAAATCATTAATGTATATTGTAAATAGCTGGGGTCCCAGCACTGAGCCTTGCGATACCCCGCTAGGCACTGCCTGCCATTCTGAGAAGGACCCATTTACTCCTACCCTTTGCTTCCTGTCTGCCCGCCAGTTCTCTATCCACATCAATACTGAACCCCCAATACTGTGTGTTTTAAGTTTGTATACTAATCTCTTATGTGGGACCTTGTCAAAAGCCTTCTGAAAGTCTAGATATAACACATCCACTGGTTATCCCTTATCCACTCTAGTAGTAACATCGTCGAAAAATGTTATAAGATTCGTCAGACATGATTTACCTTTCGTAAATCCATGCTGACTTTGTCCAATGATTACACCACTTTCCAAATGTACTGCTATCCTATCTTTAATAACTGACTCTAGCAGTTTCCCCACTACTGATGTAGGACTAACTGGTCTGTAATTCCCCGTTTTCTCTCTCCCTCCCTTTTTTAAAAGTGGGGTTACATTAGCTACCCTCCAATCCTCAGGAACTACTCCAGAATCTAAGGAGTTTTGAAAAATGATCACTAATTTGAAAAATTATCACTAATCTGAACACCCGCAGCAACATGTACAGCTGGGGCACAGTGCAACCGGCTTGCACGTCGGATGGCTTCTGTACCAACCACATTGAGGAGGATAGATGCCCGAATATCTGGTGCTGCTTCATGATTTGCAGCACGGATGTATACATTAACGTCCTCTTCGAAAGTACACTAACGCTGAGCAACGTCACCGTCAAACACTAATGGGCCGGGCATATGAAATGTAGAAGCCATAGTTAAATAGTAACAGAGAAGGAAAAAAAAACTAAAATAAACTGGAAGAAAACTAGACGAATAAGGCGTCCAAACTTTCTGACACCATGTTTTGGAATGAGACCAATACACAGAAGTTAACAATTCATAGTCGTTTATTGAAATACAAGCGGAGGTAACATTATATGCTTAAGAAGGAACTGCAGATGCTGGAAAATCGAAGGTCGACAAAAGTGCTGGAGAAACTCAGCGGGAGCAGCAGCAGCATCTATGGAGTGAAGGAAATAGGCAACGTTTCGGGCCGAAACCCTTCTTCAGACTGATGTAGGGTGGGGAGAAGAAAGGAATAAGGAAGAGGACGACCCGGAGGCCTGAGGGAGAGCTGAGAAGGGGAGGAGACAGCAAGGGTTACCGGAAATTGGAGAATTCAATGTTTATGCCGCTAGGGTGCAGACTCCCCAAGCGGAATATGAGGTCCTGCTCCTCCAATTTCTGGTGGTGCTCAATCTGGCCATGGAGGAGGCCCAGGAGAGAGGTCGGATTTGGAATGGGAGGTGAGGTTGAAGTGCTGAGCCACCGGGAGATCAGGTTGGTTAATGCAGACCGAGCTGAGGTGTTCGGCGAAACGATCGCCAAGCCTACACTTGGTCTCACCGATGTAGATCAGCTGACATCTAGAGCAGCAGATGCAATAGATAAGGTTGGAGGAGGTGCAGGTGAACCTCTGTCGCACTTGTAATGACTGCTTGGGTCCTTGAATGGAGTCGAGGAGGGAAGTAAAGCGACAAGTGTAGCATCTCTTGCGGTTGCAAGGGAAAGTGCCCGGGGAGGGGGTGGTGCGGGAGGGAAGAGAAGAATTGACCAGGGAGTTACGGAGGGAGCGGTCTTTGCGGAAAGCAGACGGGGGGGGGGGATGGGAAGATGTGGCTAGTGGAGGTGGCGAAACTGGTGGAGGACCATTTGTTTTATGTGACGGCCAGTGGGCTGAAAGGTGAGGACCAGGGGGACTCTGCCTTTCTTACGAGTGGGGGGGATGGGGAGAGAGAGCAGTGTTACGGGGTATGGAAGAGACCCTGGTGAGAGCCTCATCTATAGTAGGGGAAGGGAACCCCCGTTCCCTGAAGAATGAGGACATTTCCGATGGCCTGATGTGAAACACCTCATCCTGGGAGCAGATGCGGTGTAGACAGAGGAATTGGGAGTAAGGGATGGAGTCCTTACAGGAAGCAGGGTGGGAAGAAGAATAGTCTAGATAGCCATGGGAGTCAGTGGGTTTATAGTGGATGTCAATCAGAAGTCTATCACCTGCGAAGAAGATAGTGATGTCAAGAAATGGTGGGGAAGTGTCGGAAATGGTCCAGGTGTATTTGAGAGCTGGATGGAAGTTGGTGGTGAAGCGGATGAAGTCAGTCAGTTGTGTGTGGGTGCAGGAGGTAGCACCAAAGCAATCGTCGATGTAACGGAGGTAGAGGTCGGGGATGGGGCCCTGGTACGCCGCGAACAAGGATTGTTCGACATACCCGACAAAGAGGCAGGCATAGCTGGGGCCCATGCGTGTGCCCATAGCTATGCCTTGTATTTCGAGGAAATGGGAGGAGTCAAACGAAAAGTTATTGAGGATAAGGATCAACTCTGCTAGGCGGAGTATCAGTGGACGGGTATGGGTTGCTCCTCTGGTCGAGGAAGAACCGGAGGGCTTTGAGACCATCCTGGTGGGGGATGGAGGTGTAGTGACTGGACGTCCATGGTGAAGATGAGAGGATGGGGGGCTTGGGAATGGAATGCGTGGAGACGACGGAGAGTGTCTGAGGTGTCTTGAACAGAGGTAGGGAGGGATTTAGCCAGAGGGGGTTGGATGGAGTCGAGGTATGTGGAGATAAGTTTGGTACGACATGAACAGGCAGACAATGGGTCTACCAGGACAGTCAGGTTTGTGGATTTTGGGGAGAAGGTAAAATCGGACTGTGCGGGGCTGGGGAGCGATGAAGTTGGAAGCTTGGGGGGGCAGGGAGCCGAAGTGGATGAAGTCAGTGAAGGTGCTAGAGATAGTGGCCTGGTGCTCGTCTGTGGGGTCATGGTCCAGGGGTAAGTAGGAGGTGTCCGTAACATTATATGCTATTGTCTCCGTGGTCAGCATCTAAACTAACCGCAAGCTTGTGTGGATCATTAGTTGTCAGTGGTCTGGTGATACTTAAGATCCAGATTGGAGTTAATGTGGAATGTGTAGTATGCATAACATATGTAGTGATCCAAGATAGGCTAATATCGGTGCTCGGCTCACCCCACCTGGAGGACTGGCCCGGAGGACCATTGGCGCTTGGCGCGCCCCGCCTGGAGGACCATCACCACTCGGCTCACCCCACCTGGAGGACCATCACCGCTCGGCTCACCCCGCCTGGAGGACCGGCCCGGAGGACCATCGCCGTTCCGCTCACCTCGCCTGGAGGACCATCACCACTCGGCTCGCCCCGCCTGGAGGACCATCACCGCTTGGCTCACCCTGCCTGGAGGACCATCACCGCTCGGCTCACCCCACCTGGAGGACCGGCCCGGAGGACCATCGCCGTTCGGCTCACCCGGCCCGGAGGACCGCTGGCTCCCACCACGGAGTGATATTACTCTGTATCGTCCAGTTTCCTTCTCTCCCCCTCTCCCTCCCTCCGAACACTGTTCCCTCCTGTCTCAAACCTCCCTCACTCCTTCCCTCTCTCCATCCCAAACCAATTCCTCTCATCCTTCCCTCCACCTGTCCCCACTCTCTCCTCCTTCCCCCCTCACTCCCACTTTTACCTCAATTTCTCCCTCCTCCCTAGTCCTCCATCCCTTCACTCCCTTCCACCAGTTCCTTCCCTCACTCCTCCTGTTCCTTCATTCTCCTCGTCGCTCCCTCCACCCGACTCTTGTTCACTCCCTCGCCTTCTACTCCCACTGTGTTCCCTCATCCCTCTGCTCCTCTCTGGCCCAGCTCCCTCCATTCCTTCGCTCCCTCCCTCCTCTCTAGCCCACCTCACCTGTTCCCTCCCTCCCCATTCTAGCCCTCATCTCTCCACTCCCTTTACTGCCTTCCCTCACACTCCCGCTCTCTCGTCCTCCCCCCTCCACCCCCACACATATTCCCTCACCGACTCACTCTCTGCTTTATTTTATTTCAAAACTACTTTATTGTGGAAATAAAAACCTGAAACATATAAAGACAGAATATTCACCAACTTGCACAAGTAGTGAAGTGTTTCCATCACCATTCTTTGGCAAAGGGAACGCGAATAGGCGGTGGGTTTTAACATTGATTGTATGCAGAGACGGGAGGGTGCTCTGTCCAACCCCCACCCCCACCCTTCTGTCTCTCTCCACCCACTGTCTCTCGCCTTCCCCTGTCCCTGTCCCCTCCGGCATGCCCCCATCTCTCTCCTCCACCCCACTCCTGTCACCCCACCCTCTGTTCCCTTCCTCTCCCACCACCCCTCATTCTCTCACCCAATCTCTCACACTCCTTTCTCTCTTCCCCCCCCCCCCCTGCCTCTTCTCCCCCCCCCCCATCCTCACAGCTCTGCAGGGTATTTATATGCAGCAACTTCATGTATTTACAGCGTTGACCACAGATTTATTGACTTAACCCGTTCCTCAGGGCGGCAAGGATTCCAATCCTCTGAGCCCACTCCCCGGGCCACCCGGGTCTGGAGGAAAGGGCTAGCAGCGCGTGGCCCGCAAATGCCCACCACCAACACAGGGCTCGGTGGCAGACCAACACGAAGCTCTGCTTGGTGACCAGTCTTAGCTCTGCCTGGGGACTGCTTAGTGACCGAACCAGTCTTAGCTCCGCGAGGAGGAAGAGTCCGCAGGGCAGCACCATGTGGAGGCCGAAGATAGACACAAAATGCTGGAGTAATTCAGCGGGTCAGGCAGTATATGTGGAGAGAAGGAATGGGGGACATTTCGGGTCGAGACGCTTCTTCAGGGGAGATAAGGAAATGTGAGATCTGTGAACGAAAGGGGATGGTGATCAAGGCAAATGTAGGATAGAGCATAATTGGAAAAGAGAGGGTGGGGGCGGGATAAATAGTGAGTGATAGGTGAGGGACGGCGTGGTAGGCGGACGGGTGGAGTAAGTGACTAAAACTGGGGGTGAAAAGTAGACCAGAAGGGGGTCAGATAAGGAGGGGAGGGGTCACAGAGTGATACAGGCGGAAACAGGCCCTTCGGCCCAACACATCCATGCTGACCAAGATGCTCCTTTGGCCCGCATTTGGTACATATCTTGCCACAGGTACAGGTCCTTCGGCCCATTGACTTCAATGTGACCACCAAGTGCTTATCCCAGGATTGAGCAATGTGGGACAGGAAACCTTCGTCCCATCTAGTTTGTAGTGACCAATAAGGCTAACGCAACATTGAGCCACGTCGCAAGGAAATAGGCTCTTTGGCCCTTCGAGTTCATGGTGACTGTCAATAACCTATCCCAATATTGAGATGTACAGGGCAGGACCAGGCCCTTCGGTCCATCCAGCTGGTAGTGGCCCAAAAGGTTAACCTTACATGGAGCTATACAGCAGGTAAATAGGCCCTTCAGCCCCCATCGGGTTCGTGGTGACCACAAAGTATCTATCCCGACCTATAGAGACATGCAGTACAGGACAGGCCCATCGGTCCATCACCCCCATGATGGCCAATTGCGCCGGCTGGTGGCTTTCACCATTAAGGGTGCAGCGGGCCGGAAAGGGAGGGGAGTGAGGGGATGGAGGGTAGGGAGGAGTGAGAGAGGAGAGAGGGGAGGGAGGGGAGAGAGGGGAGAGGGAGGGCGGGTAGAGAGGGTTGGGATGGGTGAGAGGAGGGAGGTGAGGGAGGCGATGGAGGGTTGGGAGAGGGGTTAGAGGGGCAGGAGGGGAGAGAGGGGCGAGAGATTCGAGAGGGGAGGGATGGGTGAGGGGGGATGGAGTGTAGGGAGGGAGAGTGGGGAGTGATGGGAGGGAGGGGAGGGATGGGAGGCATGGGAGGGAGCCTCGGCGTCTGCCTTTCCCAGACGTTCTCCAGCTGCGCCCAGAAGAATGATCGGAGGCTGGGCTCGGCCGGCCACTCCAGGTAGGTTTGGAATCGAAATGGCGGCGGAGGCCAGAACCAGAGGCCACAGTTTAAGAATAAGGGGTCGGCCATTTAGGACTGAGATGGGGGAACAAACATTTTCACCTGGAGATTTGTGATTCTGTGGAATTCTCTGCCACAGAAGGCAGTGGAGGCCAATTCACTTGATGTTTTCAAGAGAGTTAGAATTAGCTCTTAGGGCTAAAGGAATCAAGGGATATGGGGAGAAAGCTGCCAGAGAAGGTGGGTGAGGCTGGGACTATCCCAACATTTAAGAAACAGTTAGACAGGTACATGGATACAACAGGTTTGGAGGGATATGGTCCAAATGCAGACAGGTGGGACCAGTGTAGCCGGGGCATGTTGCTGTGCAAGGGCCTGTTTCCACACTGTATCACTATGACTCTAACACGAAATGCTGCAGTAACTTAGCGGGTCAGGCAGCATCTGTAGAGAACATGGATAGGTGACATTTCAGGTCGGGGCCCTTCTTCACACTGACACTATGTTAACCCGATGAGGGGGTGATCGGCAAGTGAGTGGAATACGTGACAGAGGTGAGAGAAATTAAGGAGATAAAAGGGTGTGAGATAAGGAAAGAGGAATATGTGCAGCTTCAAAGGACATTGGTCAGGTAGAATTTGGCGTATTACATACAGTTCTGGTCACTCCATTACAGAACTGAGGTGGTGGCTTTGGGGAAGGAGTGGAGATGGTGAACCAGAATGGTTTAAAAACAAGGAATAGCAGATGCTCTTTTACAAAAAAGATACAAAATGCTGGAGAAACTCAGCGGGACGCAGCATCTCTGGAGAGAAGGAATGGGTGACGTTTCAGGTCGAGTTTGAAAAAAGGTCTCGACCCAAAACATTACCCATTCCTTCCAACATTTTGTGCCTACCTAAACAACGCCTATCCACATTGTGGTGTGCCAGCAGGCTGGAGGAGCGGGCAAAGGCCTTGCCACAGAGCGGGCAGGTGAAGGGGTGCTGGCCGGTGTAGACTCGCCAGTGCTCCAGCATGTGGTCAAGGCGGGTGAAGCCCTTGCTACAGGCTGGGCAGGGGATGGGACGCTCACCAATGTAGGTACGCCGGTGCTTCCACAGGCTGGACATGCGGGTGAAACCCTTGCACACACAAAGGGTCTCTCTCCGGCGTGTATCCGCCGGTGCTCCCGCAGCCCCCGTGCACTCTTGAAATACTTGCTGCAGTGGGAGCAGCCACTCTCCGGCATGGGCCTGCGGGTGCTGCAGCAACCCCCGCGAGCTGTTAAACGCCTCACCACAGTACGGCAGTCATAGGGCTGGCCACTGGTGCGCACGCGCTGGTGAGACAAGGCGTGGGTGGCCATGGCAAAGTGCTATCCATGCACTGGGCTGGGGAAGGGATGGTCCTCAGCGTGCACCCGCTGGTGGGTCAGCAGATAGGTGGAGCGGGTGAAGCCCTTGCCGCACTGGGCGCAGGTGAAGGGGCGGTCACCGGTGTGGATACGCTGATGCTCCAGCAGGGTGCTGGAGCGGGTATAGCCCTTGCCGCACTGGATGCAGGTGTAGGGGCGCTCGCCGGTGTGGATGCGCTGGTGCTCCACCAGGGTGTCGGAGCGGATGAAGCCCTTGCCGCATTGCGCGCAGGTGTAGGGTCGCTCGCCGGTGTGTGTGCGCTGGTGCTCCAGCAGGTTACTGGAGCGGGTGAAGCCCTTGCCGCACTGGCCGCAGATGAAGGGGCGTTCGCCCGTGTGGGTGCGCAGGTGCACCAGCAGGCTATCGGTGCGGGTGAAGCCCTTGCCGCAGTCGCTGCAAGTGTAGAGCTCCTCGCCAGTGTGCTGGCGCCTGTGCACCTTCAGTTCCGTGGATGACTTGAAGTCTTTCCCACAGTCGGAGCAGGTGAAGGGCCGCTCACTGCTGTGCACCCGCTGGTGCTTCTGCAGCCCTGACAACTGGGCAAAGCTCTTGCCGCAGGTGGAGCAGCCATAGGGCTTCTCGCCCGTGTGTACTCGCTGGTGGATCTTCAGCTCATTCTTCCTCTTGAAGCTCTTGTCACAGATGGAGCAGCCATTGAGCTTCTCGCCCGTGTGCACCAGCCAGTGCATCGCCAGCTCATCCTTTGTCTTGAAGCTCTTGCCACAGGTGGAGCAGCCATAGGGCTTCTCGCCCGTGTGCACTCGCCGGTGGATCTTCAGGGCCTGCGCTGCCTTGAAGCTCTTGGCACAGTCGGAGCAGTCGAAGGGCCTCTCTCCGGAGTGCACGCGGTAGTGCTGCAGCAGGTTGTCGTAGCGGGTGAAGTTCTTGCCACACTCCGAGCAGTCGAAGGGGCGTTCTCCCGTGTGCACACGCCGGTGGGTCTCCAGCTGGGTCGGCTGCTGCCAGGCCTTGCCACACACGTCACACTCATAACGCCTCTCCTCGTTGTGCCCCGTCATGTGGTCCTCCATCAAACCTCAGCCCCCTCGAAACTTGGCCCACACACCGAGCAAATTGGGGGGGGGGGGGGGGGGATTCACCGGCACCCTGGCTGCCCTCAATGGCCACTCATGTCCCGGTCTCTCTGCCCACAGCAACGGCTCCTAAACCCTGCAGGAGGGGAATACAGAGGATCAACAAGCTGGCAAACAGGACATTACATTACTAACACGTGAACATTACTAGTGTTTAGGGGGGGGGGGGGGAAGGAGTGGAGGGATGGGGTGGGGAGAGGGAGGGTGGGGGGAGGAGGGGGTGAATGAGGGAGGGTGGGGGGGAGAGGTGGTGAGGAGGCAAGGGGGGGAAAGTGGGGAAGGGGCATGAGGACAGTGGAACTGAGTGGTGGGGAGAAGGGGGGGGGGGTTATGAGGGAAGCGGGGCAGAGTGGGGGGAGTTGGGGAGGAGTGAAGGGGAGCGGAGGGGGAGAAGGGAGGGGAAGAAGGGGGGGCATGACCGGTGCCCTGACGTCACCGCCAATCCGAAGGGGACAGTGGTGACCTTCCCATTCACGTGGTGCGGCATGCATCATGGGAAGGTCACACAGTGCTGGAGTCACTCCATGTCCCTTCATTTCCTCATATCCCTTGATTCCGTTAACCTAAGAGCTAAATCTAAATGCTAGACATCCAGTGAATAAGCGAGTTCTGACTGTGTATGCCCAGGTCATAGGTCACTTACTATAAACATTCTCGGTGGCAGTGCTGCTGCGTGGGTGCAGGCCTGCGTTTTGTCCATGGTCGGGCCCGGGTCTCCGGCACTGTTGATTTGCTGCTAGGCCTTCCCAGTCCCGTCCCGGGTGTTCCGTCCCTGTCCGGGAGCGGCTAGAGGTGTTTGAGGTGGCCCTGGGCTGGCGGGACGGTGGCGGACCCGGGCTTGCAGCTGTTGCAGGAGGGGGGCACTGGCTCCAGCTCGGCTCTGCCTATCCCGCCGGGTTGGCCGGCAGCCCTGGACTGGTGGGGCGCCGGCCCTGAGTGGTGGCGGCCACAGATTTGCAGCCGGCGTGGATGGGGGGCACTGCCTCCGGCTCGGCTCTGCTCCGGCTCCCGAGGGGCCTACTCCCCGGTGGGCCAGGGAACGTTGGCTACGCCTTTCACCTTGTCTAGTGCCTGTCGATTGGCCACCTCGGTGCCGGCAGGGCCTGAGGGCCAGTCATCGGCGGGTATTCACACGGGGTGCAGTCGTGGCACGGCGGGTCAGCTAACATCTCTGGAGAAGGGTCGCGTTCCGAAACGTCACCTATTTCTTTTTTCCGGGGATGTCCCGCTGAGTTGCTGCAGTGTCGGCGCCGCGGGGGGGTTGGCCGGCGGCCGGTGCGTGGGGTGGCGGGTGCGGCTGGTGGTCCCCGGCCCGTCGAGGAGCGGGGTTGGGCTGGAGTTGCCACTTCTTCTTCGAGCCACCACTGCTCCGGGCCGGTGTCACGTCGGTCTGGGGCTGTCGGATGCCCAGCGGGGCAGGCAGAGTTGAGCTGGGGTTGGCGCTTCTTCACCACTGGCTGTGGGCATGGGGCTGCCGATACTCCGGGCCGGTATCCCGTCGGCCTCCGGCCACACTCTTCAGCAGCGCTTGCGGCATCGTGTACCCGGGTACGAACATGGCAGCGGATGAGGTGCGAGTCTGTGTGCGCGCAGCAGTGCAGCTGGTTGATTACTGCGCAAACATCAGTGGTAATTTAGCTCAGGTCGGAGTTAGTAGAGTAGTGATTGTATTTTGAAGTGGGCCTTTTTGACCAAGTTGAGGAGATCTAGTTGCTCAAACTGCTTTTTAAATGACTTACATTGGGGGTTTGTTGGTAACCTATTCCTTTCCCTTATCGTCCTTGGGTAAAGGGAATATTGGTAGCAAAGCTTATTGAAATTTAGGGAGTTGATGATGTAGGGACCGTTAATTTGTCTTGTTTCATGGTGCTCTGGGATGACTGGAGATTTGATGGCCTCATTTTGGGAATCTCCTTGTAATTTGCAATAAGTCTGCTTCTGCGGAGCTCTAGGGTATCCCACCGGAGAGGTCAGCATATTATTCACACTTGATTTGCACTTGTAGTCATTACATATAAAGCGGGCTGCTCGGCGTTGTACTTTCTCCAGGGTGATCTTGTTGTTGTTGAAAGGATCCCATACGACTCCACAACACTCCAATTTGGGCTCGACCAAGGACTTGTAGGCATTCTCTTTGACGGATGTACCAATTTTGACGGATGTGAAAATTTATTTTGAGTAGGCTGAGAGTTCTATTTGCTTTGTTGGACACTAGACTAATATGCATCACTCAACTTAAATCTTTGCTTAATTCGACTTCTAGATATGGGTGATGGTCGACAGCAAGCAATGTATGGCTACCCATGTTGTATTCTGATAAAAGTGGTTTAATATTGATATAGATAATCTTTATTGTCATTATGACATGTGAACATGTACAACAAAATAAAAATGCCAACCTGTCAGTGCAGCATTTACACATTTCTAAAAGCTAACGATATGTAAGCATACACACACCACCATAAAATAAGCATAAACACACAACCATACATTCTTCTGTCGATTTCACAATCCATTTGGTAAGTAGCGCAACTGCGCTCATTTGGTGGCTACATTAACTGTAGTTATTGCTGTGGGATAAAAACTGTTTTTTAGGCTGTTTGTCCTTGTCCGCATTGATATGTACCGTCTGCCTGACGGCAACAGTTCAAACAGGGAGTGGCCAGGGTGGGAAATGTCCTTTATAATGTTCTGGGATTTCTTGAGACGGTGGGAAATGTGTAGGTCCTCCAAAGTGAGGAGAGGGCAGCCGACAATCTTCTGGGCGTTGTCAATAGCCCTCTGGAGCGCTTTCCTCTCAGCCGATGTGCAGCTGGTGTACCACATGCATACACAGTATGTTAGGATGCTCTCTATGGAGCACCGATAAAAGGACAGCAGGAGTCTCTTGGTGATGTTGTTCTTCCTGAGCACCCTCAGGAAGTGCAGTCTCTGCTGGACCATTTTCAGCAGCACAGAGGTGTTCACGCTCCATGTCAGGTCCTCCTCAATGTGGATTCCCAGGAAGCGGAAATCCGCCACCCTCTCCACACAGTCCCCTCTGATGATTAGTGGTGTAATGTCCGTTTTCTTCTTCCTGTAATCTATTATGAGCTCCTTTGTCTTTGAGATGTTGAGGAGCAGGTTATTCTCGCCACACCACACTGTCAGCTGCTCCACCTCATCCCTGTAAGCGTCCTCATCCCCCCCCATAGATGAGCCCCACCACCGTGGTGTCATCCGCGAATTTCACAATGGTGTTGCTGTGGTGCAGTCATATGTGTAGATGGTGTAAAGCAGGGGGCTCAGCAAGCAGCCCTGTGGAGAGCCGGTACTGAGGCTGAGGGCCGTGGATGTGTGATGGCCCATTCTGACTCTCTGGCTGCGACCCGACAGGAAGCTATTTATCCACATGCAGGTGCTCCAGTTTGTGGGGAAGGATGGTGTTAAAAGCAGAGCTATAGTCCACAAAGAACATCCGCACGTAGCTCCCCCGCTGCTCCAGGTGGGACAGTGCAGCATGGAGGGCTGTGGCTAAGGCATCCTCTGTGGATCTGTTCGCTCCATACACAAACTGGTGGGGGTCAAAGCTTCAGGGGAGGAGCGATGTGATGTGACCCCGGACCAGTTTTTCAAAGCACTTCATCACCACTGGTGTGAGTGCGACTGGCCGGTAGTCGTTGAGGCTGGAAATGTGGGGTTTCTTTGGCAAGGGGACTATGGTGGAGGACTTCAGACAGGATGGGACAGTGGACTGGGCCAGAGACTGGTTGAAGATCCTCATAAATACTCCAGCCAGCTGGTCTGCGCAGTCCTTCCGCACGCGTCCAGAGACGCCGTCGGGTCCAGCAGCCTACCTCGGATTGATTGCCCGCAGTGTGCGCCTCACCTCATGCTCCTCTATTTTGAGGGTTAAGCTGCTGCGGACCATGTGGTGTGATATGACTGTCTCTGGTGGGTCCAATTCAAAGCGAGCAAAGAAGAGGTTCAGCTCCTCTGCCAGTGAGGCATCACCTTCAGCAGCTCCAAGGTTGGTCTTGTAGTTGGTGAGCTACTGGATCCCCTGCCACACCTGCCTGCTGTTGTTACTGTCCAGGTGGTCCTCTATCCTCCTACTGTAGTTTGATTTGGCCTCTCTGATGCTTCTCTTCAGGTTAGCTCGGGCTGTGCCGTATGAAGCCCTATCGCCAGACCTAAAAGCGGTGTTCCTCTCCTTTAACAGCCACTGGACCTCCCACATCATCCAGGGCTTCTGTTTGGGGTAGACACGGATGCGTTTGTCCACTGTGACAGTGTCCATGCAGTTATTAATGTAACATAGTACACTGTCCATGAACACCTCCAAGTCCTGGTGCTCAAACACATCCCAGTTGGTCCTGTCGAAGCAGTCCTGCAGCTGCTGAGAGGCACCATCAGGCCAAGTTGTGATGGTCTTTGTGATGGTAGGAGCAGTTTTCCTGAGGGGGGGGGGGGCATATGCAGGAATTAAAAGCAGGGACATATGGTCAGACTGGCCCACGTGTGGTAGTGGTCTAGCCCTGTAGCCCAGCTTGATGTTGGAGTAGACCTTGTCCAGTGTGTTAGCTCCTCTTGTAGCACATTTAACATGCTGGAGAATTTGGGGAGCATTGCCTTCAAGTCTGCGTGATTAAAGTCCCCTGCTATGATGTGAACAGCGTCAGGATATGTGCTCTGCTGGCTGCTAGTGCTATCATACAAATGTCCGATAGCCGAGTTAGCATTAGCATCCGGTGGTATGTACACAGCAGTTATCATGACGACAGTAAACTCTCTGTATAACAGAGACCATAACAGTATAACAGTCACATATTCCCGGTCGGGGGAGCAGTGACTGTCTACAATCACTGTGTTAGTACACCAGTTGTTGTTCACGTACACACAGAGCCCTCCTCCTCTGCTCGTACCGGAGTCTCTTGTCCTGTCATGACGCTGTGCGGTGTAGCCTGCTAGCTCGATAGCAGTCCAGAATTAATGAATAAAGCCAGGTCTCCGTGGTCAACAGAAAGCAGCTGTCCTTCACGGCGTTGTTAGCTGCAGTCTGTACCCTCAGTTCATCCATCTTGTTAGCGAGGGATCTGGCATTCGTAAGAAACAGGCTGGGAAGAGTGGCTAGCGCGCCGGCCCTACAGCCTCGCTTTTGCCTTCTCTCTCTGCGCCGCCTTCGCCCCCCCCCCCCCCCCCCGCGGGGATGGTAATCCACGGAGAGCCGGGGCTCCTCGCTATGTCCACCGGGATCTTGTGTAAACGGACAAACTCGGCTGTAACACTCCGCTCGTGACCAGCTCCAATCCTAAGGAGATCATGACGACCGTAGACGTTGTTCGCCCGACAGAAAGTACACGGGACAAAAAACAACACGAACACAAAAAGCACCGACCGAAATAACATTGAGCTGCTGCAACTGTGTGCGCCGCCATTTTAATCTTGTGTGAGACATGCATGGTATGACATTTGGTTGTATTGAATGACATCTGCCAGGTTGTTCCCCATTTACAGAGAGCATCTAGACCCTTCTCTAAGGACAAGCTGTCTTCTGGTGTTTTAATTGCTCTATAAATTATGGCATCATCTGCAAAGAGTCGAACTCTGGACGAAACTGCATTTGGAATGTCATTGATATACAGTAGGAAGAGCAATGGACGTATGACAGTCCCCTGTGGTACACCCGATATCACTGAAGTTTAAATAGACGTCTCTCCCTCCAAGAGAACTCGCTGGTGTCTCCTTGGCAAAAAGATCTCAATCCATTTTAAGAGGATGCCATCTATTCCTACATGGTTCCTACATATCCTGGGAGTTCTCCTCAAACCACAGACTTCTGAAAAGTCTTTTGGAAGACTGGAGCTAAGCTTGCTGAACAATTCTTTAAAACTCTGGCTGGTATCTGGTCTGGCCCTGATGCCTTCTTTGGTTTGAGAAAGTTTGCCGTGAATGGTTTCTTTGGTTTGCCGAGAATGTCTCTCTGCCCCCGTCTCCCACTCGCATCTACCCCCTCCTCTCTTGCTGTTACACCATGCACCCCACCTACCTGGCACCCCTGTTCCTCAGATTAAATATATTTTTACACATAAATTATGAATAAAGATAAGAATTTATACACAGTTTATACAGCTAGAGCATTGTTCGCTTTTTCCTTATAGCAAATGACCTTTGACAAATCAATGATTCCTTGTGCTTTTCGGAATACCAAACTCGCTTATTGGCCTTCACTGCCTTCTGAGGCACAGAATTCCACAGATTCACAACTCTGTGTGAAAACTTTTTCCCCGTCTCAGTCCTAAATGGCCTACCCCTTATTCTTAAACTGTAACCCCTGGCTCTGGACTACCCTAACATCGGGAACATTTTTCCTGCATCTACCTGGTCCAATCCTTTAATAATTTTATGTTTTTATAAGATCCCCTCTCATCCTTCTAAATTCCAGCGAATACAAGCCCGGTTAACCCATTCTTTCATCTTATGACAGTCCAACCATCCCGGGAATTAACCTGGTGAACCTACACTGCACTATCTCAATAGCAAGAATATCCTTCCTCAAATTTGGAGACCAAACATGCACACAATACTCCAGGTGTGGTCTCACTAGGGCCCTGTTCCACTGCAGTAGGACCCCCTTGCTCCTATATTTGATTCCTCTTGTTATGAAGGCCAACATGCCATTCGTTTTCTTCACTGCCTGCTGTACCTGCATGCTTACTCCCAGTGACTGATGAACAAGGACACCCAGATCTCTCTGTACTTCCTCTTTTCACAACTTGACACCTTTCAGATAATAGTCTGCCTTCATGTTTTTGCCACCAAAGTGGATAACCTCACATTTATCCAAATTAAATTGCACCTGCCATGCATCTGCCCACTCACCCAACCTGTCCAAGTCACCCTGCATTCTCATAGCATCGTCCTCACAGTTCACTCTGCCACCCAGCTTTGTGTCATCTGCAAATGTGCTAATGTTACTTTTAATCTCTTCATCTAAATCATTAATGTATATTGTAAATAGCTGCGGTCCCAGCACAGAGACTTACGGTACCCACTAATCACTGACTGTCATTCTGAAAGGGACCCGTTAATCCCTACTCTTTGCTTCCTCTCTGCCAACCAATTTTCTATCCATGTCTACCCCCAATACCATGTGCTCTAATTTTGCCCACTAATCCCCTGTGGGATCTTATAAAATGCTTTCTGAAAGTCCAGGTACTGGGTCTCCCTTGTCCATTTTCCTAGTTACATCCTCCTAAAATTCCATAAGATTAGTCAAGCATGATTTCCCCTTCGTAAATCCATCCTGACCATCCTGGATCCTGCTACTGCTATCCAAATGTGCCGCTATTTCAAATTTTATAATTGACTCCAGAATCTTCCCCACCGCCAACGCCGGGCTAACTCACGGGTGTCAAACTCATTTTAGGTCATGGGCCCGATTGGGCAAAATGTGACTTCATGGGGGCCGGATCTGTTGTGCACTCATGAATGCACACACGCATGCTCCCACAGCTTTCGATGCCTTTGTTTATACAACCTGCTCTCATGTGTCTCAGTCTCTGCTATAATTACAAAGTGCTTCACTTTACAGATTACATTTGTTATGAAGATTGCCAAGCAAGCATTACTTTCATGATTGGTATTAATTTGCAGTCGTAGGTTACAAGAAAGTTTTGATCAGAGAGAGAAAAAATGATGCTATTTTGGCTAAGATTGCTTTGGGAGCCACACCCTTTCCATTTATAAACCTTTTGAAATCTAACATTAGCAGACATAAATTTAGGCAACACAACTACAGCTAATTTTTTATGACCCTGATTATGTTAATATCGGAAATTTTGGGTGCTTGGGAAAATGGAAAATGTTTGTCCGAGCTCTCACCTAACTTTTTTTCCCTGTTGCCAGCCAGGCAACCTCGACAGCTTTTTAGGTTGCCAAATGAGAGTTTAGGTGGTCATTTAAGACGGCTTGCATGACGCATGCGATAATGTGCTCGGACGAAGTGCGTAGTTACCAGTCAGAATTATGCTGAATGAGGCATTCACATATTATTTCAGCTTCACATAAAGTCACAAACTAAACATATTCACCAATCAAGACATAATATATACAATGACATGCAGCAAAATTACAATTGTACAAGGCATTGGTAAGACCAATTCTGGAGTATGGTGTACAATTTTGGTCGCCTAATTATAGGAAGGATGTCAACAAAATAGAGAGAGTACAGAGGAGATTTACTAGAATGTTGCCTGGGTTCCAGAAACTATGTTACAGAGAAAGGTTGAACAAGTTAGGTCTTTATTCTTTGGAGCGCAGAAGGTTAAGAGGGGACTTGATTGAGGTCTTTAAAATGATGAAAGGGATAGACAGAGTTGACGTGGATAAGCTTTTCCTCATTGAGGGTAGGAAAGATTCAAATGAGAGGGCATGACATGAAAATTAAGGGACAGAAGTTTAGGGGTAACATGAGGGGGAACTTCTTTACTCAGAGAGTGGTGGCTGTGTGGAATGATCTTCCTGCAGAAGTGGTGGAGGCAGGATCGATTTTAACATTTAAAAGTAAAGTGGATAGGTATATGGACGGGAAGGGAATGGAGGGGTATGGTCTGAGTGCAGGTAGATGGGACTGGGGAAAATAAATGGTCGGCACGGACTGGAAGGGCCGAGAAGGCCTGTTTCCGTGCTGTAATTGTTATAAGGTTATATGGTTATAATAGTCTCTCATCTCTTTTTACACGTTGCAATTAATGCAATTTCTATTATCTCTTTCCACTTCCAAACAAAAATCTGGTTGGATTATTCAGCGTATAATCAACCTCGGTGAGACCAAGCGCAGGCTTGGCGATCGCTTCACAAACATCTCCACTCAGTTCGCAATAACTACCTGTTATTTCCCGGTGGCTCAGCACTTCAACAACTCCCCCTCCCAGTCCAAATCCAACCGTTCTGTCCTGGGCCTCCTCCATGGCCCGATTGAGGCCCACCACAAATTGGAGGAACGCTTGGGTAGTTTACACCCCAGCAGCATGAACATTGGCTTCTCCAATTTCAGGTAGTCCTTGCTTCCTCCCTCCTTCCTCTCCCGTTCCCAGCTCTCCCACAGCCTACTGTCTCCGCCTCTTCCTTTCTTTTTCCCGACATCAGTCTGAAGAAGGGTCTCCACCCGAAGTGTCGCTTATTCCTTCACGCCATAGATGCTGCCTCACCCCGCTGATTTTCTACAGCTGTGTCTACCAACGGAATCCCACTAATGGCCACATCTTCCCATCTCCTCCCCTGTCGGCTTTCCGCAGAGACTGCTCCCTCCGTAACTCCCTGGTCAATCCATCCCTTCCCACCCAACCCACCCCCTCTCCTGGCACCTTCCATTACAACTGCAGGAAATGCTACACTTGTCACTTCACCCACCCCCTTGACTCCATTGAAGGACCCAAGCAGTCTTTCCAGGTGCGGCAGAGGTTGATCTGCACATCCTCCAACCTCATCAATTGTATCCACTGCTCTTGGTGTCAACTGCCCTACATCGGTGAGACCAAGCGTAGGCTTGGCGATCGCTTTGCCCAACACCTCTGCTCAGTTCGCAATAACCAACCTGATCTCCCGGTGGCTCAGCACTTCAACTCCTCCTCCCATTCCGAATC
This sequence comes from Raja brachyura, assembly GCA_963514005.1. Next base: position 11,003,723 of record OY740805.1, read on the forward strand.
CGACCTTTCTGTTCTGGGCCTCCTCCATGGCCAGAGTGAGACCCACCGTAAATTGGAGGAGCAGCACCTTATATTTTGCTTGGGCAGTTTACACCCCAGCAGTATGAACATTGACCTCCAATTTCAGGTAGTCCCTGCTTTCTCCTCCGCATTCCAGCTCTTCCTCAGCCCACTGTCTCCGCCTCTTCCTTTCTTCTTCCCGCCCACCCCCACCCTCATATCAGTCTGAAGAAGGGTCTCGACCCGAAACGCGCCTATTTCTTCCGCTCCATAGATGCTGCCTCACCCGCTGAGTTTCTCCAGCATTTTTGTCTACCCATTCACACAAGTTCTGTTATCCAACTTTTCTCACGCACTCCCAACACATTAAGGGCAATTTCACAGAGACAAGTTAACCTACCAAGCCAATGCGTCTTTGGGATGTGGGAGTAAACCCACATGCTTGCAGGAAGAATGTGCAAATTCAACACAGACAGTGCCCGAGGACAGGACCGAACATAGATCTCTGGCGTGTGAGGCAGAAGTCCATCAGCTGTGCCACTATATTTTACTTTCCAGCAAACAAAAAAATTATACGTTGATAATTTTCGTTACTAAACAAAAAGAAACTATCCATTTTCAGTCTTAAATCTCTAAGTGACGCTATGTCCCCCTTTACAGCTACTGTATGTGTTAATTCAGTTCAAGACTATGGGGCAGTACAATGGCCATAAAGTTGCTGCCTAAAATTACAAGAGACCTGGAATTGATTCTGAATATGGGTGCTGTCTGTATGGAGTTTGCTCCTTTTCCCTTTGATCGCATGGGTTTTCTCCGGATTCTTCCACATTCCAAAGTTGTGCAAGAACCTTTTTCAGAACCAACCAAAAACGCAATATTTCCATTTTGTCCAGAGATTCTGTCTGACCTGTTGAGTTACTCCAGCTTTTTGTGTCTATTTTCAGTTTAAACCAGCATCTGCAGTTCCTTCCTACAGACACGATACTATACAATAGAACTTTATTAATCCCAGGAGGGAAATTGTGTGTGTGTGTGTTTATAATTATATATTCATATATAAATATACACTATTTTGTTTTCTCGTTTATAACATTGTTGTGCTGCTGCAAGTAAGGATTTCATTGTTCTAACTGGGACGTGAGAAAATAAAACACTCTTGACTTACGTTGCTAATATGTGGGATAGAACTAGAGTACGGGTGATCGGTGGTCGGTGTGTTCGGTGGGCCGAAGGGCCTGTTTCCACGCTGTATCTTTAAATTAAAAACACCAAAACCTGAGGAAATCTAAAGTAGGGTCTCTACACGAAACATCGCCCAATTTCTTCTATCCAGAGATGCAGGCTGCTCCATGGAGCTCCCCCGCACAATTAAAGCATTTTCACCCTATCATGGGTACCCAACCAGACGCAACTAAGCTTAAGGTAGCTCTTTATTCCCAATAACCCCATGTTTGCTTAATCCAAGTCAAGAGTCAAGAGAATTTTATTGTCATGTGTTGGACAGATTGGCCAGATTGGACAATTAAATTCTTGCTTGTTGCATCACAACAGAATATGTAAACATAATACAGAACAGGAGATAAAAGTTCAGTGTGTCTATATACCATAGACCATATATATACATAATAAATAAACAGATAGAATGCAATAATCTGTTATTTTTCAGAGTTTGGAGTTTAGTGGTGATGTGTCCACTCCAGTTTAAATTCCATTTAGAATATTTTTGGAGGACCAGGAAACCAAGAAGCAAGAGTTACTCCAGGGAGTTACTCCAGCTCCAGGAAGTGATTCTGCGTTGGTTTTCTGCGGTCGCGGTGAGGTGGCGACCGGACAGCAATGGCGGCCAGATGTCCCACAATGCAAAGGGAGGGAGAAAGTGGCCGACGGCGACCAGTTGCCATGGCAGTGCGCATGTGCAGGGCGGCACATGCGCGCAACCACGGCCGATGATGTGCTGGCCGTGGTTGTGCGCATGTAGAGGGGGAGGATGTGGAGGCCACGGCAGTGCGCATGTATAAGGCCGCCAGCCATATCGGCGGATGAGGAGCGAGCGGAGAGCGGAGACCTGAGACCCAGACACGGATCCGGATGGCGGGCGGAGACGGAAAGTAACAGAGAGAGAGAGAGAGACATGCAGAGAGGGGGCCCACTCAGAATTAAATGATAGGTGTCCCGGGTGATTGCCAAGCCAGGCAAAATGGCATGGCTTTTAGGTTGCCCGGCGGAACTGTAGGTTGCCATTGGCACATGGGCAACCGCTAATTTTGAGCCCTGTCTGTGTAAAGGTCTGTGAAACCTGCTTGATATCTTTTGTAGAAAGCTGCAGAGCCATGTGACATGGATGGCTCCAGAACGTCTGAAGCCTGGGAAGGGGTTGCAGAGAGGTTTCTGTCCAGATGGCCTGCAAGTTGTAAACATGTATGGGATTCTGCATCAGGACCTATGCACTGCTGCAAAAGCGTGCTTGGGATTGGTTGGGGAAATTAGGTTTCAATTATGTTGCAGAGCCTTCCCGCCACTAATTGTGATTGGTCCAGGAGAGTGGCCTCACCAAAGATGTTTCTTTATCAAGTTTCTTTACTTAATGGAAGTGTTTCCCCCCCCAAGTGCTTTGTGTTGAAACTATGTTATGTGGTATTGCATGGGATTGGGTTAGGGAACTGTCATTCCATGTACTCTGCAGCCTGTATCGGTAATTGGCTTGTAGGGGTTGCCTCCCCCATGTATTTTTGCGCCTTTACTTTGTAATGGGTATAAAAGGGTGGGGAGCACATTAGGGTATGCCGATGGTCTAGGGTCGGTTCTATTTGCATGAGGCTGTGTGGGCTCAAATAAGTAGTAACATAGATCGGTCCCGTGCTACTGTGTACAATAAAAGAGAGTTGGATTCCAGTGCTCATATTCGGTGTTTGACTGAACCAGACTAGGGGGGTAAGTTTAGAACCAGAATCTACATTAGAAGCTCGTCCGGGATCTCAACGGATTGCCAACACAAATTTGAGGCCAAAGGAATAGAGTCGTGTTGGATCGCGGAAGGTCAAATCGGTGCCATGGTGTGACTATTTATTTTTGTTTGAATCAAAGTGTTTAATTGCAGGTGATTTGCTGCTGCATTGCATTTGCTTGTTCCTTTGAGAAGGATGTCCCCACCTCGAGTCGAAGCGTGTTTACCGTTTTAATTTACCGCTTTAAAAGCCTGTGTGATCCCTGTGATTTGTGTGTGTGAGATTTGTGTGAAAGGTTCTTGGGTATCCATTTGAAAGAAGATAGATTTGTGTGAAAGACTTGATAGGTGTTAGAAATTTTTGCCTTTGCTCTGTGAGAGACTGAGCGTGTTGGAAAACTTTTGCCATTGTTTGTGAGTAGACTTGTTAAGTACTAGGAATTTTGTTATTCAATTGTGAATAGCCGATCCATTGTCTCCATTGTAATTGATAATGCAAAACCAAATAGATGAGGTCTGGAAAATAATCACCAATGCATCTACGATTTCTAGAGCCACTTCCTTAAGTACACTGGGATGCAGACCATCGGGCCCTGGGGATTTATCAGCCTTCAGTCCCATCAGTGTACCCATTACCATTGATTACATTACCAGCCTAATGTGAATTTCCTTCAGTTCCTCCGTCACCCAAGGTCCTCTGGCCACGAGTACATCTGGGAGATTGGATCTGTCTTCACTAAGGAAGACACAAACAAAGTACCTGTTAAACAAACGTCTAAACAAACAAACCTCATTGTTCCCCATAATAAATTCACCCGTTTCTGTCTAAAAGGGTCCAACTTTGTTCTGCTTCTTATTCTTATTTTTATACCTTCTTTCACTTCCCTTGTCAGCCACGGTCGCCCCTTACTCCCCTTTGAACCGTTCTTCCTCTTTGAAATGAACGGATCCTGCACGTTCTGTATTATTCCCAGAAATACCTACCATTGTTGTTCCACTGTCATCCCTGCTAGGGTCTCTTTCCAATCAACTTTGGCCAGCTCCTCCCTCATGGCTCCTCAGTCCCATTTTCCTCAACTGTTATATTGACACTTCCGATTTTCCCTTCTCCCTCTCAAATTGTAGATTAAAACTTATCATATTATGGTCACTACCTCCTAATGGCTCCTTTGCCTAGAGTTCCCTTTATCAAATCCGGTTCACTACACATCAAATCCAGAATTGCCTGCTCCCTGATCAGCTCCAGTACAAGCTGCTCCAAGAATCCATCTTGGAGGCACTCCACAAACTCCCTTTCTTGGGGTCCAGTACCAACATGATTTTCCCAGTCTACCTGCATGTCGAAATCTCCCATAAAAACCGTAGCATTACCTGTGCGACATGTCAATATTAAGTCTTGAGGCGTAAAGAGTTTATGTCATGTGTCCCTGACAGGACAATGACATTCTTGCTTTGCTTAGCACAACAGAACATAGTAAGCATTGACTCGAAGGGCCGAATGGCACTCCTGCACCTATTTTCTATGTTTCTATGTAGATAACTCCCATTCGGGTCTATTTACCCTTACAATTCCTCAGTTCTATCCATACTCACTCTACATCTCCTGATTCTATGTCACCCCTCACAAGGGACTGAATATCATTCCTCACCAACAGAGCTACCCCACCCCATCTGCCCACCTGTGTCTTTTCGATAGGACGTATGAAAAATAGTTAAATTTGGTCAAGTTTGGTTCGTAAATTAAAATGGAGATTTGCTGAAAGAACAGAAAACAGTCTTATTTCAAATTGAATTTTTCCCAGCAAAAAAAAAGTATGGGAACATTTTAGAAGCTTGGTTTAATACTAATCATTGAAACAATGTACTAACATAGAGATGTACTGTCTGGGCACAAAGCCATATTAGCTATCTGTCTGAACAGCCTGTCCCAGCTAAGGACAAGGTAGTGGCTTTCATCCAAGTCGTTCAAGCTTGTTTTAGTTCACAGGCGGATGCCCATTCTGGAACCAAGATGGAAGTCATTTGAAAACAAAAATGGAGTTAGTTGTCCTTCCGGAATGGGCAGCTGTACTAAAGCTGTGCCAAGATTTGAGAATAAAGCTGACATTGCAAACTTTACCAATAACTTTTAAAATTTAAAGAACTGGTTTAAATTATATGTGGGTCCAGCCTCCCTTGTTTCCCTTAGGCTCTGGACCTTTCAATCAGATTTAGATGGTGTGTTTATTGATAAGAAATGACTATAACTGTACTAAATTTTCTTTGTTCGGAGAGTGTGCGACAAGGAAGCTAAGGTATATAGCTTCCAGCACACTCCCACGAGAGAATAAAAGAATCTTGCCTTTCTTGGTGTTTGACTTGTCTGCAATAAGTAATCAAACTTTAACATGTATACTCCTGAATATTCAGTTCCCAGCCCTGGTCCTCTTGCAGCCATGTCTCGGCGTTCAATACCATCACTCCCTCCAAACTGCTTACCAAGCTCACGGAACTGGGTCTCTGCGCATCCCTCTGCAATTGGATCCGCAACTTCCTCATCCACAGACCACAGTCATAAGCAAGTTTGGTATTCCGAAAAACGCAAGGGATTTGTCAAAAGTCATTCGAGAATAAAAAAAGCTAACGGGGTATCTGGTAGCGGGGTAAAGCAGGGGTGTAACAGCGAGAGAGAGAGGGGGCAGATGCAAGTGGGAGATGGGGAGAGATTGGACAGGCGGAGAGAAGGTGAGAGGCGTGGGATAGAGGGGAGTGAAAGACGTGCATGGGGGAGAACAAGAGAGAGAGGTTTCAGTTAGACAACCACTGGTAAAGCCATGGTTCGTTGCACATTATCCGGACAGGGGAGGCATGGGAACAGGAGCTGATGTGAGGCATCGGCGATGCTCTGGAACACTAGCTGGCAGCCGCCGAGCAGCGGGGTTGAGGAATCAGCACCCAACAGGCGAGCAGCCCGTGGTAGCTGGTGCCTCTGCGAATGCCGCTGGAAGAACTGACACCTCCTACTGCCCGGGTCGGGCACTGCCTCCTCTACGGCCCGCTGTTCAGCGGCAGCCAACTAGATTTCCAGAACCTTGCCAATGTCTCACATCAACTCCTCATCCCCCGCAGCCTGTCTGGATAATATGTCTGATGTTGGCTGAGCTGAAGATGGGATCCAACCACTCTCACAAAACGCCAGTGTATAGCGAGGACGTTAAGAACATTCAGTTCACTCAATGCAAACTTTAGGTCATTTGTTCCTAGCGCCCGCAGAAACCCCCGCGCCCACCCCTCCCAACCACGGTGCAAAAGTCTAATGTGTACGTAGTCTGAAGGAGGGTCTTCTATCCAGAGATCCGCAGATGGGAGTGTCGGCCCCAGGCCCGCAGCCAGTGCACCGGCACTGGAGGCACCGGCCCCAGTTCGACTCTGCCTGTCCCGCCAGCGGGACGGGTGCGGTTGAGCTGGAGTTGGTGCTTCTTTTCCGTGCCGCCTGGGCCGCAACTGTGATGGGCTGGTGGTTGAGGCAGAACCGAACTGGAGCCGGTGCCCCTCCTACTCCGCCATTCCCGTTCAGCTTCCGCCGGCCCAGTGCCGTCCCCAGGAAGGACACCCGGGTGCGGACGGGGACAGTTAGGGACAAGATGCACCTCAGCACCTATGCAGCGACACAGCCGCCGATGACCTGTGCATGCGCTGTGGGAATACCAAACTCACGTATTGGCAAAAACACTTCATTCTCAGTAACAATCAGTATGGAAGCACCTCAAGACTGCGTGCAGACCACTGCTTTACTCACTCTATACGCATGACTGCATAGTGCAAACCCCATTATCAAGTTCGCTGACTACAACACTGATGTTGGACGAATCACAGATGGCGATGATTCAGAGTATAGAAGTGAGATCGACCGACAGACCAAATGGTGCCAGCACAGCAAGCTGGCTCTCAACATCAGTAAAACCAAGGAACTGATTGTGGACTTTGGTAGGGGAAGGATGAGGATCCACAATCCTGTTTACATTAATGAAACGATGGTGGAGAGGGTAAAAAACTTCAAATTCCTGGGCATGCATATTTCCGAAGATCTTTTCTGGACATTGATGCAATATAGAGAATCAGCGACTCTACTTCCTGAGAAGATTATGGAGATTCGGTATGTCAAAGAGGATTCTCCTGAACTTCTACTGGTCCGCCTTTGACCTTCCCACCATCAAAGGGATCTATCAAAGTCGCTATCTCAAATATGCAGCCAACATCATCAAAGACCCACACCATCCTGGCCACACACTCATTTCACCATTGTCATCGGGAACAAGGTACAGGAGCCTGAAAACTGTAACGTCCAGGTTCAGGAACAGCTTTTTCCCTGCAGCCATCAGGCTATTAAACATGACAACAAATGCAAGATTGAACTGCAAGACTCTCATTATTATTGCACGATATTTGTGATTTATAAAGATTGAGTATGTGTGCATGTGTATACACACACCAAACATTTTTCCCTCTCCGCTATGTACTACTAATCTAAGTGTGACCCGTTGGGTTCCTATCACACGGGAGGCCTGGTCTTGCAATGCAACCAGTTCCCCAACACAATATTCCACCACTCGCACGTTCCCCCCAACGCAAGTCATTCCCCCAACGCGATATTCCATCACTCACGCCAATCCCCCTCCCATCAAATCCACCCCTCTATCCCACCTTGCCCATCACCTCAGACTCCTCCTTACCCCCCTGAACTTTAACCCACACCCTCCCTTTTCCCCTCCCTCAACCCGGTCTCCCCCTCCCTCCCCATCCCTTTCTCCCCCCCCCCACCCTCCTCATTCCTCTCTTCCCTCCCCTCCCATCCCTCCCTCCATCCTCTCTCCCCTCCCCCCTTGTGCTGTGGGGTGGGCTGTGGTGCTCCCTCTTTCTGGGTCCCGGTGCGTTAGGGGCACTGGCTTGCTACCCGTCCCGGGACCCACGGTGCCTTGCCAGCGGGTAGACAGCGGGCCTCGGCGCTGGTCCCATCCCCATCCCCCTCTACCACCCGTTTCCCTCCTCCCCATTTCCCTCATCCTCCTTCCCTTACTCCCATTCCCTGCCCCAGAACCTACCCAGGTCGTAGAGCAGCGCCAGGGCCTGGAAATCGGCCTGGCTCTCGTACTCGGCCCGGCCCTGTCTGTAGCCGGCTGAAGCACTCGCGGACCTGGACCTGGACCTCGACTGAGCTGGGCTCACTGTGCCGGGAGTGGGGCGAGGGAAGCATGCGACCGTGCCAGAGACTCCCGCAGAGCAGGAAGATGAGGATGTGCTTGTCCCAGGACCTGGGCTTGGGCACGACTCTCGCCCTCAGCTTGGCCGCCGCCTGTGCTCCAGTCCAGGGCCCGCCTTCATCTCCAGGCTCATCCCTGACCCCGGACCCAGGCTCGTCTTTGGTTCCAGCCCAGGACCAGTCCCCGGGCTTGGCCAGCGGCGCCATTCCTTCACCATGGCGACCTCTAGACGATTGACAGCGGACACGGCTAATCAGTGTGGCGACGCCCCTTCCTGCACGTTTTTAACGATTTTTATACCGTAATAACTTTTACAACATACCATCAATCAGAACAAAACTTGTTACACTCGCAAATAGAAAAACCGTGCAAACCGGAAGAGCACAAGATCAGAGTTTTAGTTATGTACTAGATGAAGGGCCCGTCACACAGGACCCCTGGTCCCCCATCCCAATATTCCACCACTCACCTGCAGCCCCCAACAGCAAATGTGCAGCTCATTTCCCCTCATCCCTAGTACTTTCTCTCCCCCTCCTCTTCACCCTCCCTCTTTTTTCCACTCTCATCCCCAATCCCTCCCTCACCTCTCTTCCTCTCCTTTCCCACTCCCTACCTCCCTCCATAACTCCTTTCACCTCCCTAACCACGTCCCATCCCTCTAACCCCCACTTCTCACCTCCCCCACTAGCCCTCCGCACCTCCCCCACTGCCCTCCTCTCCCTTTATTCCCCATTCCCTACCTCCCCCACTTCCCCCTCTTCTACCTCTATTCCCCCTTCTCCCTCGCTCAGCCTCCCTCTTCTTTACCCTCTCCTTCTACCCTCCCCAATCCCTCCCTCATCTCTCCTTTTCCCTACGCTCAGTCCCTCCATAACTCCTCTCCCTCCCTCCCTCCCTCTATCCCTTTCCTCCCCCACACTCCCTCCTCACCTCCACAGGATCTTGAGGTTGCCGCTCCTCTCCCTTCTTGTGTGCCCTGGAGGAGCATCAGCCGTCAGCGTCCTTAGAGCCAGGCCTCGGATCCTCGGCTCGACCTGGAAGCACCAGCAGCAATGGCCGTGCTGCCATGTGGGTGGGGGGTGTGTGGGGGTGGGGGTGGGGAAGAGCTCGGAGAAGGTGGGGAAGAGCCATGGGGAGAGGGGATATCACGAGGGTGGCAGAAGCCCTCGAGGGGGACCAGAGGGGAAGGGGCTATAGCTGCGGGGCGTTGCGATGGCGGTGCGTTTGGGACTCACAGCGGGTGCTGGATGGTCTCCTCCACCGGGATCAGACTCTCGGTTTTCCAACTTCCCCCATTCTGTGCCGGGCCACTTCCTGTCCCTCCGAAAATTGTGTCTGGTTGGAGACCTCCACAGACCACCCAGCTCCGGTAAAGACACGATTGCGCAGGAAGGGGCGGACCGTCCCGGGGAGTGGAAGAAGAGACCAATCCGCGCAGCGCTGACTGGCAGGAGAGGAAATCGATCTGTGCACGCACGGTTTTTACGATTTTTAAACCTCACTAACTTTTACAATATACTACCGATCGGAACAAAACTTGTTGCACTGGCAACACAGGAGAACGGTGAGTGAGCTGACGAAAATGCGTTGTGTTCTCGCGTACTGTTTTCGTGCACATAGAGAAACCGCGCAAACTGGAAGAGCACAAGATCATAGTTTTAGTTATGTATAGATGTTTACATAGAAACATAGAAATTAGGTGCAGGAGTAGGCCATTCAGCCCTTCGAGCCTGCACCACCATTCAATATGATCATGGCTGATCATCCAACTCAGTATCCCGTACCTGCCTTCTCTCCATACCCTCTGCTCCCCTTAGCCACTAGGGCCACATCTAACTCCCCCTTAAATATAGCCAATGAACTGGCCTCAACTACCCTCTGCGGCAGTGAGTTCCAGAGACCCACCACTCTCTGTGTGAAAAAAGTCCTTCTCATCTCGGTCCTAAAGGATTTCCCCCTTATCCTTAAGCTGCGACCCCTTGTCCTGGACCTCCCCAACATTGGGAACAATCTTCCTGCATCTAGCCTGTCCAACCCCTTAAGAATTTTGTAAGTTTCTATAAGATCCCCTCTCAATCTCCTAAATTCTAGAGAGTATAAACCGAGTCTATACAGTCTTTGTTCATAAGACAGTCCTGACATCCCAGGATATTCTGTTCTGTTGTGCTGCAGCAAGCATATTCTGTTGTGCTGCAGCAAACAAGAATTCCATTGTCCTATCTGGGACATATGACAATAATATGACTCTTGACTCTCTGTAATTCCCACACCATCATACCTGCCAATTTCTAACTGAGCCTCAAGCTCATCCACTTTATTTCTTATACTTCGTGCATTCATATATAATATTTTTTTAATCCAATACTCACCTCACCTTTCACATCGATTCCTATTTCACTTGGCCATACTCTCCAATCTCTTTGTGAGCTTTCTGGTGTCTTTCTTAACTTTTCCTGTACTCTATTTCCCTTGAATTCCATCCTTGTATTTCCAATTTGTCTCCTGCCCCCCACTATTTAGCTTAAACCCACCCATGTAGCAGTGGCAAACATGCCTGCCAGAATTCTGATCCCCCGTCTGCAACCCGTCCCTTTTGTAAAATTCACCCTTCCCCAACACAGATCCCAGTGGTCTAAGAATCCAAATCCCTGCTCCCTGCACTAGCTCCTCAGCCACACATTCATGTCCCCTATCTCCCTGTTCCTGCCCTTACCAGCACATGGAACTGGAAACAAACCGGAGATAACCAACCTGGATTTTCTGCTTTTCACCCTTCTTCCGAGCTCTCTGAAGCAGGGCTGTGGAGTCGGAGTCGGAGCAATTTTGATGCTGCTGGGGTCAGAGTCGGTACAAAAGTCCTGACTCCGACCTCAACATAAATTTCAGAGACTATGCAAATCTCTGTCTTATCCACTGACTTGGCCTCCACCGCCATCTGTAGCAAAGAATTCCACAGATCCACCACCCTCTGACTAAAGAAATTCCACCTCACTCATTCCTAAAGGAACATCCATTAATTCTGAGGCTATGATCTCTAGTCCTAGACTCTCCCACAAGTAGGAGCAGACTTAGACCATTTGGTCCATCACGTCTACACTGCCATTCAATCATGCCTGATCAACCTCTCCCTCCGTACAACATTCTCCTGCCTTCTCCCCATAACCCGACACTGTACTAACCAATTTTACTTTAATCACATTTGCAAACTTGCTAATCATGCCGTGTATGTTCTGAAGATTAATATATGATAATAAAGCTAAATTGAACAGAATCAGGCCATGCTGACCATATGCCTCGGTCCACATGACAAGAAGCTAAACTCTCACCGGAAAAATAAATAAGTTCAGCAAGCATTAAGAAATTGCAGCGAAATGTAGACGCAGCCCAGACCATCACACAAACCATCCTCCCTTCCATTGACTCCATTTATACCTCATGCTGTCTCGGCAAGGCCAGCAAGGACGAGTCTGACCCTGGTAGCTCCCTCTTCTCCCCTCACCCATCAGGCAAAAAGTACAGAAGTGTGAAAAAGCACACTTCCAGAATCAGGGACCATTTCTTCCCAGCTGTTATCAGGCAACTGAACCATCCAACCACTAGAGAGCAGTACTGAACGACTATCTACCACTTTGGTGATCCTCGGACAATCCTTAATCAGACTTTGCTGTCTTTACCTTGCACCAAACTTTATCCCCTTATCATGTATCTGTACACTGTAAATGGCTCGATTGTAATCACGTATTGTCTTTCTGCTGACTGGTTAGCACACAAAAGCTGTTCTCTGTACCTCAGTACACGTGACAATAAACTAACTTGAACCAAGAGCAGAACTCACTATAAAAACATGGAGGGGACGGGGGACACAATTTTTTGGCGGCCGCGCGCGCATTCACCCACACATGCGCATGCGCACATTCACCCACATCATGTCCCGCCCCCATTGCCTGCTGACCGACGTCTCTCTCGTCCAATCGGCGCTCTCGATCAGCAGTCCCACCTCCACTGTCTCACGGAAAGCGGAGATTTTAAAATCCGGATTACAAAAACTTGGGGGTGATGTCCCCCACCTCTCAAAACATGGAGGGGACGTGTCCCCTTTGCCCCCCCGGGTTTCCCGCCCCTGAACTGAAACTGAAGACAGACAAAGTGTTGGTGCAATTCAGTGGGACAGGCAGCATCTCTGGAGAGAAATGAGTGTGAAGAAGGGTCTCGACCCAAAACATCACCCATTCCTTCTATCCAGAGATGCTGCCTGTCCTGCTAATTTACTCAAGCATTTTGTGTCTATTTTTGGCTTAAACCAGCATCTGGAGTTCCTTCCTACACATAAATTGAAACGGAACTGAACTACTGGAAACTTTACAAATCGCAGCTAGTTCAGTGAGGAAGTTCGGGGGAAGAAGCCTCCAGCTTTCACACTTACATAACGCTAAGCCTCAGCAACACCCTGTTAGTTAGGGGTGGATCATAGATGCCAATTACACCATCACCACCCACAGTCCCACAAATGATGACATCTTTAAAATATGCCCAACCTCTGCCGTCTAATGTCACATATTGCGATGCCAATAAAACCCTGTTACTGCAAAGCAGCTGCACACAGAGAGAGAACTTCAGCATATAGAATCATATAATCAGGCTCGGTATGGCACTGGCAAGGTTTCATTTGGAGTATTGTATGTAAATTTGGGCACTATATAACCATATAACAATTACAGCACGGAAACAGGCCCTCTCGGCCCTTCCAGTCCATGCCGACCATTTATTTTCCCCATATCCCATCTACCTGCACTCAGACCATACCCCTCCATTCCCTTCCCGTCCATATACCTATCCACTTTACTTTTAAATGTTAAAATCGATCCTGCCTCCACCACTTCTGCTGGAAGCTCATTCCACACAGCCACCACTCTCTGAGTAAAGAAGTTCCCCCTCATGTTACCCCTAAACTTCTGTCCCTTAATTCTCATGTCATAGCCTCTTGTTTGAATCTTCCCTACCCTCAATGGGAAAAGCTTATCCACGTCAACTCTGTCTATCCCTTTCATCATTTTAAAGACCTCAATCAAGTCCCCCCTTTAACCTTCTGCGATCCAAAGAATAAAGACCTAACTTGTTCAACCTTTTTCTGTCACTTAGTTGCTGGAACCCAGGCAACATTCTAGTAAATCTCCTCTGTACTCTCTCTATTTTGTTGACATCCTTCCTATAATTAGGCGACCAAAATTGTACACCATACTCCAGAATTGGTCTCACCAATGCCTTGTACAATTTTACCATTACTTCTGTGGAAGGATGTGCTGGCTCTGGAGAGGGTCCAGAGGGGCTTTACAAGGATGATCCCAGGAATGAATATGTTGATCTATGATGAGCATTCGTCAGCATGGGCCTGTACTCGCTGGAATTTGGATATATCCACTATATATCCAATATAGTGGATATATATAGTGGAGAGTATGTTTCCACTAGTGGGAGAGTCTAGGACTAGAGGTCATAGCCTCAGAATTAAAGGACTTTCTTTAAGGAAGGAGATGAGGAGAAATTTATTTTGTTAGAGGGTGGTGAATCTGTGGGATTCTTTGCCACAGATGGCTGTGGATGCAAAGTCAGTGGATATATTTAAGGCAGAGATAGACAGATTATTGAGTACTATGGTTATCAGGGGTTATGTGGAGAAGGCAGGAGAAAGTGGTTAGGGGGGAGTGATCAGCTATGATTGAATGGCAGAGCAGACATGATGGGCCGAATGGCCTAATTCTATCCTTATCACTTATGACATATATATTGATGCACAAGAATATAAATATTATCCATACACAACTAAAACTCTGATTTTGTTATCTTCTGGTTTGGCGATCTTTCTATCGGCCGTGGTTGTGCACATGTGTCGCCCTGCAGCTGGTCGGCGTCGGCCACTTTCTCCCTCCCTTTGCATTGTGGGAGATCTGGTCGCCATTGCTGTCCGGTCGCTGCCTCGCCGCGACCGCTGAAAACCAACGCAGAATCACTCGCTGGTTTCCTGGTCCTCCAAAAATATTCGAAATGGAATTTAAACAGGAGTGACCCACCACCACCAAACTCTGAAAAATAACGGCCTATTGCATTTTATCTGTTTATTTATTGTAGTACATAGGCACACTGAACTTTTATCTCCTGTGCTGTATTATGTTTACATATTCTGTTGTGCTGCAGCAAGCAAGAATTTCATTGTCCTAAATGGGACACATGACAATAAAACTCTCTTGACTTGAACTTAAGCAAAAAAGGGTACTTGGGGCAACAAAGAGCTACCTTAAATTTAATTGCATCTGGATGAGTACCTATAGTAGGGTGAAGACTACTCCATGCTTTAATTGAGTGGGGGAACTCCATGGAGCAGCCAGCATCTCTGGATAGAAGAAATTGGGTGATGTTTCGGGTAGAGACCCTTCTTTAGAATTCCACTGGTTTTAGTGTTTTTAGTTTAATTTAAAGATACAGCGTGGAAATAGGCCCTTTGGCCCACCGAGTCCACGCCGACCACCCGTACACTAGTTCTATCCCACATATTAGCGACGCGAGTCAAGAGTGTTTTATTCTCTCACGTCCCAGTTAGAACAATTAAATCCTTACTTGCAGCAGCACAACAGAATATGTAAACATAGTACTCTGTAAACAATGTTATAAACAAGAACAAACAGTGTATATTTATATATGAATATATAACTATACACACACAATTTCCCTTCTTGGATTAATAAAGTTATATCCTATAGTATCGTGTGTGTAGGTGGGGTGGAAGATTGCAACCTTCACGTGGTCCGCCCTGTTTCGACTAATGCAATCAACTCGACGTGCACAAACGGAAGATCAAATAGAACAAGTTGTCCAACAACTTTAGGCTGTGCACGCCACACAAAAGAAGAAGAAGTGTGTGTAGGAAGAAACTGGAAATGCTGGTTTAAACTGAAGATAGACACAAAAAGCTGGAGTAACTCAACAGGTCAGACAGAATCTCTGGACAAAAGGAAAATATTACGTTTTGGGTTGGGTCTGAAAAAGGTTCCTGCACACCTTTGGAATGTGGAAAGAAACAAGAGCACCCATAGAAAACCCATGTGATCAAAGGGAAAAGGAGCAAACTCCATACAGACAGCACCCATACTCAGGATCAATTCCGGGTCTCTGGCAATTTTAGGCAGCAACTTTATGGCCAATGTACTGCCCCATAGTCTTGAACTGAATTAAAACATACAGTAGCTGAAAAGGGGGACATTGCATCACTTAGAGATAAAAGCCTGAAAATGGATAGTTTCTATTTTTTTTTAGTAACCAAAGTTATCAACGTATAATGTGTGTGTTGGAAACTAAAATATAGTGGCACAGCTGGTGGACTTGCTGCCTCATACGCCAGAGATCCGTGTTCGATCCTGTCCTCGAGCACTGTCTGTGTTGAATTTGCACATTCTCCCTGCAAGTATGTAGGTTTCCTCCCACATCCCAAAGATGCATTGGCTTTGCAGGTTAACTTGTCTCTGTAAAATTGCCCTTAATGTGCAGGGAGTGGGTGAGGCAAGTGGGATAACCAAACTTGTGTGAATGGGTAGACAAAAATGCTGGAGAAACTCAGCGGGTGAGGCAGCATCTATGGAGCAAAGGAAATAGGCGATGTTTCAGGTCGAGACCCTTCTTCAGACTGATGTGAGGGTGAGTGGGGGGGCGAGGGGGGGGGGGGGTTGGGAAGAAGAAAGGAAGAGGCAGAGACAGTGGGCTGAGGGAGAGCTAGGAAGTGGAGGAGAAAGCAGGGACTACCTGAAATTGGAGGTCAATTTTCATACCTCTGGGGTGTAACTGCCCAAGCAAAATATGAGGTGCTGCTCCTCAAATTTACGGTGGGCTTCACTCTGGCCATGGAGGAGGCCCAGGACAGAAAGGTCGGATTTGGAATGGGAGGGGGAGTTGAAGTGCTGAGCCACCAGGAGATCAGGTTGGTTATTGCGAACCAAGCGGAAGTGCTGTGCTAAGCAATCGCCAACACTGCACTTGGTCTCACTGAGGTTGATTATATGCTGAATAATCCAATCAGAATTTTGTTTGGAAGTGGAAAGAAATAATAGAAATTACATTCATTGCAACGTGTATAAACCGTTGAGATACTGTATTGTAATTTTGCTGCATATATATCATGTCTTGATTGGTGAATATGTTTAGTTTGTGACTGTCATTTGGCAACCTAAAAAGCTGCCTTGGTTGCCCGGCTGGCAACAGGGTAAAAAAGTTAAGCGAGAGCCCTGCTTTAGGTGTCAGCTGCTCTACATCGGTGAGACCAAGCGCAGGCTTGGCAATCACTTCGCCCAACGCCTCCGCTCGGTTCACGCTAACCAACCTGATCTCTCGGTGGCCCAGCACTTCAAGCCCCCATCCCATTCCAAATCCGACCTTTCTGTCCTGGGCCTCCTCCATGGCCAGAGTGAGAACCACCGCAAATTGTAGGAGCAGCACCTCATATTTTGCTTGGGCAGTTTACACCCCAGTGGTATAAACTTATACTTCGCCAATTTTAGGTAGTCCTTGCTTTCTCTCTCCTTCCTCTCCCCTTTCCAGCTCTCCCACACCCTACTGTCTCCGCCAGTGTTTTCTTCTTCCCGCCCCCTGCCCCACCCCCACTTCCACATCAGTCAGAAGAAACGTCACCTATTCCTTCGCTCCATAGATGCTGCCTCACCCACTGAGTTTCTCCAGCATTTTTGTCTACCTTCAATTTTTCCAGCATCTGAAGTTTTTTCTTAAACATTTTCTACCTATGAGGCCACTTTCAATGAACTGTGTTCCTGTACTCCTCGATCCCTCTGCTCTACAACACTATCCAGAGGCCTACCATTCCCCGTGTAGGTCCTGCCCATGTTAGACTTCCCAAAATGCAACACCTCACATTTCTTTGGATTAAATTCCATCAACCATTCCTCAGCCCATCCAGCCAATCGATCCAGATCCTGTTGTTGTATCATCCAGACCCACTATTGAATCATCTGCAAACTTGCTAATCTTGCCCTGTATGTTCTCATCCAAATCAGTGATGTAGATGGCAAACAGTAAGGGGGCCTGCACCGAACCCTGAGGCACACCACTAGTAACAGACCTCCAGTCCGAGAAGCAACCTTCCATCATGAACCTCTGATGCCAATTTTCTATCCATTTAGCTATCTTTCCTTGGATATAATATGTATCGACTGTGGAACAATTACATTTTTACAGTGCAGATTTACAGGCCTATTAACCCAATATACATAGATACCATGCAATAAACAAAAATTCAATAAATTAATAACACCAATACTATTTCAAGAAGGCCTACAAGTGCACAGAATGTTGCGGGGAATAGATAGAGTGAATAGTGTAGATGGGGCATAGAACATAGAAAATAGGTGCAGGAGGCGGCCATTTGGCACTTCCAGCCAGCACCGCCATTCATTGTGATCATGGCTGATCATCCACAATCAATAATCAGCCTGCCTTCTCGCCATTTCCCATGATTCCGCTAACTCCAAGAGCTCCATCTAACTCACTTTTAAATTCATCCAATGAATTGGCCTCCACTGCATTCTGCGGCAGAGAATTCCACAAATTCACAACTCTCTAGGTGAAAACGTTGTTCTCATTTCAGTATTAAACTGAGCATTATTCTTAGGCTGTGGCCCCTGCTTCTGGACTCCCCCAAAATGGGAACATTTTCCTGCACCAGTCCTCAGCTTGTATCATTGTATGTGTTTCTATAAGATCCCGTCTCATCCTAAATTCTAGTGAATACAAGCCCAGTCTTTCCAATCAAGATAATCTTTCCTCATATGACAGTCCCACCATCCCGTGGGACTACGCTGAACCTACGCTGCATGCTTCAATAGTTAGGGTGTCCTTCCTCAAATTAAGAGACCAAAACAGCACACAAGACTCCAAATGTGGTCTCACCAGGGCCCAGTACAACTGCAGAAGGACATCTTTACTCCTATATTCAAATTCTCTCGTTATGAAGGTCAACATGAATGGCAGTGCAGGCTCGAAGGGCCGAATGGCCTACTCCTGCATCTAATTTCTATGTTACTATGTTTCTAACATGCAGCAGTAGCTTTCTTCATTGTCTGCTATACCAGCATGTTTACTTTCAGTGACTGGTGTACAAGGACACCCAGGTTCCACTTCCCTTTTTCCTAATTTGACACCAATGAGATAATAATCTGCCTCCTTGTTCTTTCCGCCTGGATAACCTCACATTTATCCACATTATACTGCATCTGCCATGTATCTGCCCACTCACTCAAGCTGTCCAAGTCACCCTGCAATCTCCTAGTATCCTCTTTGCAGTTCACATTGCCACCCAGCTTTGAGTCATCTGCCAATTTGCTTGTGCTATTTTTAATTCCATCGTCTAAATCATTAATATACAAATATACAATAATACAAATAGTTGTGGACCCAGCACCGAGCCTTGTGGCACTCCACTCGCCACTGCCTGCCGTTCTGACAAGGAGCCATTTATTCCTACTCTTTGTTTATTGTCTGCCAACCAATTCTCTATTCATGTCAATACCCTACCTCCAATACCATGTGCTCTAATTTTGCGCACTAATCTCCCATGTAGGGCCTTATCAAAGGCTTTTTGAAGTCCAGATACAATACATCCACTGACTCTCCTTCATCCATTTTACTTGTCTCAAAAAATTCCAGAAAATTAAGCAGGATTTCCCCTTCATAAATCCATGCTGACTTGGACCAATCCTTTTACTGCTATCCAAATTTGCCGTTATTACTTATTTAATAATTGAATCCACCATCTTCCCCACCACCAATGTCAGGCTAACTGGTCTATAATTCCCCGTCAGCCTTGCAAATCCAGAAATATATAAAATTATGGCTATGTTAGTAACATCCATACCACCCACTCAGGTCAGCTTGGGGAGACTGTTCTCCGCACTGAAAATAAATCAGATTTAAGGGTTTCAATGAAAGAGGATCTGGCAGAAGCAATTCTGTTCCTAAGGAACAGTTATTAGTAAATTTTAGGTATGTACTTATGTAGCAAACTTAATTACCTATTCATTTACTTTAATTTCTATTGCATTTGAAAAAAAATTTTGGTCATAATTTAGCCTTTAGCTCATACCTGTCATCTTGGTTTAATAAATTTTGGAGTAATATGGACAATTATGGACATTCAATTTTGTCATAGTCCTTTCTGTAATTTTTTTTTTCTTTTAGCAGAATGAATTATGTTTTTTTCCCCAGAATAAACAATTAAAAAGCCACAATAGCATAGCTACAACCACTAGACTCAAAACTTTAAGGACATGGGTTTAAAAGGCAGATTGATGATTCATGTGGTTCTTATGAAATGCCATCTTGTGTAAAGTCATCATGGCCGATTTAGAATTATTATACTTAGGGGTCAGGGTCGGAGTCATAGTCAGAGTAGGATACACAAGAAATTAAGGAGTCGGAGTCGGGTGTTTTGGGTACGACTCCAGAGCCCTGCTCTGAAATCACGCTGCAGAATGTCTACAGATTGACGTAATTTGTGCCGACATGCACTTTCAAGAGAGAGCTAGATAGGGCTCTAAAGGATAGCGGAGTCAGGGGATATACAAGGGAGAAGGCAGGAACGGGGTACTGATTGGGGATGATCAGCCATGATCACATTGAATGGCGGTGCTGGCTCGAAGGGCCGAATTGCCTCCTCCTGCACGTATTGTCTATTGTCATGCACTACCACTTCCGACATCCTGGCACCATGGAGGCAACACACCATGCGTGAATCCCGCCTGTTGCCATAGAAACCCCTGTCTGGACCTCTCTCGATGGAGTCCCCGACTACCACAGCCTGAAGGGCCTGTTTCCGCGCAGTATCTCGAAGATCTAAACAATACCCTGTGACTTGGCCTCCACCGGCATCTGCAGCAATGAATTCCACAGATTCACCACCCTCCGGCTAAATAAATTCCTCCTTATTTTCTTTCTAAAGGCATGGGTGGGAAAGGCAGAGAGGGTTAGGGGCCAGACGCGGGCATGTGGGGTTATTGATAGCGGACGATCAGCCATGATCACGATGAATGGCGGTGCTGGGTCAAAGGGCCGAATGGCCTCCTCCTGCACCTATTTTCTATGTTTCTATCTTCGATAACCATGGCTGTGTGTTTCTGTGCTGTAGGACTGATGGGGCTCAACAGGGTAGTAGTTTGATGCTTCAGCCTGCAGCAACCCAGGAGAACTGCGTTCCATATGCTTCATTAGTTTGTTGTTCTGTACATCGACCGGGAGGCGATGAAATCGCCCATTCACAAGCAGCCACCAGAACAAACAGTGTATATACGGTGATGACAAATGCAATATCCAGTGCAGAACAGTGAAACATTGTGTTGCTGAAAGCCTGGGGTAGCACGGACGAGAGGGCCAAATGGCCTGTCTCCCAGCAGGACGACCGCCGGCACTCCCCCCCCATGGTGGACTGGAAGGGGTGTGTGTCTGGGGCGGTTGGGGGATGGGTCTGGGGGGGGCGGGTTGGGTTACGGGGTGTGGGTTCGGTGGGTGGGTGGGGGGGGATGGGACCAGACTGTGCCCAACTCTGCAGCTGACGGGGACGTTGCTGGGTTTTCGTCCCCGTGTGTCCACTGCCCAGAGTCGCAGCCCCACTCCACCCGGTCCCGTGTGTGGCTGCTGCCGACCCACGGCCCATGACAGTGCGACCGCACAGGGGTGGGGCGGGGCCGAGGGTGACCGTGGCCGGACATCGCTGACCTCTGGGTGGTGAGTGGGGGCTGTCCCGAGGGATGTGCTTCTTCGGCCGTGTACACCTTGGTGCTCGGGTTCAGACCAAAGACACGAGAGCATTTGGTTCAGAGCGCTCAGTCACCCTCCACAATTATTTACAGTGCATAAATTGACCATTTCGGCATTTTTTAATAGGTGAGAAAATACGCTTTTCGTGTGTTAACAGTGTATTCTGGAGGATGCCATTTCCTCCAAAAGGTTTGAGTTGCTCTGTGCATCACGCCCCCTTTGACCCGATGACCTTGCGTGCAACCCCCCTATCGGTATTTACTGTACCCAAAGACAATTCGAGAATGGAATCATCTCCACCATGAATTTGCACTGCACCCAACGCCAAGACCTTCAAGACCAAGCTGGAAGACGTTCACGTCTAATGCCCATTTTAATATTTAATTGCAGCTTTGCACATGATCCTCCTAATGTATGTGACATCCAGTGAGAGTGATTATACATCAAGATACAGATACAGAAGCATCCAGTGAATTGGTCTCCACTGTCTTCGGAGGCATACAATTCCACAGATTCACAACCCTCTGGGTGAAAAGTGGAATTATCTCCCTTCTAAATGGCCTTCACCCCCTTCCTAACTCAAATGTCATTCTTACTTGTTACCGTGTGTCGTGTTGTTACTTGCGAGCGGAGCACCAAGGCAAATTCCTTGTATGTGCAGGGTTACACAAAAAGCTGGAGAAACTCAGCGGGTGCAGCAGCATCTAAGGAGCGAAGGAGATAGGCGACGTTTCGGGTCGAGACCCTTCTTGTGTGTGTACATACTTGCATTGCATAGAAACATGGAGAATAGGTGCAGAGTAGAGGCCATTCGGCCCTTCGAGCCTGCACCGCCATTCAATGTGATCATGGCTGATCATCCAACTCAGTATCCCGTACCTGCCTTCTCTCCATACCCTCTGATCCCTTTAGCCACAAGGGCCACATCAAACTCCCTCTCAAATATAGCCAATGAACTGGCCTCAACTACCCTCTGTGGCAGAGAATTCCACAGATCCACCACTCTCTGTGTGAAAAATACTTTCTCAGCTCGGTCCTAAATTACCGACGGGCCTGTTCTCCACACTCTACCGCATAGTTAGTTACTGCAGCATTTTGTTCCTCCTACCTTGGGTGTGCAGAAGGGGCTGGAGCCGACAGGTGGCGAGCTCCTTCTGTCCGCAGCGCCGCCGCCGCCGCCGCCGCCGCCTCCATCTCAAACTCCGGCAGTTGCATTTTAAAACCGGCACCTGCCGTTGCTTCTTCCTTCAACCCCCGGCCTCCGCCTGGCGGTGACGTCACGGCGCAGGGCGGGGCGGGCGCAGGGCGGGCGGGCGGACGGACGTCATGGCGCAGGGGCGGGCCGACGTCACGGCGCAGGGCGGGGCGGGTGGACGTCACGACGCTTGGGCGGGCGGGCGGGCGGACGTCACGGCGAGGGGGGGGGCGGGCGGACGTCACGGCGAGGGGGCGGGTGGGCGGACGTCACGGCGTCGGGGTGGGCGTGGCGGGCGGATGTTCACGGCGTAGGGCGGGCGGACGTCACGGCGCGGGGCGGGCGGGCGGACGTCACGGCGCAGGGCGGGCGGGGGGGGCGGACGTCACGGCGCAGGGCGGGCGGGGGTGTAGACGTCACGGCGGGCGGGCGGGGGGGGGGGGGGGGGAGGAGGATGGGGAGCAAGGGTTGGGACGAATGGGAAAGGAAGCAGGGCTCTCACTTAACCAAAGATTCTATAATCTTTTTTTTTTTGTTAATATTTTTTATTAGAAGTAAATACATATTCAGACAATTTAAAATGTGAGAAAAAAAAACAAAAGAATATACTAATTATCACATACATTCTTAATATTTTTAAAGTTTACATTCATTCTTGTTTGTACTTCTATATTTTTTTATTATTTTTAATACAGAAAGAAATTAATAGAAAGAAATAATAAAGGAAATTAAAATAACAGTAAAAATAGAAAATCAATAATGTGAGTGGAGGTTTAAACATTCTATACTTCATTGGAGATATATCAGTGATCTATTATATATGATTCTTCATCCATTCCTCGTTCAGGTTTCAGTCAGGCCCTCGAACCGAGCCAATTTGTCCCTTTAGATAATCAATAAATGGAGACCATGTTCCTCTAAACTGGTCTAGCCTGTCCGAGAGGACAAGTCTTAATCTTTCCAAATGAAGTGTCTCCGACATTTCTGTAATCCACATTTTAATAGTGGGGGAGGTAGGACCTTTCCAAAATCTTAATATTAATTTTTTACCAATTATTAAAGTATAATCGATAAAAATTCTATAATCTTTGCACTTAACTATTTTACTCTGTGCCAGCAGGGCAACCACGGCAGCTTTTTAGGTTGCCAAATGATAGTTTATGTGGTCATTGAAGACGGCTTGCATGACACGTGCGATAATGTGCTCGGACGAAGTGTGTAGTTACCAGTCGGAATTATGCTCAATGAAGCATTCACATATTATTTCTGCTTCAAATAAAGTCACGATCTAAACATATGTTTATGTATACTGTCACGGCCCATTATATATACTGTCAAGGCCCATTATATATACTGTCACATCCCATTGTATTTTCCTATGTAAACAGCTATGTAAAAAGCTATGTAAACAGCTACGACCACGTGCATGGTATTTCTCCCTAATGTATTTTTCTAGGTAAACGTCATGCACCCGTTATATTTTTCGGTAAAGTCAAACCCCATTGTGTTCTTCCATATAATCAGTCATGTCCCATTGTGTTGTCCCATATAGCCAGTCACGTCTCATTGTGTTGTACATAATAGAAACATGGAAATTAGGTGCAGGAGTAGGCCATTCGGCCCTTCGAGCCTGCACCGCCATTCAATATGGTCATGGCTGATCATCCAACTCAGTATCCTGTACCTGCCTTCTCTCCATACTCGCTGATCCCCTTAGCCACAAGGGCTACATCTAACTGCCTCTTAAATATAGTGAACAAACTGGCCTCAACTACCCTCTGTGGCAGAGAGTTCCAGAGACCCACCACTCTCTGTGTGAAAAAAGTTCTTCTCATCTCGGTCCTAAAGGATTTCCCCCTTATCCTTAAGCTGTGACCCCTTGTTGTCCTGGACCTCCCCAACATCGGGAACAATCTTCCTGCATCTAGCCTGTCCAACCCCTTAAGAATTTTGTAAGTTTCTATAATCAGTAACGTCCCATTGTGTTCTGTATAATCGGTCACATCCCATTGTGTTCTACATAATCAGCCCCATCTCCATTGTTTTCTACATAATCGGTCACGTCTCATTGTGTTCTGCATAATCGGTCATGTCCCATTGTTTTCTGTATTATCAGTCACGTCCCATTGTGCTTTATATAATCAGTCATGTCCCATTGTGTTCTACATTAACCGTCAGGCCCCATTGTGTCCTGAATAAACAGTCACGCCCCCATTGTGTTTTCCTATGTAAACAGTTACGCCCCATTGTGTTTTCCTATGTAAACAGTCACGTCCCATTGTGTTTTCCTATGTAAACAGTCACGCCCCATTGTGTTTTCCTATGTAAACAGTCACACCCCATTGTGTTTTCCTATGTAAACAGTCACACCCCATTGTGTTCTCCTATGTAAACAGTCATGCCCATTGTGTTGCCCTATGTAGTCATGCCCCATTGTGGTGCCCTATGTAGTCATGCCCCATTGTGTTGCCCTATGTAGTCATGCCCCATTGTGTTCTCCTATGTAAACAGTCATGCCCCATTATGTTTTGTTTTGTAAACAGTCATTCTCCACTGTGCCCTCCAGTGTAAACAGTCACGCCCCATTGTGTTTTGTTATGTAAACTGTCACACCCCATTGTGTTCTCCTATATAATCAGTCACGTTCCATTGTGTTCTATATAATCAGTCATGTCCCAGTGTTTTCTTTATAATGAGTCATGTCCCAGTGTTTTCTTTATAATGAGTCATGTCCCATTGTGTGCTATATAATCAGTCACGTCCCATTGTGTTCTCTATCGTCAGTCATGCCCCATGGTGTTCACCTACATAAACAGTCACACCCCATTGTGTTTTCCAGTGTAACCAGTCACACCCCATTGTTTTCCTATGTAAACAGTCACACCCCACTTTGTTTTTCTATGTAAACCTTCACACCCCATTGTTTTTTCCTATGTCAACAGCCAGGCTCATGTGCGTTGCATTCCCCCTCCCCCGCCCCCATTTTCATTTCCATGCAAACTTCACGCCCCATTGTGTTTTCCTATGTAAACTGTCACACCCCATTGTGTTTTCCTATGTAAACAACTACGCCTATGTGCGTGACAATTTCCCCTATTTTATTTTATTTTGTCATGTCCCATTGTGTTTTTCTATGTAAATGTTATGCCCCATTGTATTTCTCTATGCGCACTGTCATGGCCCATTATTCGCACTGTTTCGGCCCGTTATGCAAACTGTCACGGCCCTTTATTCACACTGTAACGGCTCATTATGAACACTGTCATGGCCCATTGTATTTTCCTATTTTCGATAGTCACACTACATTGTGTTTTCCAATGTAGACCGTCAAGCCCCATTGTGTTTTCCTATGTAACCAGCCACGCCTATGTGTGCAACAATCTCCCTCATTGTATTTTCTTTTGTAAAATTTCACGTCCCATCATGTTTTTCTACGTGAGCATCACACCCCTTTGTGTTTTCCTATAAATCATCACGCCCTATTGAGTTTTCCTATGAAAACAGTCACATCCAATTATTTTCCTATGTAAACAGTCAAGCCCATTGTTGTTTCCTACGTACAGTCACACCCCATTGTGTTCTTCTGTGTTACACGTATGACCACCTGCGTGGCATTTTCTCTATTGTGTTTTTCTATGTCAACTTCATTCCCCCATTGTATTTTTCTATGTCAACTTCATTCCCCCATTGTATTTTTCTATGTCAACTTCATTCCCCCATTGTATTTTTCTATGTCAACTTCATTCCCCCATTGTATTTTCCTATGTAGTCATACCCATTGTGTTTTCCTGTAAACCAGTCACTTCCCCTTGTGTTTTCCTATGTAGACAGTCACTTCCCCTTGTGTTTTCCTATGTAATCAGTCATGACCATTGTGTTTTCCTGTGTAATCAGTCATGGCCATTGTGTTTTCCTGTAAACAGTTACGCCCCGTTGAGCTTTTCCGATGTGAACTATCACTTCCCATTGTGCTTTTCCAAGTAAACTGTCATGTCCCATTGCATTTTCCAATGTCGACCGTCACGATGTATTGGGTTTTCCAATGTCGACCATTTGGACCTATTGGAATTTATTTTGTAAACATTCATTATATTTTCTTCTGTAATCAGTCACGTCCCATTATGTTTTTCTATGTAAACATCATGTCCCGTTGTGTTTTTCTATGTAAACTGTCACTGCCCATTATGTATATAGTCACGGCCCATTATGTGTGTAAACAGTCAAGTCCCATTATATTTTCTTGTGTAAACAGTCACATCCCATAGTTTTCCTATGTAAAATCACGTCCCATTGTATTTTCTTATGTAATACGCCACGTCCCATTGTGTTGTGTGAATGTCATGCCCCGTTGTGTTTTCCTATGTAAACCGTCGCACCCCTATGTGCCCCGTGCATGACATTCCCGCCAGTGTTTTCCTATGTAAACAGCCACTCCCTCCCCATTGTATATGTTTTTCTATGAAGAGTTACTTCCCATTGTGATTTCCTGTAAACAGTCACGCACCACTGTGTTTTCCTGTCACCAGTCACGCACCCTTATATTTTCCTGTAAACCGTCACGCACCATTGTGTTTTCCTGTGTGAAGTCATGTTGCATTGTGTTTTCCAATGTAAACAGTTACATCCCATTGTGCCTTTCCATGTAAACTGTCACAATAGACAATAGGTGCAAGAGTAGGCCATACAGCCCTTCGAGCCAGTACCGCCATTCACTGTGATCATGGCTGATCATCCACAATCAGCACCCCGTTCTCGCCCTCACCCCATATCATGCCCCACACTCCCACACCCCATTGTTTTTCTAAATAAAACGTCATGCCCAATTGTGTTTTCCTATGAAAACCATCACTCCCCATTGTATTTTCCTATACACATTGTCACGCCCCATTATGTGGTCACTTCCCATTGTGTTTTCCTATGTAAAGTCATACCCCATTGTTTTTGCAGGTATATACACTGTTTCCATGTGAAGTTATGTTCCATTTCCCCCCCTATATAGTCACAGCTCTATTCCATTTCCCTCTGTAAACCGTCACACCCCATTGTATTTCCCTATGTAAAACGTCAGACCCCATTGTGTTTTCCTATGTAAACAGTCACGGTTTACATTATATTCCATGTAATCACGTCTGATTTTATTTTCCTCCATTATATTTTCCAATGTAAACAGTCACGCTCATTTCATTGCAGATTCCGGTGGTGTGCAGCCCCAAATACCTGGATGCCTTCGAGCCCAGTGGGCGCTGCTGCATCCTCAAGTGCAGCAACCTCTTCTTCAAGGGTCAGACGAAGGAGCGGCCATGACTGGGCTTTGGTCAGCCCTACTGTGTCCACCAAAGAGAGCACAGGAGGGGGATAGAGTCCTCACAGCTTACACTTACACTCACTATTAAAGGATTTTCATTACTGTACAAAATTCACAGCTTAGTCTTGTTTGTCCTTTCCTGTGTCTCTGCTCCCACTAACTGCTCAGGGGGAGAGGGAGAGGGAGAGGGTGAGGGTGAGGGTGAGAGAGAGTGTTTAGTTTAGAAATATAACGCGGAAACAGGCCCTTCAGCCAACCCAGTCTGCGCCAATCAGTGATCGTCAGTTCACACACTAGTTTAGTTCAGAGATACAGCGTGGAAACAGGCCTTTCGGCCCACCAAGTCCGCGCCAATCAGCGATCGCCCATTCACACATTAGTTTAGTTAGAAACATAGACAGCAGGTTCAGCAGTAGGCCATTCGGCCCTTCGAGCCGGCACCACCATTAATGATCATCCAAAATCAGCACCCTAATCCTGCTTTCTCTTCATATCCCTTGACTCAGTTCGCCCCAAAAGCTAAATCTCTCTTGAAAACATCCAGTGAATTGGTCTCCACTGCTTTCTGTGGCAGAGAATTGCACAGATTCACAACTCTGTGGGTGGAAAAGTATCTCCTCATCACAGTCCTAAATGGCCGACCCATTTCTTAACCTGTGTGTGACCCCTGGTTCTGGACTCCCCCAACACCGTGAACAGATGAGGGATGGGTGTAA
Organism: Raja brachyura; assembly: GCA_963514005.1. The sequence continues at coordinate 11,031,930 of OY740805.1, forward strand.
GAGTGAATGAGAAAGGGTATGTGTGCGTGAGAGAGTGCATGTGAGCGAGAGCTTGTGTGAGAGCTGTGTGAGAGTGCGTGTGACAGTGCGTGTGTGACAGTGCATGTGTGTGAGAGCGAGCTTGTGTGAGTGCATGTGTGAGAGTGCGTGTGTAAGAAAGTGAGTGTATGAGTGCGTGTGTGCGAGAGTGCATGAGAGAAAGCTTGTGAGTGCAGGTGCAAGTGCGTGTGTGAGAGTGCGTGTAAGTGCATGAGAGTACGTGCGAGAGTGCGTGTGCGAGTGCGTGCATGCGAGAGTGCTTGTGTGAGTGCGTGTGAGAGAGTGCGTGTGTATGTGTGCGAGAGTGCGTATGTGCGAGAGTGCTCGTGAGAGACTGCGTGTGTGAGAGAGCAAGAGAGGGAGTGTGTGTGTAAGAGGGGGGAGTGTTTGTGTGAGTGAGTGTGCATGTGATTAAGAGGAAGAGATAGAGGTTGTGTGTGCGAGAGAGCGTGTGTGTGAGAGCGAGGGTGTGTGTGTGTGTGAGAGAAGGTGCGTGAGAGGGAGTGTGTGTGAGAGAGGGTGCGTGAGAGTGTGAGAGAGTGAGTGTGTGAGGGGGAGTGCGTGAGAGAGCTAGGTGTGTGTGTGTGAGAGAGGGAGTGTGTGAGGGGGAGTGCGTGAGAGAGCTAGGTGTGTGTGTGTGAGAGAGGGAGTGTGTGAGGGGGAGTTCGTGAGAGAGCTAGGTGTGTGTGTGTGAGAGAGGGAGTGTGTGTGAGAGAGAGGGAGTGTGTGAGAGAGGGAGTGTGTTTGTGTGAGAGAGCGAGAGAGAGGGAGCGTGTGAGGGGGAGTCCGTGAGAGTTAAGTGTGTGTGTGAGAGAGGGAGTGTGTGAGAGAGAGAGGAAGTGTGTGTGTGTGAGATGGAGTATGTGTATGTGAGAGAGCGAGAGAGGGAGTGTGTGAGGGGGAGTGCGTGCGAGAGCTAGGTGTGTGTGTGTGAGAGAGGGAGTGTGTGTGAGAGAGAGGGAGTGTGTGAGAGAGGGAGTGTGTTTGTGTGAGAGAGCGAGAGAGAGGGAGCATGTGAGGGGGAGTCCGTGAGAGTTAAGTGTGTGTGTGAGAGAGGGACTGTGTGAGAGAGAGAGGAAGTGTGTGTGTGTGAGATGGAGTATGTGTATGTGAGAGAGCCAGAGAGGGAGTGTGTGAGGGGGAGTGCGTGCGAGAGTTAAGTGTGTGTGTGTGTGTGTGTGTGAGAGAGGGTTTGTGAGAGAGGGATTGTGTGAGTGAGAGGGAGTGAGTGTGCGAGAGATGGAGTGTGTGTGAGAGAGCAAGAGAGAGGGTGTGTGTGTGTGTGCGAGAGAGGGTGTATGAGAGAGTGCGTGAGTGAGAGGGAGTGAGTGTGCAAGAGATGGAGAGTGTGTGTGTGTGAGAGAGCAAGAGACAGAGAGTGTGTGTGTGAGAGATGGAGATGTGTGTGTGAGAGAGCGAGAGAGGGAGTGTGTGAGGGGGAGTGCGTGAGAGAGTTAAGTGTGTGTGAGAGGGTGTGTGAGAGAGGGAGTGTGTGAGTGAGAGGGGGTGAGTGTGCAAGAGATGGAGAGTGTGTGTGTGAGAGAGCAAGAGAGAGAGGGAGTGTGTGTGCACGTGACAGAGAAAGGGGGTGTGGAAGACTGATGGAGGAGACGTGGGGAGGGGGGATGCTACTTCTGCACCAGAGAGGCACCAGATGGAAGGGGTGTCAAGACTGTCTGTGAGAGGGACAGAGAGCGAGAGAGGGAATGTGTGAGAGAGCAGGGTCGGGTGGAGAGAATCTGGGTAGAAGTAGAAGGTAGAGATAGGAGGGAGAGGGGAGAATGTGGGGAGGGAGGAGAGAGTGGAGGGAGAGAGTTTGTGGAGGGGGAGAAAGCAGCTTTAAGGCACATTGGTCAGGTAGCATTTGGAATATTGCATACAGTTCTGATCACTCTATTACAGGACTGATGTGGAGGCTTTGGGGAAGGTGCAGAGATGGTTAACCAGAATGGTTTAAAAACAAGGAAATGCAGTTGCTGGTTTACAAAAAATGCTGGAGTAACTCAGCGGGGCAGGCAGCACAGAATGGGGGACCTTTTGGGTCGAAACTGAAGAGGGTGTCGACTCAAATCGTTACCCATTCCTTCCAGCATTTTGTGTTTCCCTAAACATAGTGTTGCTACAAAATCTATCATCAGAGGTGCTACAAATCTGCCACGGCCGCTGTGTGCCATTCTGGAAACTTTGGGGGGGGGGGGGGGGGGGGGAGGATTAAAATGCAGGTTTGTATTGGTTGTTGGAGGGATTTCCTCAGGCTGCTAGCTGAAGAAGAAAAATCGTCCTTGCTTCCGTTTGCGGGGTTAACAAAAAATTGCTGTACCATTGCATCGCTGTATTAAACTTAAAACGCGACTAAAAAAGCCTTCACTACCTTCAACATTACGGATTGCAATATCAGGACAAAACAAAAGGTATGTTGTTTATTTAACATATTACTTTGCTTTTTGGTGTGACTTTATTTTAATCTTATAATGTTATTTAGGCCCCATACGAATCGGCCATGGGCTTAAAATTTACGACAACGGCAACATTCCAATCGATCACATTCCAGAAACATCCACTCTCAAGATGATCAAAATCATTATTTTTTTGGACAATTATGTCATATGTTTATTTATTTTAGCTCTGCTGCTACACTCCAAACTTTCCGAGTTGACTGTGCCTGAACCGCTTTGTCGGTGGAGCATCTAAATCATCTATATTTTGTGTTATTGTCCATCGATGATCAATATTTTCACACTAAATATCCACAACAGTTTTAGGCAGATGTATTGTGCAACAAATAATGATTTTATCTTGAGAGTGGATGTTTCTGGATTAAATTATGGGAATTAAACATTCCTTCCATTTGCCATATAAATTCATGACAAAGTGAGATTGAAAAATCATGTTGTATTGTGAACCCGTGTGAATGGGATCATTTTCTTAAGAAATGGATATATGTTTAGATCTAGTAATAGAATTCAGATGAATTTAATTGATTGGATGAAACTGATGAATATGAATTTTTTGTTGGGTATTTACTATTTGTTTTATTGTTTAACATTATCATTTCTACCTTTAAAAGAAAAACTGCAAATAATAACTTGTTTTTGTTAATGCTGTTCAGTGTTTTTTTTTGTTTACATTTTAAACATATGTCACCGAAGAAGAAATGCAAAATTGTCAATCCAAATGCCCAGCAAAAGAGACTGATTGAGACAGCATTCGCAGAGATGATCCGAATTTGGACTACTCAAAATGTGATGATCTACAGGACATTCTTAATGTGAAAGTAGTGGGCAGAAAGGCATGTCATGTGTGGTTTGAAGAGCAAAAACCTGTAGTTTACAATGCCAAAATTTAAAATTTGATAAAAACAAGGTGGACAGAGTTGCTTATTGGTTACAATCTGAGGAGTATGGAGTAAGTTTATTGGCCAAGTATTCACATACAAGGAATTTGCCTTGGTGCTCCACCCACAAGTAATAACATGACATAAAATGACAGTTATAAGTGAGTGACTCAGAAAACACTCTTTTATTAATATTAACACATTAATAATAATAAAACATTAATGATAAAACACCATTGATCAAGCATGTGAACCAACAAAATACCAGATCAAAGGAAGGCTACAGATTTTTGGCTGTTGAGTAGAGCAACTACTCGTGGATAAAAACTGTTTTTATGTCTGTCTGTGGCAGCTTTGACCGTCCGGAGTCGCCTTCCAGAGGGAAGTGATTCAAAGAGTTTGTGGCCAGGGTGAGAGGGGTCAGAGATGATCTTGCCCAATCGCTTCCTGGCCCTTGCAGTGTACAGTTCATCAATGGAGGGAAGGTTGCAGCCAATAACCTTCTCAGCTGATCGGACAATTCACTGCAGCCTCCAGGTGTCATGCTTGGTGGCTGAGCCAAACCAGACCATGATGGAGAAGGTGAGGACAGACTCTACGATGGCTGTGTAGAATTGGACCATCATTGCCTGTGGCAGATTGTGCTTCCTCAGCTGCCGTAGGAAGTACATCCTCTGTTGTGCCTTTTTGACTGTGGAGTCGATGGTAGCCCCCCACTTAAGGTCCTTGGAGATGATGGTTCCCAGGAACTTAAAAGACTCCACAGATGTGACTGTGGTGTTGTTAATGGTGAGTGGGGAGAGGGAAGGGGGAGCTCTCCTAAAGTTTACAATCAATTCCACTGTCTTAAGAGCATTGAGCTCCAGGTTGTTGCGATGGCACCAGGACGCCAGCTGTGACACTTCCTGTCTGTAGGCAGATTCCTCCCCATCCCGGATCAGTCCAATCAAGGTTGTGTCATCTGCAAACTTGAGAAGCTAGACAGAGGTGTCTGTGGAGGTATAGTCGGTGGTGTAGAGGAGAGGAGAGAGTACGCAGCCTTGCTCCTCGAGAGGTGCTCCTATGCTGAGCGTTTGCGAGTCCGAGATGTGCTTTCCCATGTTGCTCACATGAACAGCCTCACATGCTGCTTGCTGTCTGTCAGGAAGCTGGTGATCCACCGACAAAGGGGTTCAGGCACAGTCAACTCGGAAAGTTTGGAGTGCAGTAGCAGAGCTAAAATCAATAAACACGATCCTCGCATAGGTCCCCTGGCGGTCTAGGTGCTGTAGGATGAAGTGCAAGCCCAGGTTGACTACATCATCCACAGATCTGTTGGCCCAATATGCACAGCATAGGGTCCAGCAGGGGGATCGGGATGCTTTTCAGCTTGGCCAGCATAAGCCTTTCAAGTGTCTTCATGATGCTGCTACTGATTATGATATGCCAATGTACCAGCCAGCAACTGATCTTCTCCATAACGTCTATTGCTAGAATTGTAATATATTTACCTACCTGTTACGAACTTACAACATATAATACAATAATATTAAAGTTCTGATGTTGAGAATATCAAATTTTTGAATTTTCAAGGCAGTCTGTGTGTTTATTACTATTTCCGTCACAACGGTCAATTTTGTAAGTAGCTACAATTAGGTATCTAACTAATTATATGCTTTAATTACAGGTCATCCAAGTAAAATGTTTCATATTTGTTTCAGAATTCTTCAATCTATAATAACTGAAATTTTCATTCGGCTCTTAATGTTTAAGAAATTTATGGGCTTTTGACTGTCCTCGATCACTGCTTTTGTGTTAAGTCAATGGAAAAGCAATAGGGAATGAGATGCTAATTTCTGAGTATGAAAATGGCCGTAACTCTTTTAATACTGAAGATATGAAAGTGAATTACATATCAAATTAAAGTTATTGTTATGCTTTATGTGATGGGATAAATTACCGGCTTGATTTTTAATATCTCAAAATTTTGTAACAACAAAATTTGCGCCTATCCACGTGGCGTTGTGCCAGCAGGCTGGAGGAGCGGACAAAGGCCTTGCCACAGAGAGGGCCGGTGAAGGGGTGCTGGCCGATGTGGACCCACTGGTGCTCCAGCAGGTGGTCAAGGCGGGTGACGCCCTTAACGCAGGACGCGCAGGGGAAGGGACGCTCACGGCTGTGGGAAATGTCGGTTCTGCCACAGGCTGGACATGCGGGTGAAATGCTAGTGCTCCAACAGCTCCCATGCACTCTTGAAGTGCTTGCCACCGTGGGAGTAGATGCTCGCCAGCGTAGGCCAGACGATGCTGCCCTGTGAGCTGTCAAATGCCTCACTGCAGTATGGGCAGCTGGCCACTGGTGTGTATGCGCTGGTGAGGCAGGGCGTGGGAGCCCATGGCAAAGCGCTCTCCACACACCGGGCTGGGGAAGGGACGGTCGCCGTTGTGCACCCGCTGGTGGGACAGCAGGCTGGAGGAGTGGGTGTAGCTCTTGCCACACTGGGTGCAGGTGTAGGGCCGCTCGCCGGTGTGGGTGCGCTGGTGCTCCAGCAAGTTGTTGGAGCGGGTGAAGCCCTTGCCGCACTGGGCGCAGGTGTACATGTGCTCGCCGGTGTGGCTTTGCTGGTGCTCATGTAGGCGGTGGGAGTGGGTGAAGCCCTTGCCGCACTGGGCGCAGGTGAAGGGGCGCTCGCCGGTGTGGGTGCGCTGGTGCTCCAGCAGGCTATTGGAGTGGGTGAAGCACTTGCCGCACTGGGCGCAGGTGAACGGGCGCTCGCCGGTGTGTGTGCGCTGGTGCACCAGCAGGCAGTTGGAGCGGGTGAAGGCCTCGCCGCAGTCGCTGCAAGTGTAGGGACGCTCCCCGGTGTGCAGGCGCCTGTGTACTTTCAGGTCCGTGGACGACTTGAAGCCTTTGCCGCAGTCGGAGCAGGTGAAGGGCCGCTCACTGCTGTGCACCCGCCGGTGCTGCCGTAGCACCGACAACCGGGCAAAGCTCTTGTTGCAGGTGGAGCAGCCATGGGGCTTCTCGCCCGTGTGCACCCGCTGGTGCCGTCGTAGCCCCGACAACCAGGTAAAGCTCTTGCTGCAGGTGGAGCAGTCATAGGGCTTCTCGCCCGTGTGCACCCGCCAGTGGCTCTTCAGGTCATGCTCCGTCTTGAAACTCTTGCCGCAGTCAGAGCAGGTGGATGGCCTCTCACCTGAGTGGACGTGGTTGTGCCGCAGCAGGGTCTCATAGCGGGCAAAGTTCTTGCCGCACTCCGTGCAATCGAAGGGGCGTTCTCCCGTGTGTATCCGCCGGTGGGTCTCCAGCAGGTACGGGTGCTGCCAGGCCTTGCCACACACGTCACACACATAACGCTTCTCCTTGTTGTGGCCCATCATGTGGTCCTCCATCGAAGCTCAGCCCCTCGAAGCTCAGCTCGCACACCGAGCAGATGGGGTGGAGGGTTCAGTGGCACCCTGGCCACCCTCAATGGCTGCTCACATCCCCATCTCTGCGTCCAGAGCAACGGCTCCTAAACCCTGCAGGAGGGGAACATTGACGATCAACAAGCTGGCAAACAGGACATTACTAACATGTGAACATTACTAGCACTGGAAGGGGGGGACGGGTGGGACGGGCAGCGGGTGAGAGTGGGGGAGGGGAGCGGGGAAGAGAGGAGGGTGAGGGGGGAAGGGGGATGAGGACGGTGGAAGTGAGGGAAGGAGGAGGAGAATGGAGCTGTTGAGGGGGGGATGAGGGAGCTAGTGGGAGAAGGGGGGGGGGGCGCAGCGATGTGGGGGCACCGAGTATCCGGGCACTGCTTCGAGCCGCCTGCCCGCCCGCCAGCCAGCCACCGTGCACCGTGACGTAACCGTGATGTCTGCCACACGCATGGCGCACAGGACCGGCGCTTTGATGCCATCCCCATTCCGAGGGGGACTGCAACCACCTCCCCACTGGTGATTGCCGTTGAGTCACATGGGGGCATCATGCATCATGGGAAGGTGGTCATAGTGTGCTGGAGTAACTCAGCGGGTTGGGCAGCGTCTGTGGGGAGCGTGGATTGGTGATGTTTCACAGAATCACACACAATGGAGCAGCTGGGGTTGAATACTCTGGAATTTAGAAAGATGAGAAGGGTTAGGGTTAGGAAACATATAAGATTAAGGGTTTGGACACGCTTGAGGAAGGAAACATGTTCCCGTTGTTCGGGGAGTCCAGAACCAGGGACCACAGTTTAAGAATAAGCATTAAGGCATTTAGAACAGAGATGAGGAAACACTTTTTCACACAGAGAGTTGTGAGTGCATGGAATTCTCTGCCTCAGAGGGTGATGGAGGCTGGTTCTCTGGATACTTTCAAGAGAGAGCTAGATAGGGCTCTTAAAGACTGCGGAGTCAGGCGATACGGGGAGAAGGCAGGAACGGGGTACTGATTGTGGATGATCTGCGATGATCACATTGAATGGCGGTGCTGGCTCAAAGGACCGAGCGGCCTACTCCTGCACCTATTGTCTATTGTCTAACAGGTGCAGGAGTAGGCCATTCGGGAGGTTTTGTTTTGAAAGCAGTTATCGCCGTTGGCAGAGCGGCACACAGCGGCCACTATCAGGGTGGGCGGGGTGTGAGAGGAGGAGGAGGTGGAGTCGCTGTGCGGGGCCCGTCATTCGCTCCGACACGCCGTCACTCCGTCACCTTGCACTACAGCCGTCGAAGACATGAAACGTCACTTATTCCTTTTCTCCAGAAATGCTGCCTGACCCGCTGAGTTACACCAGTTTTTTTTGTGTCTATCTTCGGTATAAACTAGTATCTGCAGTGCAAAGTCAGACAAAATGACATGGCTTTTAGGTTGCCCGGTGGGACTTTAGGTGGCCATTGGCACCAGGGCAACCGTTAATTTCAAGCCCTGGTAGCTAATGTTATCCCACTTTTTAAGAAAGGCGGGAGAGGGAACACAGGGAATTATAGACCAGTTAACCTGACTACCGTGGTGGGAAAGATGCTGGAGTGAATTATAAAAGATGAAATAGCAGCACATTTGGATAGCAGTAGCAGGATCGGGCCTAGTCAGCGTGGATTTACGAATGGGAAATCATGCTAGACTAATCTTCTGGAATTGTTTTGAGGATATAACTAGGAAAATGGAGAAGGGAGAGCCAGTGTACCTGAATATTCAGAAACAATTTAAAAAAGTCCCACATAGGAGATTAGTGGGCAAAATTACAGCACATGGTATTGGGGGTAGAGTACTGACATGGATAGAAAATTGGTTGGCAGTGACTAATGGGGTACTGCAAGGCTCGGTGCTGGGACCGCAGGTATTTACAATATACATTGATGATTTAGATGAAGGGATCAAAAGTAACATTAGCAAATTTGCAGGTCGAAAAAAATGCTGGAGAAACTCTGCGGGTGAGGCAGCATCTATAGAGTGAAGTAATAGGTGACGTTTCAGGACGAGACCCTTCTTCAGACTAATAGCAAATTTGCAGATGACACAAACCTGGGTGGCAGTATGAACAGTGAGGTGGATGCTATGAGGATGCAGGGTGACTAGGACAGGTTGGGTGAGTGGGCACATGCATGGCAAATGCAGTTTAACGTGGATAATGAGCAGGCACGTGCCGTCAGGGTAGGCAAGGTCGGCACTGCCTGCCCTGACTAAAATTATAACATAGTAATAACTAAATATAAATAATAAAGGCATGGGAGCATATGCCTATGTAAGAGACCGATCTCTTAGGTAGGCATAATTCTCCGTGCCTTTCATCCGCAGCGCTTGTAACACGGGAAGCTCTGTGCAGCCCACGTGCCGTCAGCGCTGCCTGAAGCCGTCACTTTCAAGCGGGGCTGAAGGCAGCAGAAATTCTGCCTTTGCGGGGTTTTCAAATATGGTTTTCAGTTTCTTGGCTGGGTTTTCAAATATGGTTTGTCAATATTTTAAGTGTATCTTAGGTAACAAAGAGAGAAGAATGGAGTTTGCGTAGCAAAAATGTGGTAAATACATTTTGTGTTTATGTTTTTAAATACTGTATTTCCCGGGGTGTGGGGGTGGGGGGAGAGCTCCTTACCAAGCATTTGGCGAGTCTGGCCCGGGGTAATGTTGCGGGGAGGGCACGAATGTTACGAATGAGGGGATTGGGATAATGCCACTTGAGACGCTCCTTGCACGGAGGTGTGGAATGCCACCGCATTGAGGCCGGGGGGGGGGGGGAAAGGGAGAGAAGTAGCTCGGGTGGCTGAGCGGCCGCCGGGCCGGAACCAGCTGCCACCTTAGCTCCTTCTGCCGGTCCCCGCTCACCTCTGGCAGCTCTCCGTCTAAAAACTTCTCTCCTGCCGCTCGCTGCCCTCACTCATGTCCTTAAATTCCGACAGCGCGATCGAGGTTGCTCGGCTGTGGGAATTTATGGATTTGCAGGAAGCCGCTGACATGAGCGAAGTCGGCGAACGGCAGGTGACAGGTGTTCCGACAGAGAGCACTGCCAAAGGTGAGCGGGCTGGCAGAAGGCGCTGAAGTGGCGGCCAGTTCTGCTGTCGGGTCCCGGTGGCCGCTCCCCGAGCTGCTTCTATCCCCAGCTACAGTGCGTGGCTTCGCGCCCGGAGAGCTGCGGTAGAGGTGAGTGAGTGAGTTACTGGCAGTATCCCCGACACCCTCCTTCTCAACACTCATGCCCTCCCCACAACTTTACCCCTGACTCTCCACACGCTGTGAAAGGAACTGTTCCCCCAATTGGTCTAGGAATAGGAAGCCTAGGAAGGGCAAATTGAAATATCACTGCTTTCTATTTATTTATTTATTTATTTCACGGAGAGAACAATCTGCGCATGCGCGGTTTAATTTTTATAAGCGGACTGAGTGCCTACCCTGAGTAATTACTCACGGCACATGCCTGATAATGAGGTTATCCACTTTGGTGACAAAAACAGGAAGGCAGATTCTTATCCGAATGGTGTCAAGTTGGGAAAAGGGGAGTTGAGTATGGGAGCAAAGATGTCCTTCTGCAGTTGTATAGGGCCCTAGGGACACCACACCTGGAGTATTGTTTGCAGTTTTGGTCTCCAAATATGAGGAAGGACATTCTTGCTATTACATAGAAACATAGAAAATAGGTGCAGGAGTAGGCCATTTGGCCCTTCGAGCCTGGACCGCCATTCAATATGATCATGGCTGATCATCCAACTCAGCATCCTGAACCTGCCTTCTCTCCATACCCCCTGATCCCTTTAGCCACAAGGGCCACATCTAACTCCCTCTTAAATATAGCCGATGAACTGGCCTCAACTACCTTCTGTTGCAGAGAATTCCAGAGACTCACCACTCTCTGTGTGAAAAATGTTTTCCTCATCTCGGTCCTAATGGAATTCCCCCTTATCCTTAGACTGTGACCCCTTGTTCTGGACCTCCCCAACATCGGGAACAATCTTCCTGCATCTCGCCTGTCCAACCCCTTAAGAATTTTGTAAGTTTCTATAAGATCTCCCCTCAGTCTTCTAAATTCCCGCGAGTACAAGCCGAGTCTATCCAGTCTTTCCTCATATGAAAGTCCTGACATCCCAGGAATCAGTCTGGTGAACCTTCTCTGTACCCCCTCTATGGCAAGAATGTCTTTCCTATTGAGGGAGTGCAGCGTAGGTTCACCAGGTTAATTCCCGGGATGGCGGGACTGTCATATGTTGATAGAATGGAGTGGCTGGGCTTGCATACTCAGGAGTTTAGAAGGATGAGACGCGATCTTATTGAAACATACAGGACTATTAAGTGTTTGTACAAGCTAGAGGCATGAAACATGCTCCCGATGTTTGGGGAGTGCAGAACCAGGGGGCACAGTTTTAAACTAAGGAGTAATTAGAATGGGGATGAGAAAATACTTTTTCACACAGAGAGTTGTGAGTCTGTGGAATTCTCAGGAGGGAGGAGGCCGGGACGAGGGAGGAAGGGAGGGAGGGGGAGGTCCCCTTCCGCTGTCTGAAGCACCTGCACAGCTTGGCCCCGCACCTTCCTCTACTCCCTCTTCACCTACGACTGCATACCTGTACATGGTACCAACACCATCATCATGTATGCAGATGACACGGCGGTGATTGGCCTCATCAGCGACAACGATGAGTCGGCCTACAGGGAGGAGGTTCAGCTCCTAACAGCATGGTGTGCCGACAATAACCTGGCCCTCAACTCCAAGAAGACCAAGGAGCACATTGTGGACTTAAGGAGATCGAGAAGCTGCACGCACACCCCCATCCATATCAACGGGACGGAGGTGGAACGTGTCTCCAGCTTCAGGTTCCTGGGGGTCAACATCTCCGATGACCTCTCCTGGACCCACAACACATCCTCGCTGATCAAGAAGGCTCACCAGCGTCTCTACTTCCTGAGAAGACTTAAGAAGGTCCACCTGTCTCCTCAGATTCTGGTGAACTTCTACCGCTGCACCATCGAGAACATCCTTACCAACTGCATCACAGTATGGTATGGTAACTGCTCTGTCGCCGACTGGAAGGCTCTGCAGAGGGTGGTGAAGATCGCCCAACGCATCACAGGCTCCTCACTCCCCTCCAATGAGTCTGTCCATAGTAAACGATGCCTGCGCAGGGCGCACAGCATCGCCAGGGACAGCTCACACCCCAACCATAGACTGTTTACCCTCCTCCCATCCGGGAGACGCTACAGGTTGTCACACATCTCAACGCTGCACCTCAATGACTGCCTGTCTCGACCCATCCCCCCCACCGGACGCTGTATATGTATAGATGTATATTAACTCATACTAGTGCGCAATACTCATACTACTGCGCAATTACTTGTTCATTCGTAAGTTCGCCCATCGGAGATACCAACTGCATTTTGTTGTCTCTGTATTGTACACTGCACATTGACAATTAAAGATTGAATGGAATTGAATTCCTTTTGGCTGGCGGAGGAGGGGAGGCAGCGGCGAGGAGTCCCAACTGCCTCCTCCTACGGCAGCGGGACTTGGCTGTGGACAGGGATGATGCCGGTGTTGTCCGAGGAGCGCTGACCTCCCCACCTCCCCCCACTCTCTCACTATCTATCTCTTGTACACCCCCCTCCACCACCCTTATCCTGGGACCCCCCCTATCCATCCCGCACTAATCACCATTCCCGCCTCTATTCAGTACTCACTGACATCCCCTGTGCTCCCCTCCCCATCTACCCCCCCCCCCCCATCTATTCATCCTGATCTTCCTATCACCTCGCATTGATTCTCCTCCCACCCCCCATCCATCCTACACTGCTCCCCCAATTCTGGCTGGCAAGGTTTGCCACTGCTACACGGATGGTTTTAAATTGAATAAGGGGGGTGGGGTGTCAAATGGGATAGTCGAGGACGGAGTTAAAGGGAAAGAGAGTAAAGGGATGGTTAATGACCCCAGAATTAACGGACAAGAAAGCTCACAATGGGATAGGAGAGTATGGCCAAGTGTAATAGGGATCGATGTGAACGGGGTCACTTGTCAACATAATTGTATAAGGAGTAAGAGTGTTGTAAAAACAAGCCTGAAGGTTTTGTGTCTCAATGCGAGGAGCATTCGTAATAAGGTGGATGAGTTGAAGGTGCAGATAGCGATTAATGACTATGCTATAGTTGGGATCACGGAGACACGGCTCCAGGGTGACCAAGGCTGGGAGCTGAACATCCAGGAATCTTCAATATTCAGGAGGGATAGACGAAAAGGAAAATGAGGTGGGGTAGCGTTGCTGGTGAGAGAGGAGATTAATGCAATAGAAAGGAAGGACATTAGCGTGGAGGATATGGAATCGATATGGGTAGAGCTGCGAAACTCTAAGGGGCAGAAAACGCTAGTGGGAGCTGTGTACAGGCCACCTAACAGTAGTATTGGAGTTGGGGATGGCATCAAACAGGAAATTAGAAATGCGTGCAACAAGGGTAACACGGTTATAATGGGTGACTTCAATCTGCATGTAGATTGGGTGAATCAAATTGGCAGGGGTGCTGAGGAAGAGGATTTCTTGGAATGTATGCGGGATAGTTTTCTCAACCAACATGTGGAGGAACCAACGAGAGAGCAGGCTATTCTAGACTGGGTATTGAGTAATGAGGAAGGGTTAGTTAGCAGTCTTGTTGTGCGTGGCCCCTTGGGCAAGAGTGACCATAATATGGTTGAGTTCTTCTTAGGATGGAGAGTGACAAAATCAAGTCAGAAACAAGGGTTCTGAACTTGAACAAAGGTAACTTTGAAGGTATGAGATGTGAATTGGCCAAGATAGACTGGCAGGTGATTCTTAAAGGGTTGACAGTGGATGGGCAATGGAAGGTATTTAAAGACTGCATGGATGAAGCACAAAAAATGTTCATACCAGTTTGGCAAAAGAATAAATCAGGGAAGGTGGTGCACCCATGGATTACAAGGGAAATCAGGGATAGTATAAAAACAAAAGATGAGGCATATAAATTGGCCAGAAAAAGCAGCATACCAGAGGACTGGGAGAAATTCAGAATCCAGCAGAGGAGGACAAAGGGCTTAATTAGGAAAGGGAAAATGGATTATGAAAGGAAACTGGCAGGGAACATAAAATCTGACTGCAAAAGTTTGTATAGATATGTGAAGAGAAAGAGACTAGTTTAAACAAATGTTGGTCCCTTGCAGTCAGAAACAGGTGAATTGATCATGGGGAACAAGGACATGGCAGAACAATTGTATAACTACTTTGGTCTGTCTTCACTAAGGAAGACATAAATAATCTGCCGGAAATAGCAGTCAAATAAGATGGAGGAACTGAGTGAAATCCAGGTTAGCCGGGAGGTGGTGTTGGGTAAATTGAACGGATTGAAGGCCGATAAATCCCCAGGGCCAGATAGTCTGCATCCCAGAGTACTCAAGGAGGTAGCTACAGAAATAGTGGATGCATTAGTGATAATTTTTCAAAATTCCTTAGATTCTGGAGTAGTTCCTGAGGATTGGAGGGTAGCTAATGTAATCCCACTTTTTAAAAGAGGAGGGAGAGAGAAAGCGGGGAATTACAGACCAGTTAGCCTGACATCGGTAGTGGGGAAACTGCTAGTCAGCTATTAAAGATGGTATAGCAGCGCATTTGGAAAGTGGTGAAATCATTGGACAAAGTCAGCATGGATTTACGAAAGGTAAATCATGTCTGACAAATCTGATAGAATTTTTCGAGGATGTAACTAATAGAGTGGATAAGGGAGAACCAGTGGATGTGTTATATCTAGACTTTCAGAAGGCTTTCGACAAGGTCCCGCATAAGAGATTAGCATACAAACTTAAAGCACACGGTATTTGGGGTTCAGTATTGATGTGGATAGAGAACTGGCTAGCAGACAGGAAGCAAAGGGTAGGAGTAAACGGGTCCTTTTCAGAATGGCAGGCAGTGACTGGTGGGGTACCGCAAGGCTCAGTGCTGGGACCCCAGCTATTTACAATATATATTAATGATTTGGATGAGGGAATTCAATGCAACATCTCTAAATTTGCAGATGACACCAAGCTGGGGGGTATAGTTAGGTGTGAGGAGGATGCTTGGAGGTGCAGGGTGATTTGGATAGGCTGAGTGAATGGGCAGATGCATGACACATGCAGTATAATGTGGATAAATGTGAGGTTATCCACTTTGGTGGCAAAAACTTGAGGGTAGACTATTATCTGAATGGTGGCAGATTAAGAAAAGGGGAGATGCAACGAGACCTGGGTGTCATGGTAAACCAGTCATTGAAAGTAGGCATGCAGGTGCAGCAGGCAGTGAAAAAAGCAAATGGTATGTTAGCATTCATAGCGAAAGGATTTGAGTATAGGAGCAGGGAGGTTCTACTGCAGTTGTACAGGGTTTTGGTGAGACCACACCTGGAGTTTTGGTACAGTTTTGGTCTCCAAATCTGAGGAAATACATTCTTGCCATAGAGAGGGTACAGAGAAGATTCACCAGCCTGATTCCTGGGATGTCAGGACTTTCATATGAAGAAAGACTGGATAGACTTGGCGTACTCGCTGGAATTTAGAAGATTGAGGGGGGATCTTATAGAAACTTACAAAATTCTTAAGGGTTACACAAAAAGCTGGAGAAACTCAGCGGGTGCAGCAGCATCTAAGGAGCGAAGGAGATAGGCGACGTTTCGGGTCGAGACCCTTCTTCAGACTTTTAATCTCCTTCGCTCCTTAGATGCTGCTGCACCCGCTGAGTTTCTCCAGCTTTTTGTGTAACCCTCGATTCTCCAGCATCTGCAGTTCCTTCTTTATCTCCTTTGCTCCTTAGATGCTGCTGCACCCGCTGAGTTTCTCCAGCTTTTTGTGTAACCCTCGATTCTCCAGCATCTGCAGTTCCTTCTTTAACAAAATTCTTAAGGGGTTGGACAAGCTAGATGCAGGAAGATTGTTCCCGATGTTGGGGGAGTCCAGAACAAGGGGTCACAGTCTAAGGATAAGGGCGAATTCCTTTAGGACCGAGATGAGGAAAACATTCTTGGGCCAAATGGCCTACTCTGCACCTCTTTTTCTATGTTTCTAATTCATCCTGTACTGACCACCCTTCCCATGCATCCATATAACAATCACAGCACGGAAACAGGCCATTTCGGCCCTTCTAGTCCGTGCCGAACACTTACTCTCACCTAGTCCCATCTACCTGCATTCAGTCCATAACCCTCCATTCCTTTCCCGTCCATATACCTATCCAATTTATTTTTAAATGATAAAATTGAACCTGTCTCCACCACTTCCACTGGAAGCTCATTCCACACAGCTACCACTCTCTGAGTAAAGAAGTTCCCCCTAATGTTACCCCTAAAACTTTGTTCCTTAATTCTCAAATCATGTCCTCTTGTTTGACTCTTCCCTGCTCTCAATGGAAAAAGCTTATCCACGTCAACTCTGTCTATCCCTCTCATAATTTTAAAGACCTCTATCAAGTCCCCCTTAACCTTTTGCGCTCCAGAGGATCCTGTTCTGACCCACCCATTCATCCTGCACTGATCTCCCGACCCATCCTGTACTGACCCCCCCTCCATATATTCTGCACCGATCCCCTCCCATCCACACTGTAGTGATATCCCCATTCATCTTTTATTTATTCCCCACATCCATCCTGTAATGATTCCCCCATCCATCCTGCACTGAACCCCCATCCATCCTGTAGTGATCCCCCCATCCATCCTGCACTGATCTCCCATTCATCCTGTAGTGATCCCTCCATTCATCCTGCACAGACCCTCCCCCCCCCCCGATCCACACTGTACTGACCACCCGCTATTCATCCTGTACTAAACCCATTCATCCTGTACTGATCCCCACATTCATCCTGTACTGAACCCCCCATTCATCCCATACTGACCCCCCCATTGAACCCCCACTGACATCCCATGCGCTCTCCCA
Organism: Raja brachyura; assembly: GCA_963514005.1. The sequence goes on from OY740805.1 coordinate 11,048,631, forward strand.
TCACAATTTTACCTACTCCAACCAACACGCACTAATTCCCCAGCCTCAATCCATCCATTCCGCACCGATTGCCTTCTCAAGCCCCGCCATCTATCCATCCCGCACTGATCCACCCCCCCCCCCCCCCCACACCCACCCACGACCCTACTGCGCTTCAGAGCGAACATTGACTATGTTTGATAACGGAATGCAATCAAATGGGTTTTAATTCCCAATGTTATTATTTGTTTTAATCCATAAAGATGGATTTATTAACACGTGAAACATTAAAACCGCAGTGTTCGATTTTGACACGTTATTAAATAATTCATTTTAACGGCAAATCAATGCTTTTAATATGGAGCATCAGTACTGTGGTTATTTAATGAGCAACATTCATAACTATACGTTGGATTTATCCAGGTTTTACTTCTACAGTTGTGATATACATCACAAATTTGGTCAGAAGATCAGTTGAAATTTTAACGTTAATTCTGAAGTGGGAATGACGGAAACAGCGTTTATCAATAACTTAAAAAGAAGCTGGTGCGTACAAACTGGGTATTTTCATTGCTGTTCACAAAACATACATCTAATCTGAATGTCCGGTAATGTGGCGTTTTGACACCTTTAAACATATTGCAAAAATAACATTTGCTGCAGTTATGTCCTTTGGCCATCTCTTGTCAGTTAGTGTAATGTTTAACCTGTCAGATAGGTATAGTCATCTCAAGGGATATGGGGAGAAGGCAGGCATGGGTTAATGATTGGGGATGGTCAGTCATGATCACAATGAATGGCGGTGATGTCTTGAAGGGCCAAATGGCCTCCTCCTGCACCTATTTTCTTTGTTTCTGGTCGGGTTTAACAGTTATTAGCATAAAATGCCTTTAGAAATTTCCTTGCGACCTATATATTTTGTTGTGGATAAATTATGTGGGAAGCCAGTGTGCTTATATACAAATAGAAATAACAACCCATGCTATGGTTATGTCATGATAATTTTCGGTCCTTCACAGAAAACATGCTTGCCTCAATCTGCAGTGTGCATGGTTAAGCATATATGTTACCATGGTCCAGGATTTATTGACACAGGTTGATCATACACTGAACAATCCAACCACATTTTTGTTTGGAAGTGAAAAGAAATAATAGGAATTGCATTTATTGCTACATGTAAAAAAGAGTTGGGATACTATTATAATTTTGCTGCATGTCATTGTGGTATATATCGTGTCTTGATTGGTGAATATGTTTAGTTTGTGACTTTATTTGAAGCAGAAATAATATGTGAATGCTTCATTGAGCATAATTCCGACTGGTAACTACGCATTTCGTCCGAGCACATTATCGTACGCGACATGCATGCCGTCTCAATGAAAGAGTTGGTTATTAATTGATTATTGTCATATTTAAGCTTTCCTGTTGTAAAAGGCCAATTGTAATGCATGATAGGATTTGGACAACTTACATCGTGACAAGGGTTTTTTTAACTTAAGTTGAATAGTTCACAGCTCTCTTACAAGGTTTTTTAATGTAAGTTGAAGAGGTTAATCAGATAAGAAGAGGCCCAGAAGATGCCATTGGGGTGTCTGGTTTTTGGCAAAGAGTGAAAAACAACTCCATATTTGGAGGTGGATGATGATTTTTTGTACATTTCCGTCACACAATTTGTTTATATCTGTACGTATATAAGCTTGAGTTTCGCTGGTATTTCTTTGTGTGTGCTGCTGGAGATTCAGACGTGAAACTGTTGCCTCTGGGTCTCTAGGTCCACACCCGTAAGACGTTAAATTAAAGCTTTGTATGGTCTTAAGAATTTGTACTTTGTCTATCTTTTTAAGTGAACTTTTACATTGGCGTAGTTGCGCAGGTCTCACTGGGACCACCACTGGATGACTGAACAGAGGTTACCAGAACTGGAAAGGGAGGAATATGAGCTCTATTGGTCCATTGTAACCGACTCGTAGACACTCCTGGAAACACCTCTGTTTCTTTGTCAGAAGTTGGTCGGTTCCTAGCTGAGGTTCTTAGAGATAGACAAAGGTAAGACCAATTGTGAATTGTGTATGTATTTTTACGTATGTATTTTTACGTATGTATTTTGTGTATGTATTTTTAAGAAGGAATTGTGCATGTATTTTAAAGAAGGAATTGAGCTTTCTTTCTTTCACTCTCTATTTCTTTCACACTCTCCCTCTCCCTATTTTTTTTCTTCTCTACCTTTATAAAGGGCTCGTCGGCCTTGTTGAAACATCCGATGCTGTCGGGTTGAGATAAGGGGACGAGGTGCGCGCCTGGCTTGTTGAAACATCCGATGTTGTCCGGTTGAAATACAAGCGGCTTTGCCTTACTTGTTGAGACATCCGATGTTGTCGGGTTGAAATACTTGGGGCATTTTTTAAGGGATAAGGAGTCTGCCAAGTTGAGAAACAGGGGTCTCGATTAGCGGGTCTGCCTGGTTGAAATACTTGGGACGTTTTATTCTAAAGACTTGAAAGTCTTTTTCTCTTTCTCTCTTTCTCTTTCTGTATCTATCTATGGGGTATACTCTGGATAACATTGAAGGAGGAACCCCTATCCAACATATGTGTTATTTGAATTCTAAGTACAAATAAGAAGTTTAGAATATTAAGTTACAAGCTGACCGAATGGTTAGGAAATGAGAAAAGGTGGAGGGATCCTTTTTCTGACAAAGCAAAATAGGGGAATTTGGCGGGGAAATTTGGACAGAATTAAGCATTTCCTGACTAAAGGCAGATTTAAAAAAGGAAGGGAATAAGGACTGAGGCAGAAGAAGAAGAGAAACAGTATTAAATTCAACATTGAGAGTTAAAACAAACCTGCCTTCAAGATTTGAATAACTTTTGGCACAGAGCAACAGAACAGCAGGCAACCTTGCATTGGTGAGCCCAGAATGAGAATGTGGGTCTTTGTCTGTGGAATTTGAAGACCTTATTGGGTGTGGCCAGACTTTGAAAAAAAGGGGAGTCTGATTGGTCACCAATCAGTGATTGCTCAGTGGGTGTGGCCAGAGTTTGAGTGATGGGGAATCTGACCAATCACGATCTGGATTGTGTCCAATCACAGCATCCAGGATCATGAATGACAGGGAGTTGGACCATCCAACCCTGCTGCCTATCATTGTGAAGATTTATGGTAGGAGAAGAATGCTGTAACGGGTTTTATCTCCAACTTAATTTTCTCATTTCAACAAGAAGGCTTTCACAATTTAAAGACTTTATAACCACAATTGAGACCTCGGTCCTCCCAGAGCAATGCCTGAGCTAATAAAACATAGTGGCTTGTAAAATCTTTCTTGTAAATTTTTTGATACCAAGTTTTTGGTGAGAAAAAAAGTTTTGTCAGAAAATGGGAAAGTAGATTACAAAGAGACGTCTTTGAAGTAAATATAGTATGAACTGCTTTTGTAAATGGCCTTTGTACATTATTTTGTGTATGTGTATGTGTTCCTTTAAGAAACTGAAATGCATGTGGTCCCTTGGTGTAAATAGGTTTTTTGTTTTTTAAATTCCTGTTGCTAGGATAAAAACGAATCAGGTTTGAAGTCTTTGATACCTGTGTTAGACTTTGAAGTTATGTGGAATGTGTGTATTTGGACCATGACTTAAGAAACAAAGTGCAAATGTGTTATTTTTTATAAATGTTTGAAGAGCTTTGTGTTTGAAACAATAGTTTTGTAAGCCCTGTTTAAGAAATGGCAATGTCTGGGGGTTTTAACATCGATCACCTCGAAGCAGCAGTTTGACTGTTTTTACAGCGTTTTTTTCCACTGATAAGGATTCCACTGGGAATTCCGATGCAGTCAATGCTGTCAATTAAAGGGGCACACTCAGATTCTTCAGATTTGGAGTATTTAAATCAAACACTTTTCTTGCATTGTTAACTTCCGTGGTTCTAAATACTGAGTTTTGTGTAGGTCTATTGTGGAATTTATTTTGATGTGCAAATTTTGTGTTGTGACACTTTAATTGTTTTGTGTGAAATTATTGGCCAAAATGAATCACAAGGCATGAAAGAGTTAATTGCTACTACATTGCTTGCTGAGATACTTCACAAGATCATGTGGCTTGTATTTCTCTCAGGACAGGCTTTCTCCAGTGGAACAGATAAGAAGGGAAAGTGAGATAGGACTTTTGCCTTCCATCACAGTAAGGAGGTGTTTGGAGATTTACTGTGCTGGATGTTAGAAACTTAGAAAATAGGTGCAGGTGTAGGCCATTCGGCCCTTCGAGCCTGCACCGCCATTCAATATGATCATGGCTGATCATCCAACACAGTATCACATACCTGCCTTATCCCCATACCCCCGATCCCTTTAGCCACAAGAGCCACATCTAACTTGTTGTGTGGAACTGTGTGTTTTGTTTTTGCAGTTATGACTGCAGGGAATGAGATATTGTTCAAACTTTTGTTTGTTTGAATGACAATAAAAGGAATTCAGCAGTGAACCAGGGCAGTGGAACTAGAATACTCTGAAGGCTGTTCACTTTTATCACATGACAATGGACATTACTAATTATATTTTATCGTTAACCAGGGCATTGAAGGACGTACATAGAACCACTATGTCTGCAATTGAACCTGGTACTTGTGTAATAATCAGGAATTGGATGAGGAAGAGACTGCACATTCGGTGTGAAAGACATTACCAGGTCCTTCTAACAACCCCTACTGCAGAAAAGGTGGAGGGGAGACATGTGTGGGTTCACTTTCACCACTGTAAGATTGTCAGTATGGTGCCTAAAATATAAAATGTTAACTTCTTTCTTTTAAGAAATCCTTTTCTATGATTGGGATGGACATATAGCTATTGTTTGCATGTCTTGGGACATTGATATCCATCAGATCTGCAAGAAACCGAGTTTGCCTATGTAATGCAATGTGATGGTGATGGTGGCATTGGCAGATTTGCAGGTGACGCAGGGCTGGGTGACGGTGCGAGCTGTGGGAAGGATGCTTTGAACTGAGGGTGACCACAGGCTACGTACCCACTGGTGGTGTGACTAAAGTGTGGAAGTTTCACCTACAGGCTCTCAGTGATTAATTATGTATACACAGCAATTAACCCATGCTTTGCCAGGTCTGCATTCTAAGGTACGAGAAGCACAGAGACCACTACCAGTTGAACACAGGGACGAGTTCATGCTGTCAGACTACATACTGATAATGCATTGGGACAGAAGGAATTGAAACTGTGTTGAACAGAACTGTACCAAGTGGTATCAACAACATCAACAGTTAAGAAGATTGAAGATCACCGTGTTGGATTCATCTGAGTGACTTTAAACAGTTCAGAGAACCAAGAAAGGACAATGGGGCTATTGAACCTCTTTTATATTCTGGTGTTGGCCCATATGGACTGGACTTGGGGAAATCATCTGTTTTTGTTTATTAGTTTTGAATTTGCCCTTTGTAATAATAGATGTGTGGTGGTTGTGTACACACATCCCATATGATGGTGGGGAAGGAATACCTCTCGTAACAATTCTCCTTAACCTTACTGGCCTTGCACTGTTTTCGCAATAACAAAGCAACTAATGGGTGTCTTCAGAATGGCAAAGTAAAGGACCCATATTTAAAGGATGGTGTGCGGCCTCGTTTAAGATAGGATGGAAGGTAAATGAGACCAGGGTTTGGGAAATACCATGGTTTAAATTAATGAATTGCCCCAGTTAATACTACCTGTTATTGTGACAGAAGAAGCAACGGAGTATACTTGAGGAACAGCACCTGCACCAAGGTTAGTGTGAATGGCCGCTGAGTCCAATAAATGGGACGTATTTTGTATGTGGATTCTGGGGGTGTCTGGTTTTTGGCAAAGAGTGAAAAACAACTCCATATTTGGAGGTGGATGATGATTTTTTGTACATTTCCGTCATACAATTTGTTTATATCTGTACGTATATAAGCTTGAGTTTCGCTGGTATTTCTTTGTGTGTGCTGCTGGAGATTCAGACGTGAAACTGTTGCCTCTGGGTCTCTAGGTCCACACCCGTCAGACGTTAAATTAAAGCTTTGTATGGTCTTAAGAATTTGTACTTTGTCTATCTTTTTAAGTGAACTTTTACATCAAATGACCACCTAAACAGTCATTTGGCAACCTAAAAAGCTGCCAAGGTAGCCCGGCTGGCAACAGGGGAAAAAACTTAAGTGAGAGCCCTGCAACGCACCCTCCCCCCCCCCCACACACCCTTCCCCGCTCACCCCCTTCGCCTCGCACCCCCACACATTCCCTCACCCCCCCCCCCCCTCCACTGCCTTATGTGGCACAGAATCCCAGATTCGCAACTCCCCGTGAAAAAATGTTTTTCCTCATCTCAGTCCTAAATGGCCTACCCCTGGTTCTGCACTCCCCCAACATCGCGAAAAATTTTCCTGCATCTAGTCTACCCAATCCTCTAAGAATTGTATATGTTTCGATAAGATCCCCTCTCATCCTTCTAAATTCCAGTGAATACAACCTACGCTGCACTCCTTCAATAGCACAAATTAGGAGACCAAAATGGCACCCAATACTCCAGGTGCGGTTTCACCACCGCCCTGCACAACTGCAGTAAGGCTTCCTTGCTCCTAAACTCAAATTCTCTTGCAATGAAGGCCACATGCCATTAGGTTTCTTTTACTGCCTGCTGTACCTGCAAGTTTACTTTCAGTGACTGGCGTACAAGGACACCCAGGTCTTGTTGCACCTTCCCTTCCCCTAATATTGCCTCTTAACTGTGTACTGAGGCACGGGTGTTAGGGGGTATGGCAAAAAGATGGGAGAATGGGGTCAGGAGGGAGATATAGATCAGCCATGATTGAATGGTGGAGTGGACTTGATGGGCTGAATGGCCTATCACTTATGACCTTATACAGGGAGAAACCTTGTCTCCGCGCTGGAGTCACACCTTAGTGAAGACAGATCCAAAGTACCTGTTCAACTCAGCTTCCATTTCCTTGTTCCCCGTAATAAATTCATCTTTTTCGGTCTTCAAGGGTACAACTTTGGTCTTAACTAATTTTTTCCTCTTCACATACCTAAAGAAGCTTTTACTATTCTCCTCTATATTCTTGTCACACAAGTCTTGCATTCGACGTTATCCGTATCCATACACTGCGGACGGATAAATTGTAATCATGTGTAGTCGGTGCACTGACTGGTTAGCACTCAACACAAAATCTTTTCACTGTCCCTCCGTACACGTGACAATAAACTAAATTCAACCCTCCCGCCGCCAGGGGGCGATGCGACCGGCGGACCAGAGACGTTGCACCGCGGCCTCCCGCCGCCAGGGGGCGATGCGATCGGCGGACCAGAGACGCTGCACCGCGGCCTCCCGCCGCCAGGGGACGATGCGACCGGCGGACCAGAGACGCTGCACAGCGGCCTCCCGCCGCCAGGGGGCGCGGCAACCAGAGGGACAAAGAGGGTGCCCTGCGGCCTCCCGCCGCCAGGGGGCGCTACACCCGCGGAGGACCAGGGGTCCCCGAGAACCCCCCCCCCCGGTCGCCAGCCTCGGGCTCCGGCTGCTCGTGTCGCCGGCCGCAGGATCGCCCTCGGGGAGGGAGGGAGGGAGGGAGGGAGGAGGGGATGGTGAGAGGCCGCGGGACCGGGCGGCGGCGGCGGCGGATGTTCCCACCTGAGTTCCCGGCGCTGAGCGAAGGCCTCGACCCGGCGGCGGCGTCAACGTACGGACCCGCCTCCCCCACTGACGGACAGTGCCAGCGGCCAATGGGAGCGCGTCCTGGCCCCGACGTCACAAACAACTAGGTACGCCCTCCCCCCTCGGCATCCAACCAATCGGAGCCGCGTCCCGCCCCAGCGCAGGACACCTCGTCCTATAGGTCGAACCGCAGCCCCGCCCCTCGGACAGACAGGGCCCTCCGCCAATCGGAGCCGCCCATCGCTGCCCATTGTGACGGCGCGGTCGGGCCGCCCCCGCGGTTCCTGCACCACGTGGTGGGGACAAGATGCTAAAGGAGGAGGAACTGCAGTTGCTGCAGAATCCAGGATGCACAAAATGCTGGAGGAACTCAGCGGGTGCAGCAGCAGCATCAAAGGAGCGAAGGAGATAGGCGACGTTCCGGGCCGAAACCGACTGAAGAAGGGTTTCGGCCCGAATCGTTGCCTATCTCCTTCGCAGACGACAAGATGCTGCAGGAACCCAGCGGGACGGGCAGCATCAAAGATTATAGAGGAGCAAGTTTAATATCCTGATGGCTGTTGGAAGTTGCTATTCCTGTACCTGGTCGTTGCAGTCTTCGGGCTCCTGTACCAGGGAGATGAGTATGTGGCCAGGATGGTGTGGGTCCTTGATGATACTGCCAGCCTTTTTGAGGCAGCGACTGCGATAGATCCCCTCGATGGAAGGGAGGTTAGAGCCGATGATGGACTGGGCAGCGTTTTCGTAGTCTTTTCCTGCCCTGGGCTCGCAAGTTACCGAACCAAGCCACGATGCAACCGGTCAGCATGCTCTCTATTGTGCACCTGTAGAAGTTAGAGAGAGTCCTCCTTGACAAACCGACTCTCCGTAATCTTCTCAGGAAGTAGAGGCGCTGATGTGCTTTCTTAATATTTGCATCCGTGTTCGTGGACCAGGAAAGATTTTCAGAGATGTGCAAGCCCACAAATTTGAAGCTCTTGACCCTTTCAACCATCGACCCGTTGAGATAAAGGGACTTTTGCATCAGAAGCAGCAGCCTCGACAGGAGGCTTTAAACGTTTGAGTGAGTGTGTGTGTGTGTGAGAGTCAATGTGTGCGAGTATGTGTGTGTGCGAGTATGTGTGTGTGCGAGTCTCTGTGTGCGAGTCTCTGTGTGCGAGTCTCTGTGTGCGAGTCTGTGTGTGTGTATGCGTGCTTATATAAAAGCGTGCTTCGTTGAATGATGACTTCTGAGATATATTATCAGCTTATCTTGGTTAAAATTTGACCGCGACATAAAGACGCTGTGAGCAGCAACAAGAGACACAACAAGAAATAACTTAATAATTTTAATCTTTGACATTTAAATTGTTCTTATATTGTAATTAGGTTATTCACATTTTAAACTGTAATAAATCCTTTTTCCAGTTTTCATGCCTGCGTGTTCTTCATCACAATGGGAACCCAATGGGCAGGAATGGATAAGAGCAAAGATCCTATAGCGGAGCAAGATGGACCACTTCTGCGAAAAACACGTAGTGCGGTTTTTTTCTCACCTCAGTCCTAAATGACCTCCCTCTTATTCTAAGACTGTGGCCCCTGGTTCTAGACTCTGCCATCATTGGGAACATTTTTCCTGCATCTAGCTTGTCCAGTCCTTTTATAATTTTATATGTTTCTATAAGACCCCCCCTCATCCTTCTAAACTCCACAAGCCTAGTCTTTTCATTCTTTCCTTGTATGACAGTCCCGCCATCCCAGGGATCAATCTCGTTAACCTACGCTGCACTGCCTCAATCACAAGGATGTCCTTTCTCAAATTAAGAGACCAAAACTGTATACAATACTCCAGATGTGGTCTCACCAGAGCCCCATACAACTGCAGAAGAACCTCCTATACTGAAATCCTCTTGTTATGAAGGTCAACATTCCATTAGTTTTCAATCAAATCATCATCAAACAAACTTTATTGTCATTTAGAAATACATCGATATATGCAATTCCAAACAAAATTCCGTTGCATTTGGCTCCCCGTGCAACACGATTCCTCACTGCCTGCTGTACCTGCATGCCAACCTTTACAAGGACGCCCAGGTCTCGCTGCACCTCCCCCTTACCTAACCTAACTCCATTGGGATAATAATCTGCCCCCTTGTTTTTGCCGCCAAAGTGGATAACCTCACATTTATCTATATTACACTGCACCTGCCACACATCTGGCCACTTACTCAACCTGTCCAGTTCACCCTGCAACCTCCTAACATCCTCTTCACAGTTCACACTGCCACCCAGCTTTTTGTCATCCACAAAGTTGCTAGTGTTGCTCCTAATTCCCTCTTCCAAATCATTAATATATATGGTAAACAGTTGCGGCCCCAACACCGAGCATTGTGGCAAAAAATTCCAGAGGATTAGTCAAACATGATTTTCCTTTCATAAATCCATGTTGACTTGGACTAATCCTTTTACTGCTATCCAAATGCCCCATTATTGCATCTTTAATAATTGACTCCAGCATCTTTCCCACCACCGAAGCCAGGCTTACTGGTCTGTAATTCCCTGTTTTCTCCCTCGCTCCTTTCTTGAAAAGTGGGATAACATTAACTATCCTCCAATCCACAGGAACTGATCCTAAATCTATTGAACATTGGAAAATGATCATAAGTATATATGTATGTGTATATATGCATGTATATGTATGTGTATATATTTATGTATATGTGTATATATATGCGTGTTTATATATATGTATGTGTATATATGTATGTGTGTATATATATATGTATGCCTATGTATGCACATGTATGTGTATGCATATGTATGTATGTATATGCATATGTATGTATGTATATGCATATGCATATACATACATTCATGGTATGCATATATGGTTTATGTACACCATCTGACAAATAAGATAGAGAGTAATAGTGATGCTTTAAATCAAAGTTGCTTCTGATCCATGAGAAGGAAATTTATTTATCTCTCAAGGGCCTGGCCCACCATATATTTATATAAATGTGTGTTTGTGTGTGCCTGTAATTTTGTGCACAGTGTGTGTTAAAGCAATACAAGCGAAGCTGCACAATACAATGCAAGGGAAACTACGCAAAGGTGGGGCTGGGGAGGAAAGATGGGAGGGAAATGGGGGAATAGGGGGTAAAAGGGGGGAGAGAGGGAAGGGAGGGAGAGAGAGGGAGGGAGAGAGAGAGGGATGGAGGGAGAGAGAGAGGGAACGAGGGAGAGAGGGAAGGAGAGAAAGAGGGAACGAGGGAGAGAGAGAGAGGGAAGGAAGGAGAAAGAGAGGGAAGGGAAAGCGAGAGAGAGGGAAGGGAAAGAGAGAGAGCGAAGGAGGGAGAGAGAGAGGGTAGGAGGGAGAGAGAGAGGGAAGGGAAAGAGAGAGAGGGAAGGGAGGGAGAGAGAGAGGGAAGGGAGGGAGAGAGAGAGGGGAGGGAGGGAGGGAGAGAGGGGAGAGAGAGAGAGATCGAGAGGGGAGAGAGATCGAGAGAAGTGAGATATCGGGAGAAGAGAGGGGATAGAGGGAGATCGAGGGGAGAGAGAGATCGAGAGAGGAGAGAGAGAGAGATCGAGAGAAGATAGGGGATAGAAAGAGATAGAGAGATGAGGGGTAGAAAGAGATCGAGAGAAGAGAGGGGAGAGAGATAGAGAGAAGAGAGGGGAGGGGAGAGGGAGAGATCGAGATCGAGAGGTAAGTAAAGATATATTACAAATAAATATAATAACTTTCTAATGCATCTTGCTCCTCTATAATCTTTGCTTGCAACTGCTCTGTAGCTTTGGAGTGGATTACACAGCGGGAGGCATAATGGTAAAATGGCGGCTGTGATGCTCCGTTAGGTACTACACATCAGTCCATTGAATTTCGGAGAAGGAACGGGCGTCATCTCTGGAGATTTTCTATGTTTCTATGAAAGATATAGACAGTGATAAGCTTTTACATAGAAACATAGGCAATAGGTCCCGGCCCCGACGTCACAAAGGACCAGGTACCATGAACTCGCTGGAATTTAGAAGATTGAGGGGGGATCTTATAGAAACTTACAAAATTCTTAAGGGGTTGGACAAGCTAGATGCTGGAAGATTGTTCCCGATGTTGGGGGAGTCCAGAACAAGGGGTCACAGTCTAAGGATAAGGGGGAATTCCTTTAGGACCGAAATGAGGAAAACATTCTTTACACAGAGAGTGGTGAGTCTCTGGAATTCTCTGCCACAGAGGGTAGTTGAGGCCAGTTCATTGGCTATATTTAAGAGGGTGTTAGATGTGGCACTTGCGGCTAAAGGGATCAGGGGGTATGGAGAGAAGGCAGGTACGGGATACTGAGTTGGATGATCAGCCATGATCACATTGAATGGCGGTGCAGGCTCGAAGGGCCGAATGGCCTACTCCTGCACCTACTTTCTATGTTTCTATGTACCCCCCCCCCCCCCCCTCTCAGCGTCCAACCAATCGGAGCCCCGTCCTGCCCCCAGCGCAGGAACCCTCATCCTATAGGTCGAACCGCAGCCCATCCCTCGAAAAAACAGACAGCGCCCTCCGCCAATCGGAGCCGCCCGATCAGCCCTAGCAACGGTTGCCACGGCGGAGGGGAAACAATCAACAATGACAGCAGCTGCAGAGACTGCAAACCTGAGATAAAACCTCAAGGGGCGACAGACTACAACATTGAATTCATGACTGAATGGTGGAGAGCTCGATGGGTCTGAATGGCCTAATTATAATCGTAATCATATCTATCTAATCATATCTATCATAATCATACTATCTAAATGGCATCAAGTTGGGAAAAGGGGAAGTACGACAGGATCTCGGGGTCTTTGTACATCAGTCTATGAAAGTAAGCATGCGGGTGCAGCAGGCAGTGAAGAAAGCGAATGGCATGTTGGCCATGAATGGCATGTTGGCCAAGAGGAATCGAATATAGGAGCAAAGTGGTCCTTCTGCAGTTGTACAGAGCCATAGTGAGACCACACCTGGAGACATTCTTGCTGTAGGGAGGTTTCACGGCAGCGGGTCACGACCCATGACCCATACTGTTGCTACGCTGCTCCAACTGGAGTACACGCAATGACCTGCAGGTAAGTACTTACCATTGTTTCCAGCGTAGCGGGACCGTTAGAACCCGCCAAAATTGTCATTTTTTGCACTGTAAATAATTATGGAAATCGGGATAAGCGTGAGAGACATTTAGCCTACTTCAGAATTTAAAAAGTGAGTTGGTTATATGAGTGCAGGCAGGTGGGACTAAGGGAAAAAAGTTGTTCGGCACGGACTTGAAGGGCCGAGAAGGCCTGTTTCCGTGCTGTAATTGTTATATGGTTATATGGTTATATGGAGAAATGACGGTAGATAGAAGCGAGAGCTGAAGGAACAACACAGCCAGAGTGTTTGGTGAACATTGGCCGTTTGCTCACTGCATTTCATCAACTAAGGCATTATTTGTGTTTTTTCTTGATTCCTGTAGCATCTAAATAGTTTCAGAAGTGATAAATCTGGCTGTAAAGTGGGTTTTTACATACAAAAAGAAAACGCCTCTAAAGCAAAATTTACAGTCAGATTTATCACTTCTGAGACTTTTTAGATACCAAAGGAATCAAGAAGAAACACACATAACACCTTACTGTTGATGAAATGCAGTGAGCAAACGCGATAATTCCCAATATTTTCAATTCTGATATCTGCACGGCCAATGTTCGCCAAGCACTTTAGCGATTTTGTCCCTTCAGCTCTCGCTTCTCGTTACCTTCATTTCGCTTCACTTTTGGAATTCTGAAGTTGGGTACATGTCTCTCGCGCTTACCCCGACTTCCACAATTTTTTACAGCGCAACAATTCAACATTTTGGCAGTTTTTAACAGCTAGGAAAGTATGCGTTTCTTGCATTAATAACATATACCGGAAGTTACGGATGTCCTCCAGATGGATTGAGCGGCTCCGTGCGTCAAGCTCTATGACCCAGTGACCTTGAGTGCAACCCCCCTATTGAGGAAGTGCAGCATAGGTTTACATGGTTAATTCCCGGGATGGCGGGACTGTCGTATGCTGAGAGAATGGAGCAGCTGGGCTTGTACACTGGAGTTTAGAAGGATAAGAGGGGATCTCCTTGAAACATATAAGTTTGTTAAGGTCTTGGACACACTAGAGGCAGGAAACATGTTCCCGATGTTGGGGAAGTCCAGAACCAGGGGCCATAGTTTAAGAATAAGGAGTAAGCCATTTAGTACGGAGACGAGGAAATACTTTTTCTCACAGAGAGTGGTGAGTCTGTGGAATTCTCTGCATCAGAGGGCAGTGAAGGCAGTGCTCTGGATGCTTTCAAGAGAGAGCTAGATAGGGCTCTTAAAAAATAACGGAGTCAGGGGATATGGGGAGAAGGCAGGAACGGAGTACGGATTGGGAATGATTTACCATGAACACATTGAATGGCGGTGCTGGCTCGAAGGGCCAAATGGCCTACTCCTGCACCTTTTGTCTATTGGATAGACGGATCTTCCTATGTTGAATTGAATTGAATACATTTTATTGGCCAAGTATGTATACATACAGGAATTTGCCTTGGTGCTTTGCCCGCAAGTAAAATTGCAACAATATACAGCAGACAATTAAAAAATATATATTAAAAAATAAAACATTATAATTAATGTCCTGTTTGCCAGCTTGTTGCCCACCTGTGTTCCCCTCTTGCACGGTTTAGGAGCCGTTGCTGTGGTTGGAGATACGGTGACATGAGCGGCCATTGAGGGCTGCCAGGGTGCAAGTGAGCTCCCCCCATCTGCTCAGTGTGCAGGTTGAGCTTCGAGGGGCTGAGCTTCGGTGGAGGACCATATGACGGGGCACAACAAGGAAAAGCATAATGAGTGCGATGTGTGTGGCAAGGCCTGGCAGCCTGCTGGAGACCCACTGGCGGGTGCACACGGAAGAATGCCCCTTCGGCTGCCCAGAGTGCGGCAAGAACTTCACCCACTATGAGGCGCTGCTGCGGCACAACCGCATGTACTCCAGACGAGAGGCCCTTCGGCAGCTCTGACTGCTCCATGAGCCTCTCCTGCACCCAGTCCAAAGCCTCCACATCCTACTTCTTTCATGTGGCTTGCACAGCCTAAAGTTGTAGGACAACTTTGATTGCATTAGTCGAAACAGGGCGGACCACGTGAAGGTTGCAATCTTCCACCCCGGCATGGGCTTCAAGATGGTGAATCACCTGAAGAACCATCGGCGGGTGCACACAAGCGAGAAGCCCTATGGCTGCTGCGGCAACGGCTTTCTAACATCGTGTACTTTAACCACTTGTGATTTTTTCTATTACAAATCTCAAATTGTGGAGTACAGAGGCAAATAAATAAATTATGGGTCTTTGTTCCAAACTTTATGGAGGGCATTGTATGTCATGCAAAAAATCTTGCTGCAGGAACCCGATTCATTTGCATGCTGTTTTGATGATTTAATATTAGTGTGACAGTACACTTAGCAAGCTCAACTGGCCCACACTGAGCCTATCTTTAACATTTTTTGTTGCAGTGGTTAGCTGTAAATACCACTCAGCAGAGCTTCAGAGACACAGCCAGTGTTGTACTTCAAATGCCGGCAGCCTCAAAGTTCTGACCAATAGTCTTGCTTAAATCAGAAATGTTAATATTCCTTTTTTTTTGTTAGCACATTCACATATTTGAACATGAGCATGTTGGTACAAAAACTTCTTAATTTGCACACTGGCCAGGTGAAATCTCTCAGAAACACAGTAGATGCTGTATGTAGCTTCTGTCAATCAAAGTATTGGTGAGCTTGACATTCCAGAGCACACTCAGCACAAACGCTCCTCGTGCAGCCTGTCTGTTTTCCAGCTACTGCAACTTCAAAGTGTACTTTGTGATAGACTGCGGCCTCGTCCACTACCCACCCTCTCCATGCTGCACAACATCACTTCTCCATCATCAAGAATAAAAATAGAGGAGGTGGAGAGGCTGTTCAGAAGACAGAAAAGCTGGGAATCTCCAGGACCGGACAATGTTTCCCCTCTACTCTCAAGCTCTGTGCCGAGCAACTGGCACCACATCACACAGACATTTTATACCAACCTGTACTGTCCCTGCCTGCTTCAAAGTCTTCACTATTGTCCCTGTACCCAAAAAGGCAAGGGTGACTGGTCTTAATGACTACAGGCCTGTCGCACTGACCTCTGCAGTGATGAGACCCTTGAAAGGTTTGTGCTGGCTAAGTTGAAAAAGCTGGACCGTCTGCAGTTTGCATATCGGGCCAATATGTCTGTGAATGACGCAGTCAACCTGGGCCTGCACTTCATCCCACAGCACCTAGACCGCTAGGGGGACCTATGCGAGGATTTTGTTTGTTAATTTTAGCTCTGCATTCAACACCAATGTGCCAGAGCTACTATACTCAAAAGTTTTCAAGTTGATCGTGCCTGAATCCCTCTTGGTGGATCACCAGATTCCTGACAGACAGACAGACAGACATGTGAGGCTGGGAAAGCACATCTCAGACCAGCAGACCCTCAGCATAGGAACACCGCAAGACCGTGTACTCTCTCCTCTACTCTCTCTACACCAATGACTATACCACCACTGACTCCTCTGTCAAGCTTCACAAGTTTGCGGACAACATAATCCTGATTGAACTGATTCAGGAAGGGGAGGAATCTGCCTACAGACAGGAAGTGGCTACAGACAACTGGCGTCCTGGTGCCATCGCAACAACCTGGAGCTCAGTGCTCTTAAGACAGTGGAATTCACTGTAGATTTTAGGAGAGCTCCCCCTTCCCTCTCCCCACTCACCATCAACAACACCACAGTCACATCTGTGGAATCTTTTAAGTTCCTGGGAACCATCATCTCCATGGACCTTAAATGGGAGGCCACCATCGACTCCACAGTCAAAAAGGCACAACAGAGGATGTACTTCCTATGGCAGCTGAGGAAGCACAATCCGCCACAGGCAATAATGGTCCAATTCTATACGGCCATCATAGAGTCTGTCCTCACCTTCTCCATCATTGTCTAGTTTGGTTCAGCCACCAAGCACAACATCCGAAGGCTGTAGCGAATTGTCCGATCAGCTGAAACCGATTGGCTGCAGTCTCCCCTCCATTAACAAACTGTACACTGCAAGGGCCAGGAAACGAGCGGGTAAGATCATCTCTGACCCCTCTCACCATGGCCACAAACTCTTGAATCACTCCGGACTGTCAAAGCCGCAACAGCCAGACATAAAAACAGCTTTTTTCCACGAAAAAACAGCTCTACTCAATAACCAACCTGTAGCCTTCTTTTGCTCTGGCATTTTATTTTATTCACATGTTTAATGTTTTATTATTAATGTTAGGGTTAGGGTTAACGTTTTATGTTTCATTCCTAACTGTCACTGTATATCATGTTACTTGCGGGCGGAGCATCAAGGTAAATTCCATGTATGTGAATACTTGGCCAATAAACTCATTCATTCATTCATTCATTCATTCATTCATTCAAATGCTTTGTTTTCATTCTTTTCTTCTTTTGGTTTTGTCCTCGAACCCAAACTCCAAAGCATGTTTTTAGGGGAAGTTTTTAAAAACGTTTTCTTGCTGTAGGGACCTTCCCCTCCCCCCACTACATACTTTGTGTTCAGTTCCACACATGTGACTGGATGGGTTTCAGATGTCAGTAGCAGGCAGAGCAAATTGGATCAAACTCCAGTACGATATGCAGTGCAAAAAGACAAGCCAGCCTATAGTCTGCTGCTAATGTTTGAAATGCACTAATTCGAGGTGTTAATGGCTGTCCGCTTGTTCGTTGTATTAAGATGCTATGGCTTCAATTTTCTGTCATCTGTTTCACAGACAGTTTATGGAACACCAAGTAAATACTACCGAACGGGGAGCTTTTCAGGATCCAAAGGAGCTGGAGAGACTATACATATCGTCAGTACCCGAACTTTAGTGCAACTTCCCAGTGAACTAAGAACTCTAATGTAGCCATTTTTATCACCACATCCGGAAGTGAAAACAATATTTCAACCTGCTGTCACATTTATGTTCTTCCTTTATTTTTCTTTGGTACTAGATTCCTCCAGTATCAATCATGTTGCAATATTATTATAATGGAGCCATATTGTCATAAAGGGTAAATTAAGTGTGAAATATTCAAATTTAATATTTAAAATATTTTTGCCTACTTAGCTGTTTATAAAATCTTATAATAGAATTTCAAAGATGCACTGCTTGTGCTTCTATGACTGACTTTTCATCAATTTTATGCACATGCATACTGTTCACAAAATCAATATTAATTTGTATATATGCAGTGCTTAGCTTGATGGCCGTCCTGTGTACGGACAGGATGCCAAAGGATGAGAAGCTGAAGCCAAGAAGCCGATGCCAAGATGCAGAATGGACATCACCTTGAAAAGCCCAAATGTTGAACGGACATGATGCCTAACGTACAAGATACTGAACGGACATGATGCAGAATGTACAAGACACCGAGCGGACATGACATCGAAAAGCTGCTGAACGGACATGATGTCGTTAAGATGTTCTTTACACAGAGAGCGGTGAGTCTCTGGAATTCTCTGCCACAGAAGGTAGTTGAGGCCAGTTCATTGGCTATATTTAAGAGGGCGTTAGATGTGGCACTTGTGGCTAAAGGGATCAGGGGGTATGGAGAGAAGGCAGGTACGGGATACTGAGTTGGATGATCAGCCATGATCACATTGAATGGCGGTGCAGGCTCGAAGGGCCGAATGGCCTACTCCTGCACCTATTTTCTATGTTTCTAAGCCATGGCGCTGAATGGACATGTCGCCAAGCATCTCCGGGGACGGGATTGATCCAACACATTTTCAGTCATCGACAAAGGTCAGTGGGTGATCTCAAAGTATTATGAAAGTATGGTTCAATACTACATCAAATATCGACATGTTGGTGCATGTTTATTCACTGATTGCAAAAATATGTGGCACAACAGTGCGGAGAAATACAGTCTCGCTACAAAAGAGGAATGTTCTTTTACGTTTCCTCCATTTTTTGCCTCATTAGCGGGTTTTAAAACAGTCAGCAAGACCTCGCTTGGGTTCGTACTGTCGGACTGTCTAAGCAGCCATGTTGCTTGCTTCATCAGGCATAATGGCACAACAGTATACGGTTTTTCCAAAAACAAAAACTTGCTGGTTCAAACTGTGGTTCAGGAGACTGGCCTTTGCACAATAAAACAATTATTGACTTACACATTTTGAATGGATTGACTTATGCCTCGGGATGTGCTCACTGCAGAGTGCAGGGATAGCATTCAAAAAAGCAGTACATTCCTATTGAGGAGGATCAGAAGTGATTTTGTTTAAATGTTAATGTTACTTTTAATTCGCACGACAGCTGCAACAAAAAGGAACTACTCTGTTGGGTTCAACCCGGATATCGAGTTGTTAAAAGGATCTTGACACAAGTTCTCTCACTACAAGATTATGCAGTTAGTTATTGAAAATGTTTGAACATTACTTTACCAAGGGGTTCCAGCTACATCCTTAGTTATGACACTAATATCAGCACAATGACGGCAAACATTGCAAACGCTGTGGCTAGATAGGATGGAATTGGCTGCAGGTGCCATTACATTTTACATTCTGGTCTACACAAGCAGAGCAGACCAGGGGTGGCATGATTTGAGATCATTTTCGGATGCCCCACGGTCTTACGTCTATGTTATCAAGGCCACCAGAATCCTAAGAAGTGTGGAATCAGCAATGTTTATTAATCAACAAACAACTACACAAAGGAAGGTCGTTTCAGACTATTTCAAAGTGGCTGCAGCAGGTTCTGGGTTATGCAGGTATTAACACTGACGATTGTATATCTGATTCCACCAGGTCAGCATCAACGTCAGCGACCAGGGCAATGGACATGCCCAGCGACCATATCCTCACGACCGCAGGATGGTCAACTAAATTGTCTTAAATTTTTTTCCATAGGCCGGTTACTGACCCAGGGGTTTGCCCATTCGGTTTGCATCCACTTTAGCCTCCCCTGAGTTCCAGGGGTTGCTATTGATTTCTTTATTAACGTAAACCATTAATACATGTGAATCAATATCATGCTAATGCATTTTGATGATTCACTCATCATGAGTCAATCGATGCAGTGAGATGCCGAGATTTCAATCTGCGGCATGAAATCACAAAGCTTCGAAGTCTTCACAGAATCACTCATGTGACTCCGAAGTAAAATAGTAAGATTAAATGAGAACATACCAGTTTGAAGTTTGATCTTGATTTTATGAGGAGTTACGTTGGTGATTACGTGCCCGCCACGCCCAACCCGTTCTCATAAAAATCATCTGGTAGTTCTCGAGTCACGCATCTTACTATGTCAATTCGGTGATTGTTATTTGTGATTTCATACAGCTGCTTTGAAGATTGATGCGCATGCGGCCCAGACGGGGTTCTTCACGTAATCACCAACGTAACTCCTCATAAAATCAAGATCAAACTTCAACCTGGTAAGTTCTCATTTAATCTTGCTATTATCCCTTAATGACAATGCCATGAGTTGTTTGGCCTGCTGCCCTGTATGTGCTTGAAACGGCAATGCTTTATTAAGTCCGACTGTGTTTGGAAGGAATAAATGCTTTATTCGGTCCGACTGTGTTTGGTTCAAAAGTCCCGCTCATTTTGTGACTTGTACTTAGTGGACAGTTCACACTGATTGCGTAATGTCCAGTGAGTGCGGAGGTCATGCTGATTGCCTAATTTCCGGTAAATGCAGAGGTCACGCTGATTGTGGAAGTGCCACTGACTGCGGAAGCCCCAAAGTGGAGAGGCTGCGCTCAGCCGCGTGACTTTTCAAGAAAGTTTACTGCCATATATATAGTGTGTGTGTTTGTGAGTGTGTATCTGTATGTGTGTGTGAGTGGGAGTGTGTTTGTGAGTGTGTGTGCGTGTGTGTATGTGTGAGAGTGTGTGTGAGTGTTTGATTGAGTGTGTGTTTGATTGAGTGCATGTGTGTGAGTAACTGGACTGCCAGCCCACCAGCCATGACTTAGTGAACTGCCAGCCCACCAGCCATGACTCATTGAACTGCCCGCCAAAGAATCCATTCAGTTCACCCTCTCCTCCTTCTCTCTCACAGAATCTGTCACCTGTTTTGGGCAGAAATTCTGGCAATTTCTCAGCTGCCAGCCTGCCAGACCTGAGTGACTGAGCTGCCAGGCCTGATTGACTTTGTTGCCTGGTCTCAGTGACTGAGCTGCCAGCCCAAGAATCCATTTGGCCCACAATGTCTAGTATTATATTAAAATACCTCCCTTTGTTCTTAACATTCCAAATGTCTGTGTGTTTGCAGGGTTGTGTTGGCTTTCTTTTAACCTCCTTAATTTGTAACTTCTTCCAAACGCTAGGCCACAACTTTCCCATTTTCACTCATGCCACTCACATATTTTCAGCCAACCGGATACATATCTTCCCGTTGCATTTCAACCTATATTTCTGAAATTACTAACCTTTTAAAAACAGCAAGTCCAACCTCACAGCACTCCAAGCAGAGAGCCAACGGCAAGCCCAACCTCACAGCACTCCAAGCAGTGTGAAGTCCAGCAAATCCAATTTCACAGCATTTCAAGCAGTGCACACACATACATTCACACACACATGCACACAGACTCACAGACTCACACACACTCATATATACGCACACATACACTCACACTTACACACACTCACACACGCATACATGCTAACACACACACACACACAGACTCACACATACACTCATTATATACACACACATACACTCACACACACATACACACACACAACCATGCATGCACTCACACATACATACAGTAACACACACATATTCATTCAGTAACAGCTTCTTCCTGACAGCCATCAGGCTATTAAACATAGCGAATAAGCTCTGAACTACAAAAGACTATATTATTTACAGACCCCCAAATAGTAGCCCGGATGTAGGGTGTGTGGTGCAGCAGGAGTTTAGGGGTAACATGAGGGGGAACTTCTTTACTCAGAGAGTGGTAAATAATCTTCCTGAATGTGGAAGATCTTCCTGCAGTGGAATGATCTTCCTGCAGAAGTGGTGGAGGCAGGATCGATTTTAACATTTAAAAGTAAAGTGGATAGGTATATGGACGGGAAGGGAATGGAGGGGTATGGTCTGAGTGCAGGTAGATGGGACTAGGGGAAAATAAATGGTCGGCACGGACTGGAAGGGCCGAGAAGGCCTGTTTCCGTGCTGTAATTGTGATATGGTTATATGGTTATAGGAGTTAAAACTGGCATGTAACAAATAATGCCACTGTGGTGATGGGGAATTTCACTATGCAGGTAGACTGGGAAAATCAGGTTGGTTCAGGACTCCAAGAAACAGAGTTTGTAGAGTGCCTCCGAGATGGATTCTAAGAGCAGCTTGTAATGGAGCCGACCAGAGAAAAGGCAATTCTGGGTTTAGTGATGCCCAATGAACCAGATATGATAAGAGAACTCGAGGTAAAGGAACCGCTTGGAGGTAGTGATCATAATATGATTCGTTTTATTCGGCAATTTGAGAAGGAGAATGTTAAATCGGAAATCTCAGTGATGCAGTTGACAAAGGGACTATGAAGGCATGAGAGAGGAACTGGCCAAGGTAGACTGGAAAGGGATACTAGCAGGAATCGGCGGTGGATCAGCAATGGCAGGTATTTCTGGGCATAATCCGGAAGACGTAGGATCATTTCATTTCAAAAAGGAAGAAATATTCTGAGGGGAGTTGGAGGCAACCGTGACTGACAAGAGAAGTTAGGGATAGAATAAAACTAAAAGAAAAGAAGTATAACACAGCAAAGCGAAAGGAATGGGAAACTTTCCTAGGACAATTGAATTGAAGGCAATATCTCCAAGTTTGTGGATGACACTAAGCTGGGGGGCAGTGTTAGCTGTGAGGAGGATGCTATGAGACTGCAAGGTGACTTGGATAGGCTGGGTGAGTGGGCAAATGTTTGGCAGATGCAGTATAATGTGGATAAATGTGAGGTTATCCACTTTGGTGGCAAAAACAGGAAAGCAGACTATTATCTAAATGGAGGCCGATTAGGAAAAGGGGAGATGCAGCGCGACCTGGGTGTCATGATACACCAGTCCTTGAAAGTAGGCATGCAGGTGCAGCAGGCAGTGAAGAAAGCGAATGGTATGTTAGATTTCATAGAAAAAGGAATTGAGTATAGGAGCAGGGAGGTTCTACTTCAGTTGTATAGGATCTTGGTGAGACCACACCTGGAGTATTGCGTACATTTCTGGTCTCCAAATCTGAGGAAGGACATTATTGCCATAGAGGGAGTGCAGAGAAGGTTCACCAAACTGATTCCTGGGATGTCAGGACTGCCTTATGAAGAAAGACTGGATAGACTCGGTTTATAGGTCCAGGACGAGGGGTCACAGCTTAAGGATAAGGGGGAAATCCTTTAGGATCGAGATGAGAAGGACTTTTTTCACACAGAGAGTGGTGGATCTCTGGAACTCTCTGCCACAGAGGGTAGTTGAGGCCAGTTCATTGGCTATATTTAAGAGGGAGTTAGATGTGACCCTTGTGGCTAAGGGGATCAGAGGGTATGGAGAGAAGGCAAGTACGGGATACTGAGTTGGATGATCAGCCATGATCATATTGAATGGCGGTGCAGGCTTGAAGGGCCGAATGGCCTACTCCTGCACCTAATTTCTATGTTCCTATGACAACAGAAGGAAACAAAACGGGCAATACGGGCCTAAAAGATGAAGTATGAGGGGAAGCTGGCCAGGAATATAATGAAGGACTGTAAAAGCTTCTTTAGATATGTTAAGAGAAAAAGAGTAGCAAAGTCAAATGTGGGTCCCTTGAAGGCAGACACTGGTGAAATTATTATGGGTAACAAGGAAATGACAGAAGAGTTGAACAGGTACTAAGGAAGACACAAACAATCTCCCAGATATACTGGAGGACAGAGGATCTCAGGGGGTAGATGGACTGTAAGAAATGTTCATCAGGCGAGAAATAGTATTGGGTAGGCTAATGTGACTGAAGGATGATAAATCCCCTGGGCCTGATGGTCTGCATCCCAGGGTCCTCAGGGAGGTGGCTCTAGAAATAGTGAATGCATTGGTGATTATTTTCCCATGTTCGATCGATTCAGGATCAGTTCCGGTGGTTTGGAGGATGGCTAATGTTATCCCACTTTTCAAGAAAGGAACGAGAGAGAAAATGGAGAATTACAGACCAGTTAGCCTGACCGGTGGTGGGAAACATGCCGGAGTCAATTATTAAAGAGGTAATAATGGAGCATTTGGATAGCAGTAAAAGGATTAGTCCGTCAACATAGATTTATGAAAGGGAAATCATGCTTGACTAATCTTCTTTCAAATTTTGATAATGTCCCGCACGGGAGACTGGTGACTAAAATTAGAGCACATGATATTGGGGTAGGTTGTTGACATGGATAGAAAGACCCATGCTGGGCCCCAAGTATGTCATGGTGAATCTTTGGGGCAGTATGACATGCGACACGCGCTGAGGGCTGATCATCCTGCAGCGGGCCGCCCTTGTGGAGGGTGTAGAGTGTTAAAAGGCCGAAACACCCAGTGATGCAAGGGAACACTACTGATGATGTGTCCTGTGCCCAACTGTCCTGAAGGTTACCCAGGCCAAGATATACGTATACGTATCACCCCCCGCCCCCCCCCCCCCGATGTTGAGTGTCTACCACTCTCAACAATCAACAAATGTCGTGAAATGCTCCCCACCTACTGCCACAAGGGACTTCTTAACATCTTGTCCTGTGTACTTGATTCTGGAATTTTTTGAGGATGAGGCTGGTAAAATGGATGAAGGGGTGCCAGTGGATGTAGTGTATCTAGACTTTCAGAAAGCCTTTGATAGGGTCCCGCACGGGAGACGGGTGACTAAAATTAGAGCACATGATATTGGGGGTAGGGTGTTGACGTGGATAGGAAATTGGTTGGCAGACCGGAAGCAAAGAGTAAGAGTGAACGGGTCCATTTCAGAATGACAGGCAGTGGTGAGTGGAGTGCCGCAAGGCTCGGTGTTGAGGCTGCAGCTGTTTACCATATTTATTAATGATTTGGAAGAGGGAATTATGAGCAACACTAGCAAGGATGACACAAAGCTGGGTGGCAGCGTGAACTGTGAAAAGGATGTTAGGAGGTTGTAGGGTGACCTGGACAGGTTGAGTGAGTGGGCAGATACGTGGCAGATGCAGTATAATATAGATAAATGTGAGGTTATCCACTTTGGCGGCAAAAACAAGGGTGCAGATTATTATCTCAATGGGGTTAGGTTAGGCAAGGGGGAGGTGCAGCGAGGCCGGGGCATCCTTGTACACCAGTCACTGAAAGGTACAGCAAGTAGTGAGGAAAGCTAATGGAATGTTGGGCTTCATAACAAGAAGATTTCAGTGTAGGAGTAAAGAGGTACTTCTGCAGTTGTACACGGCTCTGGTAAGACCACATCTGGAGTAATGTGTATAGAGTTGGTCTCCTAATTTGAGGAAGAACATCCTTCTGATTGAGGCAGTGCAGCGTAGGTTCACGCGATTGATCCCTGGGATGATGGGACTGTCATATGAGGAAAGATTGAAAAGACTAGGCTTGTATTCACTGGAGTTTAGAAGAATGAGGTGGGATCTTATAGAAACATATAAAATTATAAAAGGACTGGACAAGCTAGATGCAGGAAAAAATGTTCCCAATCCTGGGTGAATCCAGAAGCAGGGGCCACAGTCTTAGAATAAAGGAAAAAACTTTTCCACCCAGAGAGTTGTGAATTTGTTACTAGAAGTTACTAGAAGTAAAAATGTGCTTGTTCAGCAGTCTTCAGTGGTATTACAGACTGATGGTAGTACTCTCGGATGGGGAGCCAAGGACAGTGACACCAGTTGTGGTGGTCGATGGACTGTCAAGACGATTTAATTCTCCAAACACATGGTATGAATTATTTGGAGTTATTGGGGGCGTTTTATGCATTGATAGCTGTTTGTTCTACAATAAAGAACTTACATGTTCAATTATGAGTGGACAATACCACAGCTGTGGGAGAAGACAATATTGTGGCAGACAACAGATCACGAAAGTTCAATGACAATACAGAATGAATGTTAAAAGTCAAAAAGTTTCAAAAAGATTGTCAGCCAGTATGAGTACCAAATGTTGATCTGTTGTGTCTGGATTAAATCTCCAGTGGTCTAAATATGTCTCATGGGCGCCAGATCCAGGTGCATTAGCAGTGGATGCATTCTTGCTACATTGGGGAAGATAGTCTTTTATTGTTTCCCAATTTTGCCTGATTAGGCAATGTGTCACCAAAATAGAGCAAGTCTCTGCCGAAGGCGTTTGGTGGTTCCAAACTAGTATTGCTTCTCGGCCTTTTGGCTAAGATCACGTGTCGTATCAGTTCTTATCAGTTAATATCTGATACGTCCCTTATCTAGGGACCATTACTACACAGCCATTGTTCCCATTGGTGCTCAGAATGATGATTCATGGCAAATCCCAGGTGCAGTAATTGTTGGTACATCCAGTAACAGCAGGTCATCCATTACATGACCGTATTAATTATTAATTTGCAGGTTCTGATGGAATGTCGAATAGGACCATGGATGTCATAACTGCAGCTTGGAGAGATAGCACTAAGAAACAATATATGTTTCATATCAGGAATGGGAAATCTTTTGTATAGAGTCAGATATATTTTATCATACTGCAAACATATCGGATGTATTGGAGTTCCTTGCTATGTTGCAACTGAGTTATAGTACCATTAATGGAGCTCGGAGTGCTTTGTCCTCCTATTTAGGACAATTTTCAGAACAACAATTTATCGGGTCTCATCCATTAATATCCCGATTTACGTGCCCTCCGCTCCCGACCCTCATTATCTAAATGATCATCTGGTAGTTCTAGTCTTTGTGAGCCTTACTATCTTACTCCGGCTATTGGTTCTGTGCTTTTCACGCCGCTGCTTTGAAGTATCACGAGCATGCGCTTGGCGGGACTTCTTCATGTAATCCCTCATCATAACACCTCATAAAATAAAGATCAAACTTCAAACAGGTAAGTTCTCGTTTAATCTTACCATTAATGTTCAGAGTTTTGTCCGAGCCAAGTTTAATAGCCTGATGGCTGTGGGGAAGTAGCTATTCCTGAACCTGGTCGTTACAGTCTTCAGGCTCTTGTACCTTCTGCCTAAAGGTAGCGGGGAGATGAGTGTGTGGCCAGAATCGTGTGGGTCCAGTCCTTTTATAATTTTATATGTTTCTATATGATCCCCCTCATCCTTCTAAACCCCAGTGAATACAAGCCAAGTCTTTTCAATCTTTCCTCATATGACCTGCCATCTCACGAACCTATACTACCTCAATCACAAGGATGTCCTTCCTCAAATTAGGAGACCAAAACTGTACACAATATTCCAGATGTGGTCTTACCAGAGCCCTATACAACTGCAGAAGAACCTCTTTACTCCTGTACTGAAATCCTCTTGTTATGAACGCCAACATTCCATTAGCTTTCTACACTGCCTGCTGTACCTGTAAGCCAACTTTCAGTGACCGGTGTACAAGGACACGCAGGTCTCGCTGTACCTCTCCCTTACCTAACCTAACCCCATTGAGATAATAATCTGACCCCTTGTATTTGCCACCAAAGTGGATAATCTCACGCATCTGCCCACTCACTCAACCTGTCCAGGTCATCCTGCAACCTTCTAACATCCTCTTCACAGTTCACAAGGTTTCCCAATCTTCTGGCCTCCGGCTACTCTTTGCTTTGTTATACATCTTTTCTTTTAGTTTTATTCTATCCCTAACTTCTCTTGTCAGCCACGGTTGCCTCCTACTCCCCTTAGAATCTTTCTTCCTATTTGGAAAGAAATGATCCTGCATCTTCCGGATTATGCCCAGAAATTCCTGCCATTGCTGTTCCACCATCATTCCTGCTAGTATCCCTTTCCAGTCTACCTTGGCCAGCTCCCCTCTCATGCCTTCATAGTCCCCTTTGTTCAACTGCATCACTGCCACTTCCGATTTAACCATCTCCTTCTCAAATTGCAGATTAAAACTAATCATATTATGATCACTACCTCCAAATGATTCCTTTACCTCGAGTTCTCTTTATTAAATCTGGTTCATTGGACAACACTAAATCCAGAATTGCCTTTTCTCTGGTCGGCTCCATTACAAGCTGCTCTAAGAATCCATCTTGGAGGCACTTTACAAATTATCTTTCTTGGGGCCCTGATCCAGGGGAACTGAGGAGGGAGAGTGGGTGAATTGAAGAAGAGGAGGGGGTACGGAGGGAGAGGGTTGAAAGTGGGGGAGGTGATGAGGGAGAGTCAGGTATGAGGGGGAATAGAGGAAGGTGATTGGGGAGGTAGGGAATGGGGAATAGAGGGAGAGGAGGACAGTGTGGGCGGTCGGGAGGGATAGGGAAGGTGAGGAGTGGTGGATAGAGGAATAGGAGGGGGTAGGGTGCAGAGAGGAGTTATGTAGGGAGGGTGGGAGTGACTGAGGGTAGGGGGAATGAGGGAGAGAGAGGTGGGGGAGGGATTGTGAGAGGGTAGGAGGAGAGGGGAAAGAAGAGGGAGGGTGAAGAGAAGTGGGTGGGAGTGCTGTGGTTTGAGGGGAAATGAGCCGTGTCTGTGCAGTTGAGGTTAGGCGTGAGTGGTGGAATACTACGTTAGGGGAACGCGTTTTGTTGGGGGGATTGGGTGAGTGGTGGAATGTTGCGTTGGGGAGAAGTCCCAACTGGTCTGCACTTCGTCTAGCACAATGTAAAAAGCAAAAATACATAGAGCGTATAAAATAATATTTATTATAAATATTCACCACAGTGGAATCAACATTCCTCACTGTGATGGAAGGCAATAAAGTTCAATCATCTTCCCCCTTTGTTCACCTGTGGTCGGGGCCTTTGAACGGGGCTGTTGCCGACGGTCCGCTGTTCAAGCCCCCTCCTCAGGATGATCGAAACTCCGGCGTTGGGACGAATGGAAGCACTCCTCATGGAGATCCCGATTCGGCCACTAGACCGCTGCTTCACGGTGTTGAAGTCAACAGGCCCCGCGGTCGGAGTTCCAACACTGGCGATCCTCGGCAAAAGAGCCTAGGCTCCGCAATGGTAAGTCCACGCCGCGCCCGCGGTCTGCAGCTCCAGGCTGGTAACCAGGAAAGGCAGCACCACTCCACGTTGTAGACCGCAGGGGGATGACGGAGATGCGACACTGAGAAAATACGCATCTCCGCTGGGGTAAGTGACTGGAAAAAGTTTCCCCCTATCCCCCCCCCACCCCCACCCACCACATAAAAACATACCAAGAGACATTAAACAAACTTTCAAGACATACTTAAAATAATAGAAACAGTGAAGGTACAAGACAAACTGCTGGTGAGGCGGCCATTACGGACAAAGGAGGCAGTTTATGCAGGGACTATCCCAACATTGTACCAAATAGAGGCCCGGGACCGTTGGAGTGAGTGGAGGAGGGTCAGGGGCGGTGAGTACATAAATCTAGCGCGGGGCTTGTTCAGGCAGAGGCCCGGGACCGTTGGAGCGAGTGGAGGAGGGTCAGGGGCGGTGAGTAGATAAATCCAGCGCGGGGCTTGTTTCTACAGAGGCCCGGGACCGTTGGAGCGAGTGGAGGAGGGTCAGGGGCAGTGAGTAGATAAATCCAGCGCGGGGCTTGTTCAGGCAGAGGCCCGGGACCGTTGGAGCGAGTGGAGGAGGGTCAGGG
Source organism: Raja brachyura (assembly GCA_963514005.1). The sequence continues at coordinate 11,078,032 of OY740805.1, forward strand.
GCGGTGTATAGATAAATCCAGCGCGGGGCTTGTTCAGGCAGAGGCCCGGGACCGTTGGAGCGAGTGGAGGAGGGTCAGGGGCGGTGAGTAGATAAATCCAGCGCGGGGCTTGTTTCTACAGAGGCCCGGGACCGTTGGAGCAAGTGGAGGAGGGTCAGGGGCGGTGTGTAGATAAATCCAGCGCGGGGCTTGTTCAGGCAGAGGCCCGTGACCGTTGGAGCGAGTGGAGGAGGGTCAGGGGCGGTGAGTAGATAAATCCAGCGCGGGGCTTGTTTCTACAGAGGCCCGGGACCGTTGGAGCGAGTGGAGGAGGGTCAGGGGCGGTGAGTAGATAAATCCAGCGCGGGGCTTGTTCAGGCAGAGGCCCGAGACCGTTGGAGCGAGTGGGGGAGGGTCAGGGGCGGTGAGTAGATAAATCCAGCGCGGGGCTTGTTCAGGCAGAGGCCCGGGACCGTTGGAGCGAGTGGAGGAGGGTCAGGGGCTTGTTTTTACCCTAATCCGGAACATTCCATACTGAACAGGGAGGTTTCTGGTGGAAGCCGCTGATTGGTGGAAGCAGACTAGAGGAAGCAGCTGATTGGGTGGAACCTCTGGTTAGTATTTCTGCTTTCTGGTTAAGGTACAGTGGGTTAGTAAAGGTACAGGGGGTTAGTAAAGGTACAGTGGGTTAGTAAAGGTGCAGTGGGTTAGTAAAGGTACAGTGGGTTAGTAAAGGTACAGTGGGTTAGTAAAGGTACAGTGGGTTAGTAAAGGTACAGTGGGTTAGTAAAGGTGCAGTGGGTTAGTAAAGGTGCAGTGGGTTAGTAAAGGTACAGTGGGTTAGTAAAGGTACAGTGGGTGAGTAAAGGTACAGTGGGTTAGTAAAGGTGCAGTGGGTTAGTAAAGGTGAAGGGCAGGCACGTGCCGTCAGGGTAGGCAAGGTAGGCACTGCCTACCCTGACTAAAATTATAACATAGTAATAACTAAATATAAATAGTAACGGCATGGGAGAATTATGCCTATGTAAGAGACCGATCGCTTAGGTAGGCATAATTCTCCGTGCCTTTTATCCGCAGCGCTTGTAACACGGGAAGCTCTGTGCAGCCCACGTGCCGTCAGCGCTGCCTGAAGCCGTCAGTTTCAAGCGGGGCTGAAGGCAGCAGAAATTCTGCCTTTGCTGTACTGCGCATGCGCGTCAGTCTACTGCGCATGCACAGCGCAAGTTTCTTGGCAGGGTTTTCATCTATGGTTTGTCAATATTTTAAATGTGTGTTAGGTAACAAAGAGAGAAGAATGGAGCTCGTGTACCAATGATGTGGTAAGTACATTTTGTGTTTATGTTTTTAAATACCGCATTTCCCGGGGTGTGGGGTTGGGGGGAGCGCTCCTTTCACAGCGTTTGGGGAGTCTGGCCCGGGGTAAAGTTGCGGGGAGGGCACGAATGTTATGAATGAGGGGATTGGGATAATGCCACTTGCGATGCTCCTTGCACCGCATTGAGGCCGGGGGGGGGGGGGGCGGGGGGGGGGTTGGGGAGAGAAGTAGCTCGGGCGGCTGAGCGGCCTCCAGGCCGGACAGCGGAACCAGCCGCCACCTTCGCTCCTTCGGCCGGTCCCCGCTCACCTCTGGCAGCTCTCCGTCTAAACAACTCTCACTCATGTCCTTAAATTCTGACAGCGCGATTGAGGTTACTCGGCTGTGGGACTTTAAGGATTTGCAGGAAGCCGCTGACATGAGTGAAGTCAGTGAACAGCAGGTGACAGGTGTTCCAACGGAGAGCACTGCCAAAGGTGAGCGGGCCGGCAGAAGGCGCTGAAGTGGCGGCCAGTTCTGCTGTCGGGTCCCGGCGGCTGCTCGTAGCTCCCTGAGCTGCTTCTATCCCCAGCTACAGTGCGTGGCTTCGCACCCGGAGAGCTGCGGCAGCGGTGAGTGAGTGAGTTACTGGCAGTATCCTCGACACCCTCCTTCTCAACACTCGTGCCCTCCCCACAACTTTACACCTGGCACAGACTCTCCACACACTGTGAAAGGAACTGTTCCCCCAATTGGTCTAGGACTAGGAAGCCTTGGGGAAATTGAAATGTCACGGTATTTATTTATTTAATGGGAAGAACAATCTGCGCGTGCGCGGTTTAATTTTTTTATGAAAGCGGACTGAGTGCCTACCCTGAGTAATTACTCACGGCACGTGCCTGGTGCAGGGGGTGAGTAAAGGTACAGTGGGTTAGTAAAGGTACAGGGGGTTAGTAAAGGTACAGGGGGTTAGTAAAGGTACAGGGGGTTAGTAAAGGTACAGGGGGTTAGTAAAGGTACAGTGGGTTAGTAAAGGTACAGTGGGTTAGTAAAGGTACAGTGGGTTAGTAAAGGTACAGGGGGTTAGTAAAGGTACAGGGGGTTAGTAAAGATACAGTGCTTTTGTATAATAAAGGTGTAGGTTAAAGGTCAAGAGGGAGCAGCTGTTTGAGTCAGATACCTGCTGATTTCTCACAGCATTTTCTATAATATTATACTGGTATCGGATCCAGGGTAAGGCGAGAGAATGTCAGCCAGTGTACTGTACAGCATGTCAGATGTGGGAGGTCATGGTGTCGGATGGCCCTCTTGACGTCCACATCTGCATCAGGTGCAGAGAGATGGGGCTCCTAAGGGACTGTATTAGGACCCTGGAGCAGCAGCTCGATGACCTCTGCCTGGTCAGGGAGAGTGAAAAGGTGATAGAGGAGAGTTATAGGGAGGTGGTTACTCCAAAACCACAGGAGAGAAACATGTGGGTCACGCTAAGGAAGGGCAAGGGGCAGAGGCATGAACGAGTGAGTACTCCAATGTCAGTACACCTGGCAAATAAGTACTCCTGTTTGAGTATGGATGGGGGTGACAGCCTACCCGGGGGTAGCGACAGCGGACGGGCCTTCAGCACAGAGACCGGCCCTGTTGCTCCGAAAGGTAGGGAAAAAAACAGGGCAATAGTAATTGGGGACTATTGTTAGGGGGTCGGATAGGCGATTCTGTGGACGCAGTCGGGAGACCAGGATGGTGGTCTGCCTCCCTGGTGCCAAGGTCTTGGACGTGTCTAGACGTGTCCAAGATATCCTCAAATCAGAGGGAGAGGAGCCTGAGGTCGTGATACATATAGGTACCAATGACATAGGTAAAAAAAGGGAAGAGGTCCTGAAGGGAGGATTTAAGGACTTGGGAGGAGAGTTGAGGAAAAGGACCAAAAAGGTAACAATCTCAGGATTACTGCCTGTGCCACGTGACAGTGAGAGTAGAAATGGAGCAAGGTGGAGGATGAATGCTTGGCTGAAAGACTGGTGCAGAGGGCAGGGATTCAAGTTTCTGGATCATTGGGACTTCTTTTGGGGTAGGTGGGACCTGTACAGAAAGGATGGGTTGCACTTGAACCCGAGGGGGACCAATATCCTGGCGGGGAAATTTGCAAAGGCCATTGGGGAGACTTTAAACTAGAATGGTTGGGGCGAGGGATGCAAATAGCAAAACCTAGTAGACAGAATGGGAGGCAGGAAGCAGAAAAGGGAAGCACTCGGACACAAGAGGAGAAAGAAAAAAAAGGAAATAAACAGAATAAGAGATGGGGGGTTTCTTAAATGTGCATATTTTAATGCTAGGAACATTGTAAGAAAGGTGGATGAGCTTAGAGTCTGGATAGACACCTGGAAGTATAATGTTGTGGCGATCGGTGAAACATGGTTGCAGGAGGGCTGTGATTGGAAACTAAATATTCCAGGATTTCGTTGCTTCAGGTGTGATAGAATTGGAGGGGCAAGAGGTGGAGGTGTTGCATTGCTAGTCAGGGAAGATATTACAGCAGTGCTTTGGCAGGATAGATTGGAGGGCTCATCTAGGGAGGCTATTTGTGTGGAACTGAGAAGTGGGAAAGGTGTAGCAACACTTATAGGGGTATATTATAGACCACCAAATGGGGAACGAGAATTGGAAGAGCAAATATGTAAAGAGATAGCAGATATTAGTAGTAAGCACAAGGTAGTGATTGTGGGAGATTTCAACTTTCCACACATCGACTGGGAACACATTCTGTAAATGGGCTGGATGGTTTGGAGTTTGTAAAATGTGTGCAGGATAGTTTTTTGCAGCGATACACAGAGGTGCCTACTAGAGGAGGGGCAGTGCTGGACCTCCTGTTAGGAGATGAGATGGGACAGGTGGCGGAGGTATGCGTTGGGGAGCACTTCGGATCCAGTGATCACAATACCATTAGTTTCAATATAATTATGGAGAAGGACAGAACTGGGCCTAGGGTTGAGTTTTTTGATTGGAGAAAGACTAACTTTAACGAGATGCGAAATGATTTAAAAGGAGTGAACTGGGACATTTTGTTTCATGGGAAAGATGCAGAGGAGAAATGGAGGACATTTAAATCCTAAGGGTTTCTACAGCTATATTAATAGCCAAAGGATAACAAGGGATAAAATTGGTCCATTGGAGAGACCGAGTGGACAGCTATCTGCAGAGCCAAAAGAGATGGGGGAGATATTGAACAATTTATTTTCTTCGGTATTCACCAAGGAGAAGGATATTGAATTATGTGAGGTAAGGGAAACTAGTAGAGTAGCTATGGATCCTATGAGTTTCAAAGTAAAAGAAGTACTGACACTTTTGAAAAATATAAAAGTGGATAAGTCTCCAGGTCCTGACAGGATATTCCCTAGGACATTGAGGGAAGTTAGTGTAGAAATAGCCGGGGCTATGACAGAAATATTTCAAATGTCATTAGAAACGGGAATAGTCCCCGAGGATTGGCGTACTGCGCATGTTGTTCCATTGTTTAAAAAGGGTTCTAAAAGTAAACCTAGCAATTATAGACCGGTTAGTTTGACTTCAGTGGTGGGCAAATTAATGGAAAAGATACTTAGAGATAATATATATAAGTATCTGGATAAAGAGGGTCTAATTAGGAACAGTCAACATGGATTTATGCCTGGAAGGTCATGTTTGACTAATCTTCTTGAATTTTTTGAAGAGGTTACTAGGGAAATTGACGAGGGTAAAGCAGTGGATGTTGTCTATATGGACTTCAGTAAGGCCTTTGACAAGGTTCCTCATGGAAGGTTGGTTAAGAAGGTTCAACTGTTGGGTATAAATGCAGGAATAGCAAGATGGATTCAACAGTGGCTGAATGGGAGAAGCCAGAGGGTAATGGTGGATGGCTGTTTGTCGGGTTGGAGGCAGGTGACTAGTGGGGTGCCTCAGGGATCTGTGTTGGGTCCTTTGTTGTTTGTCATGTACATCAATGATCTGGATGAAGGGATGGTAAATTGGATTAGTAAGTATGCAGATGATACCAAGATAGGGGGTGTTGTGGATAATGAAGAGGATTTCCAAAGTCCACAGAGTGATTTAGGCCAGTTGGAAAAATGGGCTGAAAGATGGCAGATGGAGTTTAATGCTGATAAATGTGAGGTGCTACACCTTGGCAGGACAAATCAAAATAGGACGTACATGGTAAACGGTAGGGAATTGAAGAATACAGTTGAACTGAGGGATCTGGGAATAACCGTGCATAGTTCCTTGAAGGTGGAATCTCATATAGATAGGGTGGTAAAGAAAGGTTTTGGTATGCTAGCCTTTATTAGATATTAGTAGTAAGCACAAGGTAGTGATTGTGGGAGATTTCAACTTTCCACACATAGACTGGGAAACACATTCTGTAAATGGGCTGGATGGTTTGGAGTTTGTAAAATGTGTGCAGGATAGTTTTTTGCAGCAATACATAGAGGTGCCTACTAGAGGAGGGGCAGTGCTGGACCTCCTGTTAGGAAATGAGACGGGACAGGTGGTGGAGGTATGCGTAGGGGAGCACTTCGGGTCCAGTGATCACAATACCATTAGTTTCAATATAATTATGGAGAAGGACAGAACTGGGCCTAGGGTTGAGATTTTTGATTGGAGAAAGGCTAACTTTAACGAGATGCGAGATGATTTAAAAGGAGTGAACTGGGACATTTTGTTTTATGGGAAAGATGTAGAGGAGAAATGGAGGACATTTAAAGGGGAAATTTTAAGAGTACAAAATCTTTATGTTCCGGTTCGGTTGAAAGGAACCAGTAAAAATTGGAAAGAGCCCTGGTTTTCAAGGGAAATTGGACATCTTGTTCGGAAAAAGAGGGAGATCTCTAATAATTATAGGCAGCATGAAGTAAATGATGTGCTTGAGGAGTATAAGGAATGTAAAAAGAATCTAAAGAAAGAAATTAGAAAATCTAAAAGAAGATATGAGGTTGCTTTGGCAAGTAAGGTGAAAGTAAATCCAAAGGGTTTCTACAGCTATGTTAATAGCAAAAGGATAACAAGGGATAAAATTGGTCCATTGGAGAGACCGAGTGGACAGCTATCTGCAGAGCGAAAAGAGATGGGGGAGATATTGAACAATTTATTTTCTTCGGTATTCACCAAAGAGAAGGATATTGAATTATGTGAGGTAAGGGAAACTAGTAGAGCAGCTATGGATACTATGAGTTTCAAAGTAAAAGAAGTACTGGCACTTTTGAAAAATATAAAAGTGGATAAGTCTCCAGGTCCTGACAGGATATTCCCTAGGACATTGAGGGAAGTTAGTGTAGAAATAGCCAGGGCTATGACAGAAATATTTCAAATGTCATTAGAAACTGGAATAGTCCCCGAGGATTGGCGTACTGCGCATGTTGTTCCATTGTTTAAAAAGGGTTCTAAAAGTAAACCTAGCAATTATAGACCGGTTAGTTTGACTTCAGTGGTGGGCAAATTAATGGAAAAGATACTTAGAGATAATATATATAAGTATCTGGATAAAGAGGGTCTAATTAGGAACAGTCAACATGGATTTATGCCTGGAAGGTCATGTTTGACTAATCTTCTTGAATTTTTTGAAGAGGTTACTAGGGAAATTGACGAGGGTAAAGCAGTGGATGTTGTCTATATGGACTTCAGTAAGGCCTTTGACAAGGTTCCTCATGGAAGGTTGGTTAAGAAGGTTCAACTGTTGGGTATAAATGCAGGAATAGCAAGATGGATTCAACAGTGGCTGAATGGGAGAAGCCAGAGGGTAATGGTGGATGGCTGTTTGTCGGGTTGGAGGCAGGTGACTAGTGGGGTGCCTCAGGGATCTGTGTTGGGTCCTTTGTTGTTTGTCATGTACATCAATGATCTGGATGAAGGGGTGGTAAATTGGATTAGTAAGTATGCAGATGATACCAAGATAGGGGGTGTTGTGGATAATGAAGAGGATTTCCAAAGTCTACAGAGTGATTTAGGCCAGTTGGAAAAATGGGCTGAAAGATGGCAGATGGAGTTTAATGCTGATAAATGTGAGGTGCTACACCTTGGCAGGACAAATCAAAATAGGACGTACATGGTAAACGGTAGGGAATTGAAGAATACAGTTGAACAGAGGGATCTGGGAATAACCGTGCATAGTTCCTTGAAGGTAGAATCTCATATAGATAGGGTGGTAAAGAAAGGTTTTGGTATGCTAGCCTTTGTAAATCAGAGCATTGAGTATAGAAGCTGGGATGTAATGTTAAAATTGTACAAGACGTTGGTGAGACCAAATCTGGAGTATGGTGTACAATTTTGGAAGGATGTCAACAAAATAGAGAGGGTACAGAGGAGATTTACTAGAATGTTGCCTGGGTTTCAACAGCTAAGTTACAGAGATAGGTTGAATAAGTTAGGTCTTTATTCTCTGGAGCGCAGAAGGTTAAGGGGTGATTTGATAGAGGTCTTTAAAATGATGAGAGGGATAGACAGAGTTAATGTGGACAAGCTTTTCCCTTTGAGAATAGGGAAGATTCAAACAAGAGGACATGACTTTAGAATTAAGGGACAGAGGTTTAGGGGTAACATGAGGGGGAACTTCTTTACTCAGAGAGTGGTAGTGGTGTGGAATGAGCTTCCAGTGGAAGTGGTGGCGGCAGGTTCGTTGGTATCATTTAAAAATAAATTGGATAGGCATATGGATGAGAAGGGTATGGAGGGTTATGGTATGAGTGCAGGCAGGTGGGACTAAGGGGAAAAAGTTGTTCGGCACGGACTTGAAGGGCCGAGATGGCCTGTTTCCGTGCTGTAATTGTTATATGGTTATATGGTTTATAAATCAGAGCATTGAGTCTAGAAGCTGGGATGTAATGTTAAAATTGTACAAGGCATTGGTGAGACCAAATCTGGAGTATGGTGTACAATTTTGGTCGCCCAATTATAGGAAGGATGTCAACAAAATAGAGAGGGTACAGAGGAGATTTACTAGAATGTTGCCTGGGTTTCAACAGCTAAGTTACAGAGATAGGTTGAATAAGTTAGGTCTTTATTCTCTGGAGCGCAGAAGGTTAAGGGGGGACTTGATAGAGGTCTTTAAAATGATGAGAGGGATAGACAGAGTTGATGTGGACAAGCTTTTCCCTATGAGAATAGGGAAGATTCAAACAAGAGGACATGACTTTAGAATTAAGGGACAGAGGTTTAGGGGTAACATGAGGGGGAACTTCTTTACTCAGAGAGTGGTAGTGGTGTGGAATGAGCTTCCAGTGGAAGTGGTGGCGGCAGGTTCGTTGGTATCATTTAAAAATAAATTGGATAGGCATATGGATGAGAAGGGTATGGAGGGTTATGGTATGAGTGCAGGCAGGTGGGACTAAGGGGAAAAAGTTGTTCGGCATGGACTTGAAGGACCGAGATGGCCTGTTTCCGTGCTGTAATTGTTATATGGTTATATGGTTAAAAAGTAGACAGGTACGTGAATAGCACCTGTTATATGGGATATGGACTAGCATAGCTGGGACATTGTTGGCCAGTGTGGGCGTTGTGCCGAAGGGCCTGTTTCCACACTGTGCCAGTGTATACATGAATCTATGGCTCTGTGGCTTGGAGGTAATGGGCCGAAATGCACGCTTCGGTGCTGTATCACTCTGTGGATACCAGTGATTATCATTTAATTTTCATCAGATTTGCGATTCAACTAAAGTCTGGAAATTAAAGGGTAAAGGAAAAAAATCTTGCGACGAAGCATAAAACATAACGCAACATGCTTGTCCTCTAACTGGAATGGAATGTGAAAAAGGTCGTATTGCCCCCCCCCCCCCCCCCATGTGAACTGTGATATTCCCTAAAGGTAAATGTCGAGAAGTCCTGAATACAAAGCAAAAATCCCATGGACACGAAGGCCGGGGGGAAGGAGACGTGCCTGTAAATTGGACGGTCGCCATCTCTCACAGCTTCAATATTGGGCTGGATCCAAAATGCAAACAATCATTGTTGACTAAGTTGACACGAAAAGGTAATTCTTGCGGCATCGGAGGCAAAGTGGAGTGATGTAAGTGCATGGCGACTCCAAGATCAAATCATTAAGAACCTCCCGCCCTGTCTGCACGACAAATGACTCACTAGCAAACTGGAGTCAGTATAAATTCAACCAATTATTCTATCGGATTTACAATCTTCTTCAGCAGCGACGTGACTCTGGAGAAGAGAAAACGAAGAAGATGACACACGCTCTTTTAATTAGTTTTGGAATTATGTTGCTGGCTCAACCGATCGGAGGTGCACTTGGCCCCTACATGCCCTGTGAGTCGACGTTGCTGAGTGTGTGCTTATTTTCACATCCACCATTCGCAAAATATTGATTTAAATTAGTTTGATTGAAACTCTCCGGACGTCCTATTATTTGTCACTCAAACAATGTTTGAGTGGTGCTAAGCAGGATTGACAGGAAGTCTGCAGATTTTATTTGATATGGGTTGAATCCGTATACTGTAGAGTGCTTCTAGATTCAGAACTTCTACTGGACCCCAGAGTCCAGGCGTGGAAGCTGCAGTGCTGTGTTGCATCAGACTAACCCGTCTCACAGCTTCTCAAATAGACCCCACGTTGGGCAGACGTGTAGTTCAAACGTTCAGGTTGCAATTTCAGGCTACCTTCAAGAGTGACTTTAGAACATGTGTATACAAATTTAGCGAAAACTCAACTTCTCTGTCTCAGAATGGTACACAATGGGGTCCCAGATTGGTGCAGAGAATGTAGTGTGTTGAACATAAGCAAATCGATGTAAGCCGGTCTTTAAAAGGATTTAGTACATTTCAAAAAATCTACAATGATAATGGAAATTGAAGGTGTTAACATTTATTGACGATGACGGGTCGACAAAACGTTTGGAAATATACGTAGTACAGTTTAGGTTATGGCGAAACTGTGGACAGGCCCAGCTCAGTGATATCCCTCTATTAGATAGCGGAGTCAGGGGATGTGGGGAGAAGGGACTTAAAGGGGAAGTCATTTAAGACTGAGGTGAGAAAAAAATGTTTTCACCCAGAGAGTTGTGAATTTGTGAAATTCCCTGCCACAGAGCGCAGTGGAGGCCAAGTCACTGGATGGATTTAAGAGAGAGTTGGATAGAGGTCTAGAGATATGGGGAGAAGGCAGGGACGGGTTATTGATTGGGGACGATCAGCCATGATCACAATGAATGGTGGTGCTGGCTCGAAGGGCAGAATGGCCTCCTCCTGCACCCATTTTCTATGTTTCTATGCTTCTAAGACGGGAACAGTGTACTGATCGGGGATGATCAGCCCTGATCACATCGAATGGCGATGCTGGCTCGAAGGGCCGAATGGTCTACTCCTGCACCTATTGTCTATTGTATATTATCCCCACTCACCACATGCCAACAACACTTTGCAACACCAATGCCAACACCAACACAAAAAATCCACAAATTTTGGGGATGTGGAAGGAAACTAGGTATCCGGAGGAAACCCACGCGGTCAGAGTGAGAAGGTACACAATCCGTGCAGACAGCAACCAAGGTTAGGATCGAACCCGGGACACAGGCGCTGTGGGGTAGCAGTTCTACCATAGTGTGGTAACATTTTAACACCTCAGCTACATGTTGCAATTTGACGAAGCCTCACAACGTCTCCCAGAATATATTTCACATTTTAATTTCACAGCATGAGATGACATATTCGTCGCACTTGATTCGCTAATTTTATGCCGATGCCCTGTGTTAATCAGGAACATGACAAGCACCGGTCTCAGGGAGCAGGTACATTTCTGGCAATGAACGGAAAACACGTCACCATTTCTGGCACTGCTTTCCACAGCTCTGCTCACCGTTCCCCATGAGCACAGATCGTTCTAGGTATGCGTGCAGCGATCCGGCACAATACATGAAATACCGCACAATAGTTTCATTCCTTTACACACTTTTGAAATAGAGTATATTTTGTTTTCATGACCAGCGACCCGATGCATTCATGATGGAGGATATTGCGTAACCCTGTGCAGAGGCCCGAAGCAACTCTGGATAAAATCGACTTATTGCCCAGGCAATAAGGAATGCTGCCGAGACATTTAGGAATCATGGCGTCTTCGACACGGATCTTTATCTATTCTTCATTTCACCTACAATCGTTCCTGGATGACAAACTTACCAATAAATAAATGTGGTTGCATTGATCACAGCTTATTTCCTTATTTTATATTTTTTGAATTACTTCGTTCAAACAAAAGTTGTTCACGGTGGACACATTTCACGGTGGTCACGGTGGTGCAATTTTGTCACATTTGGAAAACTATGAGAATCATGTGAAATATTAATAGATGCCCAAGTCCAGCGTGGAAATGCATGACATGATCGCACAGAGAAGTGTAGGTGATGCTGGCGACCTGTGTTAAACCATGTGTTGGATTGATGGGGTAAATGCCGAGGACAGGCGAAATGAGTACAAGTAAAATAGACAATGTAAGGGGGGGGGGGATTATTTGTAATTGAGGTGAGGTGAGAGTGAAGGCTGGCGGGATTGGCTGCCGCTGCTCTCTCACCGAATTGTGTATTGTTGCTGTATATATTGTTTTTGTGTCATGCTTGTTTTAATTGTAAGATTTCATGTTTGTTTTGATTGTAAGGTGTCCTTGAGAGTGCTGAAAGGCGCCCTATAAATAAAATGTATTATTATTATTATTAATTCTAGAGATGGGACTCGACCAGCGAGACAGACGTCGGGCAGCGCCATGGTGGTGGGTGATTCCATTGTCCGAGATGTCAGTGGCGGCTGGCGAGACGCGAGGATTATCTGTTGCCTCCCTGGTGCCAGGGTTCAGGATGGCACGAGCCAAATTCAGAACAACCTCGAGAGAGAAGGTGAACAGCCGGCAGTAGTTGTGCATGTGGGCACGTGTTCAGTAGTTGTTCACGTTGTTCAAATGCCATCGGAAAGAAGAGGAAGGATGTTCTGCAAGTTCAGAGAGTTAGGAAGAAGACTGAAAAGCAGGACTTCTTGGATGGTTATCTCTGGATTGCTTCCAGTACATCGTGCTGGTGAGGACAGGAACAGGGATATCAGGGGTCGGAATGTGTGGCTGAGGGGCTGGTGCAGGGAGCAAGGATTTGGATTTCTAGACCACTGGGATCTCTTCTAGTGTAGGGGTGGCCTGAACAAAAGGGACAGGTTACACCTTGACTGGAGGTGGACCGACGTTCTGGCAGGCAAGTTTGCTAGGGCTACATGTGTGGGTTTAGACTAAATAGTGGGGGGGGGGGGGGGGTTGACAAATTGGGAGTATAAAGTTGGAGTTGACGGTGAAGTGAGTACAGGAAAAGTTATAAAAGACTCCAGAATTAATCGGGAGGAAAGTTCGAGAAGGGATAAGAGAGTAAGATCAGGGCCAATTGCGAGAGGGGAAGTGAATACCGAGGTCATAGTGTTGTATATGAATGCGAGAAGTATAAAAAATAAAGTGGACGAGATTGAGTCTCAGTTAGAAATGGGCAAGTATGATGTTCTGGGAATTACAGAGACATGGCTGCAAGAGGGCCAGGGCTGGATATTCAGGGGCATACGTGCTATACAGCCGGTGGGCAGAGAGGGTAGGGTTGCTCTGTTGGTATGGAATCTTCCTGCACCTTATCAACGGATTCGGTCTTTTCTTCATCACATAATTATGTCTGCCTTAATATAACATTCTCGGAGCACCTATACCTTCTAATGCTGTCTGCATTCTTCACAGTACACATTTCAGAATAGCCCAAATTACAAACATATAGACAACAGCAATCCCCAGGTACATTGCAATATTGATTAGCCAGTCTGACCAGCTTCCGAAACCCCAATCACCCCAGTCACTTGCTTCATTCATGTTATCCATCTGTTCACTTCTATTAACAATGAAAGGGTGATATTCTCGGTCTGGTCCTTTACTCCCATGATACACTTTTCTTTCATAATGACACAAACACCGCCCTCCATAGCCAGTACCAAAGATTATAGAGGAGCAAGATGCGCCACTCAGTGGAAAAGGCGTAGTATCACGTGTGTGATTGTCGACGCCATATTAGCGGACCAGAAATGGCGTAGACTATGGCGTCTAATGGGAAATTGAGTTTCTCTATGATCTTTGTCTCTCGATCTGCCGCTGTGTAATCCGCTCCAAAGCTACAGAGCAGTTGCAAGCAAAGATTATAGAGGAGCAAGATGCATTAGAAAGTTATTAGATTTATTTGTAATAGATCTTTACTTACCTCTCGATCCCTCTCTATCCCATCTCCTCTCGATCACCCTCTCTTTCTATCGCTCTCTCCCCTGTCGATCTCTTTCTCTCCCCTCTCGAACTCTTTCTCTCCCCTCTCGGACTCTTTCTCTCCCCTGTCGAACTATTTCTCTCCCCTCTCGAACTCTTTCTCTCCCCTCTCGATCTCTTTCTCTCCCCTCTCGAACTCTTTCTCTCCCCTCTCGATCTATCTCTCTCCCCTCTCGATCTATCTCTCTCCCCTCTCTTCTCGATTTCCCTCTCTCCCTCCCTTCCCTCTGTGTGATTTATTTGTAATAGATCTTTACTTACCTCTCGATCCCTCTCTCTCCCCCTCTCGATCTTTCTCTCCCTCTCTGCTATGCCTTCGGCCCAAAAGAGGATAGAAATAAATTACATAATGGTCTTTGTAGGAAAATTTTAATAAGCTCTTCTATCCAAAGATTTGCTTCTATCTGTCCCACCATATATTTATATGAATGTGTGTTTGTGTGTGCCTGTAATTTTGTGCACAGTGTGTATTAAAGCAATACAAGGGAAGCTGTACAATGCAATGCAAGGTAAACTACGCAAAGGAGGGGCTGGGGAGGAAAGATGCGAGGGAAATGGGGGAACAGGGGGAAAAGGGTGGGGGAGAGAGAGAGGGAAGGAGGGGGAGAGGGGAGGGGAGGGGAGGGAGATCGAGAGAAGATAGTGGAGAGAGGGATCGAGGGGAGATAGAGAAGAGAGGGAGAGGGAGATCGAAATAGAGGGAGAGAAAGGGATCGAGAGGGAGAGAAAGATCGAGAGGGGGAGAGAGAGGGATCGAGAGGTAAGTAAAGATCTATTACAAATAAATCTAATAACTTTCTAATGCATCTTGCTCCTCTATAATCTTTGCTTACAACTGCTCTGTAGCTTTGGGGCGGATTACACATGGGGAGGCAATCCGCCAAAATGGCGGCCGTGACGTTCCGTTACGTACTACACACCAGTCCATTGGATTTCCACTGAGTGGCGCATCTTGCTCCTCTATAATCTTTGGCCAGTACGTAGTCGAGGGCTTTCTATTCTGCATTGCAAATAGTCTGAGCTCGGATAATTCTGCAGTTACTACTGCAAGAACTCCCATGGTGTCATTACACAAGATCGATTGTCCACATCTACATAATTAAAAGTGTCATCTTGAGCACTTCCTGTTTGCACTGTGCTTTGATTTTAGAAAAAAAAACGCTACCACATATGGCGGTGATTTTTTGTCATTACTCGCCATTTTTTGGCCATGTTACATGCCATTTGTTTGGTCATCTTACTCGCCATTTCACCAACGGCCAAAGTCTAACAGCAAGGAGTGGAAAATCATCAATGCAGATGTGATAATCTTGAATGGAATCAAGGGATCAGCAGAAAAGAAGTTGGAGAAGATGAGTGATCTAGTCTACAGCTATGAAAAGGAGAAATTTGGTGAGAAGGAACAATTCAGCAGGAAAGATAGGCCTCCAACCCCCAAGTCCCTTCGTCTCCAGAAAATCCAACGACTTGTTAAAGAAAGAGGAAGCCTGAGGAAGGTGTGGAAAAAAGCAACAGCAGAAGAAAGGGAGGGCATCAATCTCCTTCAAAACAACCCAAAACAGAGGCCCTCGAAGCTGCGCAGAGCGGAGAATTTAAGGAAACGGCGCAAAAAGAAGAAAAAAACAAGAACAGACTTCTACAAAGATCCCTTTCAGTTTGTGAAAAGCATTTTCACAAAGGAAAAAAGCGGATCCCTGAAAGCGTCAAAAAAGGACACATCAGAACCATCCACACTGATGAGTTAAAAGATGAACCGATTTTTGAACCCGCTAGCATCCCACCAATCTCACCCCCACAACATCAATTTGACATCAGCCCTCCCAAGCTGAGCGAGGTAAAATAAGAAGTGAGGAAGGCAAGAACGGCCTCTGCACCAGGCCCTAATGGTGTTCCGTATTGTGTCTACAAGAATGCCCCAGATATTCTGAAATTCCTCTGGAGGAACATGAGGGTTGCGTGGGAAATGGAAGTCATCCCCAAAGCCTGGCGAAGATCGGGGGAGTCCTGATCCCAAAAGAAAAAAAATCTTCCACCATCTAACAGTTTTGGCAAATAAACCTTCTTAACATAGAGGGCAAGATCTTTTTCAGTGTGTTGGGGAAATGACTTACAAAGTATCTGAAACAAAACCATTTCATTGATATGCCAATCCAAAAGTCTGGCATAGCAGGCTTCTCGGGATGCTTTGAACATACCAGCATCATATGGCATCAAATCCAGACTGCTAAGAAAGATCGAAAGAATCTGCATGTCTTGTTCCTTGATCTGGCCAATGCCAATGGATCAGTTCCTCATTCTCTACTGTGGACTGCTTTTGAATTCTTTCAGGTGCCTGCAATAATAACAAATCTGGTAAAAAACTACTTCCAGGATCTGCAATTTTGTCTCACAACATCAGACTTTACCACAGCGTGGCAACCACTGGAAGTAGGCATCATGGCGGGGTGCACCTACTCCCCATTGACCTTCACTATGGCAATGGAGCTCATTATCAGAGCATCAAAATGGGCTGTGGGAGGAAATCGGCTACAGTGTGGTCAGCGATTGCCACCTATACGAGCCTATATGGAGGATATAACAACACTAACAACAACTATTCCCTGCACCAAGAGACTTCTGGAAAAACTTCATCAAAACATCACATGAGCAAGGATGAAGATTAAACCCAGCAAGTGCAGAAGCATCTCCATTGTCAAAGGTCAAGTCAAGGACCAAAGATTTCATATTAACGGAATACCTGTTCCAACTGTTTCAGAAATGCCAGTGAAGAGTTTGGGCCGATGGTATGATGCAAAGCTCAAGGACACCGAGCAGTTTGAACAACTGAAAAAGGATACCATCACGCACATAGCTCGCATCAACAAGACCTTGCTACCAGGAAAACTCAAGCTGTGGTGCTTCCGATTTGGCATACTACCAAGAATCATGTGGCCTTTAACTATGTATGAAATCCCCATCAACATAGTGGAAAAGCTGGAAAGAATGATCAGCACACATTTGAAACAGTGGCTTGGACTTCCACGATGCTTAAGTGCTGTCGGACTGTACGGGAGTGGTAAATTGGAATTACCCATTGCAGGACTTGTGGAAGAGTTCAAATGCACTAAAGCAAGGTTGGTCATGACCCTCACTGAATCTGAAGATACTGTTATTCGAACAGCGGCTCCCCGTGTGGCAACGGGGAGGAAGTGGACCCCATCTGAAGCCGTTCAGAGTGCTAAGTCTGCTCTTCATTTCCGGGATGTGGTTGGCCAAGTCCAACACGGGAGGGCAGGGCTTGGGCTCGTCCCAAAAGCTCCTCAATGGCACAAGGAAACATCAGTGCATAAGAGACGGCTCGTGGTGGAGGAGGTGAGAAGGCGGGAGGAGGCAGAGCGACACGCCAAGGCCGTCTCAATGGCCAAGCAGGGCCAATGGACTAACTGGAAAAGAGGAAACTCAGCTGGCGTGACGTCTGGCTAATGGAAGGATCTCGACTAGGTTTTGTCATCAGAGCCACTTATGATGTTCTACCTTCACCCCAGAACCTGAAACAGTGGTTCGGAGAAGACCCCACTTGCTCCCTTTGCCAAGCACCTGCATCACTACGGCACATTTTAACAGGATGCACCATGAGCCTCGGACAAGGGCGTTACACTTGGCGGCATAACCAAGTTCTTAGAGCAGCTTGTAATGGAGCCGGCCAGAGAAAAGGCACTTCTGGATTTAGTGTTGTCCAATGAACCAGATATGATAAGAGAACTTGAGGTAAAGGAACCGCTTGGAGGTAGTGATCATAATATCATTAGTTTAATCTGCAATTTGAGAAGGAGAAATTTAAATCTGAAGTGACAGTGATGCATTTGAACAAAGAATGCATTCGAATGAAACTAAAAGAAAAGATGTATAACACAGCAAAGAGTAGCCGGAAGCCGGAGGATTGGGAAATTTTCATAGGACAACAGAAGGAAACAAAATGGGCAATACAGGCTGAAAATATGAAGTACGAAGGGAAGCTAGCCAGGAATATAAAGACGGACAGTAAAAGCTTCTTTAGATATGCTAAGGGAAAAAGTCAAATGTGGGTCCCTTGAAGGCAGACACGGGTGAAATTATTATGGGGAACAAGGAAATGGCAGAAGAGTTGAACAGGTACTTTGGATCTGTCTTCACTAAGGAAGACACAAACAATCTCCCAGAAGTACTGGAGGTCAGAGGATCTAAGGGGATTGAGGAACTGAGAGAAATATTCATTAGGCGAGAAATAGTATTGGGTTGCTAATGCTAATTGCTAATGTTATTGTTATTGCTAATGGAACAGAATGATGATAAATCCCCTGGGCCTGATAGTCTGCATCCCAGGGTCCTCGGCGAGGTGGCTCTAGAAATAATGGACACATTGGTGATCATTTTCCAATGTTCAATAGATTCAGGATCAGTTCCTGTGGATTGGAGGATATCCCACTATTCAAGAAAGGAACGAGAGAGAAAACGGGGAATTACAGACCAGTTAGCTTGACTTCTGTGGTGGGAACGATGCTGGAGTCAATTATTAAAGAGGTTATAATGGGGTATTTGAAAAGCAGTAAAATGATTAGTCCAAGTCAACATGGATTTATGAAAGGGAAATCATGCTTGACTAATCTTCTGGAATTTTTGAGGACGTGACAAGTAAAATGGACGAAGGGTAACCAGTAGATTAGGTGGCCGATTAGGAAAAGGGGAGATGCAGCGCGACCTGGGTATCATGGTACCCCAGTCATTGAAAGTAGGCATGCAGGTGCAGCAGGCAGTGAATAAAGCGAATGGCATGTTAGCTTTCATAGCTAAAGGATTTGAGTATAGGTTCTATAGTGAGGTTCTACTTCAGTTGATCTTCCTGCAAAAGTGGTGGAGGCAGGATCGATTGTAACATTTAAAAGTAAAGTGGATAGGTATATGGACAGGAAGGGAATGGAGGGGTATGGTCTGAGTGCTGGTAGATGGGACTAGGGGAAAATGAATGGTCGGCACGGACTGGAAGGGCCGAGAAGGCCTGTTTCCGTGCTGGAATTGTTATGTGGTTATATGGTATAGGGTCTTGGTGAGACCACACATGGAGTATTACGTACAGTTCTGGTCTCCAAATCTGAGGAAGGACATTATTGCCATAGAGGGAGTGCAGAGAAGGTTCACCAGACTGATTCCTGGGATGTCAGGACTGTCTTATGAACAAAGACTGGATAGACTCGCTTTATACTCTCTAGAATTTAGGAGATTGAGAGGGGATCTTATAGAAACTTACAAAATCCTTAAGGGGTTGGACGGGCTAGATGGAGGAAGATTGTTCCCTATGTTGGGGAGGTCCAGCACAAGGGGTCACAGCTTAAGGATAAAGGGGAAATCCTTTAGGACCGAGATGAGAAGGACATTTTTCACACAGAGAGTAGTGGGTCTCTGGAACTCTCTGCCACAGAGGGTAGTTGAGGCCAGTTCATTGGCTATATTTACGAGGGAGTTAGATGTGGCCCTTGTGGTTAAGGGGGTCAGAGGGTATGGAGAGAAGGCAGGTACATGATACTGAGTTGGATGATCAGCCATGATCATATTGAATGGCAGTGCAGGCTCGAAGGGCCAATTGGCCTACTCCTGCACCTAATTTCTATGTTTCTAGATGTAATGTATCTAGACTTTCAGAAAGCCTTTGATAAGGTCCCGCACGGGAGACTGGTGACTAAAATTAGAGCACATGGTATTGGGGGTATGATGTTGACGTGGATAGAAAATTGGTTGGCAGATTGGAAGCAAAGAGTAGGAGTGAACGGTTTATTTTCAGGATGGCAGGCAGTGGTGAATGGAGTGCCGCACAGTTCGGTGTTGGGGCCGCAACTGTTTACCATGCATATTAATGATCTGGAAGAGGAAATTAGGAGCAACACTAACGAGTTTGTGGATGACACAAAGCTGGGTGGCAGTGTGAACTGTGAAGAGGATGTTAGGAGGTTGCAGGGTGACCTGGATAGGTTGAGTGAGTGGGCAGATGCGTGGCAGATGCAGTATAATATAGATAAATGTGAGGTTATCCACATTGGCGGCAAAAACAAAGGGGCAGATTATTATTTCAATGGAGTTACGTTAGGGAAGGGGGAGGTGCAGCGAGACCTGGGCGTCCTTGTACACCAGTCACTGAAAGTTAGCGTGCAGGTACAACAGGCAGTGAAGAAAGCTAATGTAATGTTGGCCTTCATAACAAGAGAATTTCAGTATAGGAATAAAGAGGTTCTTCTGCAGTTGTATAGGGCTCTGGTGAGACCACATCTGGAATATTGTGTCCAGTTTTGGTCTCTTAATTCGAGGAAGGACATCCTTGTGATTGAGGTAGTGCAGCGTGGGTTCACGAGATTGATCTCTGGGATGGCGGGACTGTCATATGAGGAAAGATTGAAAAGACTAGGCTTGTATTCACTGGAGTTCAGAAGGATGAGGGGATCTTATGGAAGCATATAAAGTTATAAAATAATGGGACAAGCTAGATGCAGAAAAGAGAGGGAGACAACATGCTGGAGAAACTCAGCGGGTGCAGCAGCATCTATGGAGCGAAGTAAAAAAGGAAACGTTTCGGGCCGAAACCCTTCTTCAGACGCAGGAATGATGTAATGATGCACAAAAAATGTTCCCAATTTTGGGCGAGTCCAGAACCAGGGGCCGCAGTCTTAAAATAAAGGAGAAGCCATTTAAGACTGAGGTGAGAAAAAACTTTTTCACTCAGAGAGTTGTGAATTTGTGGAATTCCCTTCCACAGAGGGCAGTGGAGGCCAATTCGCTGGATGGATTTAAGAGAGAGTTAGATCTAGGGGCTAGTGGAGTCAAGGGATATGGGGAGAAGGCAGGCACGGGTTATTGATAGCAGACGATCAGCCATGATCACAATGAATGGCGGTGCTGGCTTGAAGGGCCGAATGGCCTCTACCTGCACCTATTTTCTATGTTTCTAATATTGAGGCTTCTACATGATGTCATGTCTGTCACAGTACTAATCAACGTCCGAGCCCTTCACTGTGGAAACGGGGGTCAAACAGGGATGCTTCATCATACCCACCTTGTTTGTCGTCTTCATTGCTGCCATACTTCACCTTATTGGTGACGAACTGCCACAGGGGATCCCAATCGTCTACAGAAGTGCCAGTGGGCTCATCAACCTTAATAGTTTGAAGGCCAAGAGCAAAGTCAGTAACACCGCCAACATGGAGCTTCAGTACATGGACGACTGCGCCATTGCAGTTCCCTTTACAGAAGGCCTTCAGGGCATCCTGAATGCCTTTGCCAAGGCATACGGAGCCATGGTTCTAGCGTTAAATATCAAGAAGGCCCTGGTCCTCCATCAACCTCCACCCAACCAGCCGTCTACCCAGACCTGTATAAAAATGGACGACACCACTCTTGAACACGTTGACCACATCCCCTACCTTGGCAGCGTTCTTTCCTCAAAGATTGCTGGTCTACAGAGCCTTTCTCCTCCCCACCCTGTTGTACGGGGCAGAGCCATGGACCACCGACAGCAGGCACCGGAGAGTCTTGGAACAATACCATCAAAGATCCTTACGAAAGATTCTGAGGATCAGCTGGGAGGACAAACGCACCAACGTCAGCGTTTTGGAGGAAGCCAACATGACCAGCATCACACCACAATGATGCAGCACCAACTTCGATAGAATGGCCAACGCACCCGCATGTCCAACACACGTCTCCCTAAACAAATCCTGTTCTCTCAATTGAAGGAAGGTCAGCGAGTCTCCGGTGGGCCAAACAAATGCTTCAAGGACAACATGAAGAACAACTTGAAGAAATTCCACATCACATCGAGCAACTGGGAGCACATTGTACTGGATAGACGCTCCTGAAGGAAATCCGCGTAGGAAGGAGCTGCGCTTCACGAAATGGAACAACGCCATGTCGCAGAGACAAAGCGGCAGCACCATAAGGTAGCAATGTTACAAAATTTTGAGATTTAAAAAATCAAGTCTGCAATTTATCCCATCAGATAAAGCATAAAAAGAAGTTTAATTTGACACCTAATTTACTTTCATATCTTCAGTATTAAGAAAGTTATGGCCATTTTCATACTCGGAAATTAGCATCTTGCTCCCCATTGCCTTTCAATTGACTTAACTCAAAAGCTGTGATCTGGAAAAGTTAAAAGCCCATAACTTTCTTAAAAATTAAGAGAACTCAATGAAATTTTCAGTTATTATAGATTGAAGCATTCTGAAACAAATATTAAACAATCTTACTTGGATTACCTGAAATTAAAGCATATAATCAGTTAGTTATCTAATTGTAGCTAATTACAAAATTCAATGAGTGGATCTAAACATCTATCCATTTCTTAAGAAAATATAAACTTTTTTAAAATTGCCTAAGTGTCCAAATAACATTCACACAATAATCCACAATATAACATAATTTTTAAATCTCATTTTCATGAATTTCTGGGCCAAATGGAAGGAATTTAGTGTTTTATGCCTGTAAATTAATGGCCATTTAAATCAACTGGCGAGTGGGTTTTATTGGAATGCGGTGGATTGGAACGTTGCGGTTAGCGGTGAAGTCGGGAGGAAAAATACTGTTTGTTCATAGATTTTTGGGACCCCATTTCGCAACATAAAAATATTATTAAAGCCTCCCGAAAAACCAACTTTTAATATAAAAATAAACTATTTACCTTTTTT
This sequence comes from Raja brachyura, assembly GCA_963514005.1. The sequence continues at coordinate 11,100,283 of OY740805.1, forward strand.
TCTCCCCTACGGAAAATCCTTCCGGTTGTCAGTGCTCACGGCTTTTGAAGGTGATTTTTAAATTACTCTAGTTAATAAATAATTTAGAGTAATTTAAAAATACCTTCATTGATGAAATGTCGGAGCGATTTTTCTTCTGGAACGAAATCGCCCGACATTCATCGATTATCCAGGTCTGTTGAAAAATGGGCACTATAAGCCCGCCCCCCTCTGAAAGGCGCTAAAGTTGCGCACACGGGGAGCGGCAGAACTGCAGCGCCGCTAAAGGTAAGTTTTGCAACATACCTACATAAGGAGCGAAAGAAGGGAGCTCGCGACTACCGATCACCGCCAGTCTCTACTGCTCACGTTACACCAAGCTTTGTGGATCGCGGATAAGCCTTTACAGACATCTGCAGACCCACAAGAAACATAGAAACATAGACAATAGGTGCAGGAGTAGGCCATTCGGCCCTTCGAGCCTGCACCGCCATTCAATATGATCATGGCTGATCATCCAACTCAGTATCCTGTACCTGCCTTCTCTCCATACCCCCTGATCCCTTTAACCACAAGGGCCACATCTAACTCCCTCTTAAATATAGACTATGAACTGGCCTCAACTACCTTCTGTGGCAGAGAATTCCAGAGACTCACCACTCTCTGTGTGAAAAATGTCTTGCTTATCTCGGCCCGAAAGGAATTCCCCCTTATCCTTAGACTGTGACCCCTTGTTCTCGACCTACCCAACATCGGGAACAATCTTCCTGCATCTAGCCTGTCCAACCCCTTAAGAATGTTGTAAGTTTCTATAAGATCCGCCCTCATTCTTCTAAATTCTAGCGAGTACAAGCCCAGTCTATCCAGTCTTTCCTCATATGAAAGTCCTGACATCCCAGGAATCAGTCTTGTGAACCTTCTCTGTACCCCCTCTATGGCAAGAATGTCTTTCCTCAGATTTGGAGACGAAGAGTAGCATATGGAGAGGAGAGGACAGTCATAGTAGTTTCTGGTGACTGCCGATGATAATGATGCCATCGCTCTCTCTGGCTTGACAGCTTGAAAGATGCCACCAGATGCAGGGACAGCTCCTAGACCTCTGTAATCAGGCTGTGTGGGAAGGCACTGCAGATGCTGGTTTACACAGAAGATAGACACAACATGCTGGAGTCACTCAGCAGGACCGGCAGCACCTCTGGCAAGAAGAAAAAGGTGATGTTTTGGGTCAAGTCTGAAGCAGGGTCTACTTACTGTTATCAGATTTTGAATATTCCTTCCTCAAGTTATGGTACTGTTCTATTTCCCTCTGCCCAGTGTCGACATTATATGTGCAACTGATGCGCCACAATGGTGATAACCATATTCTGCACTCTGTAACTTTCTTTCGCTGTATCTGTTGCGTTTCAGTCTGACTTGATGGCATCCGTGTATAGTGTTATCTGATCTGATTAGCTAACTCATGAAAACAAAGATGAACACTGTACCTTGGTATACATGACAACATTTCCCTCCTCTTCTTCCCATATCTGACACAGTTTTTTTTTGTTTTCCTTTTCTCCTTGAGCCTTTGTAACTTACTCCAACTACCTGCCTCCACTCATCTTTAACCCAAGGGTGCTGGCAGATGGGGTTTAATCCTGACTCGTGAGATGTGATGCATTTTGTAAGTCCATTAATGGATAGGACATATACATTAAAGGTTGTAAGGGATGAGGAATATTGATGTACAATGGGACCTTGATGTTCAAGTCCATAATTCTATGACAGTTCTAGCACAGGTGTTAGGGTGAAGAAGTAGGTGCATTATATATGGTATGGAGGCACATGCCTCCATTGCTCATGCAATAAAATATATATTTGAACCGAAAGAGTTGGAACCACTATGAGCTGCAATGTTGGAATCTTGAGCAAAACACAATGACATGGAGGAACTCGATGGGTCAGGCAACACCTATGTGGGAGGTGGGGAGGTGGGGGGGGGGGGCGGGGGGGGGGGGGGGTGGAGGGGGGTGGTATGCTTCTTCAGACTGTAGATTGAACAGTCTGAAAGAGGGTCTCCACCTGAAAGGTCACTCATTTCTTCTATACAGAGACACTGCTGAGTTATCCCAGTATTTTGTGTTTAGTTATTCAATTCCTCTGCAATTTCTTTATTCCCCATTATCATTTCTCCTGCATCATTTTCCAGCGGTCCACCCTCTATCTTACTCTTTGTGGAACTGAAGAAGCTCTTGCTATCCTCTTTTACATTATTGGCAAGCTTATCTTCATTATTCATCTTTTCTCCCAATGTTGCCTTTTGAATTACGTTGACAAAGAGTAGGGACTAAAGGGTCCCTTTCAGAATGGCAGGCATTGAATAGTGGGGTACCGAAACGCTCGGTGCCGGGACTGCAGCTATTTGCAATATACATTCATGATTTAGATGAAGGGACTAAAGGTAACATTAGCAAATTTGCAGATGACACAAAGCTGGGTGGCAGTATGAACTGTGAAGAAGATGCTGTGAGGATGCAGGGTGACTTGGACAGGTTGGGTGAGTGGGCAGATGCATGGCCGATGCTGTTTAATGTGAATACATTTGAGGTTATCCACTGTGGTGGCAAGAACAGGAAGGCAGATTATTATCTGAATGGTGACAAGGGAAAATACAACGTGATCTGGGTGTCCTTGTTCATCAGTCACTGAACGTAAGCATGCAGGTACAGTAGGCAGTGAAGAATGAGAATTGCATGTTGGCCTTCATAACAAGAAGAGTTGAGTATAGGTGCAAAGAGGACCTTCTGCAGTTGTACAGGACCCCAGTAAGACCACACCTGGAGTATTGTGTGCAGTTTTGATCTCCTAATTTGAGGAAGGCCATTTTTACTATTGAGGGAGTGCAGCGTAGGTTCACGAGGTTAATTCCCGGGACAACGGGACTCTCATATGTTGAAAGAGTGGAGCGACTGAGCTTGTATACACTGCAATTTAAAAGGTTGAGAGGGGATCTTGAAATATATAAGATTATTTAGGGATTGGGCACGCTGGAGACAGGAAACATGTTCCCTAAGTTAGGGGAGTCCAGATCTAGGGGGCACAGTTTAAGAATAAGGGATAAGCGGTACAGAACGAAGATGAAGAAAAAGTTTTCACCCAGAGTTGTGAATCTGTGGAATTATTGCCTCAGAAGGCAGTGGAGGACGATTATCTGGATGCTTTCAAGAGAGAGTTAGATAGAACTCTAAAAGATAGCGGATTCAAGGGATACCGGGAGAAGGTAGGAATGGGGTACTAATTGTGAATGATCAGCCATGATCACATTAAACAGCGGTGCTAGCTTGAAGGGATGAATGACCTACCCCTGCACCTATTGCCTATTTATCTATATATCTATGTTGTTCTTTAAAAGCTTCCCAATCCTCTGGATTATATTTACTGTTGTACACCTTTTCCTTTAGTTTATCCTGTCTTTCACTTTACTTGTCACCATGGTCACCTCTTTCTCTCCTAGAATCATTCTTGCTCTTGGAATAAAACGGTCAATTTCAAAGGTTTCAAGGTGCTATTTTATTTCGAAGTACGTGAGTGACTGCGTGAAGCCTTCAAAGCTATGTGGTTTCATGCAGTAACCCAATCTGTGCCATTAGGAAAACAGTAGATGAATATCTGCATAATAATTTACTGATATACATTCCACACTACTATTAGTCCAGGCTTTCAGAGCGGTCATATAAAATACATCTTGCATGATGTTAGTCAACAACGGGAGAATAACCAATCATTTATTGTCCCACTTATGGTACTATAGAGAATGACAAAGCAGCACAGCAGTGTCAATTGTACTATAACATAATCGCTTCACTGAGCGCAAACTGAAAGAAACACAAAGCTCTGCTACTTCTGTTTAAAGGTAGCTCACCTGTCTTCTTCACAAACTTCCCATACAATCGTGCAGAGCTAACTGGACGAGCAATAGGCTGAGTTAGCCATCACTCGTGACTTGAAGTAAATAGGAGCTTCTTTCAGCCGCCTTTAGAAACATAGAAACATAGAAAATATGTGCAGGAATAGGCCATTCAGCCCTTTGAGCCTGCACCGCCATTCAATATGATCATGGCTGATCATTCAACTCAGTATCCTGTACCTGCCTTCTCTCCATACTCCCTGATCCCTTTAGCCACAAGGGCCACATAAAACTCCCTCTTAAATATAGCCAATGAACTGGCGTCAACTACCTTCTGTGGCAGATAATTCCAGAAACTCACCACTCTCTGTGTGAAAAATGTTTTCCTCATCTCGGTCCTAACGGAATTCCCCCTTATCCTTAAACTGTGACCCCTTGTTCTGGACCTCCCCAACATCGGGAACAATCTTCCTGCATCTAGCGTGTGCAACCCCTTAAGAATTTTATACGTTTCTATTAGATCACCCCTCAATCTTCTAAATTCCAGCGAGTACAAGCCGAGTCTATCCAGTCTTTCCTCATATGAAAGTCCTGACATCCCAGGAATCAGTCTGGTGAACCTTCTCTGAACCCCCTCTATGACAAGAATATCTTTCCTCAGATTTGGAGAGAAAAACTGTATGCAATACTCCAGGTGTGGTCTCACCAAAACCACGCACAGCTCCAGTAGAACCTTCCTGCTCCTATACTCAAATCCTTTTGCTAAAATCGTGAGAAATATCAGAAATATACCCCTCTTTGCCATGGACACTCTGAATGTGTAGGCAAATTTGGCACTATTAAATTTCATGTTGCCTCATCCTTAATAGCGTGTGAGGCATCTACTGATGAACCCCTGAGTCTTATCAGCTACAAAATTTGCGTGTCGTCTATAAACTCCATGACACAATGCCCTTTTGATCTCAGTAGGGCAGCATTAACTTTAGAATCCTTGTAAATAACCTAGGCCTGAAGCCAAACCCTTGGTAGAGCCTCAACTTCCCACCACTGGCTTTGTCATCAAAATACCAGATACATCTGTGCCCCTCGTGTAGAGATATGACAAAGTGTGCATCTTCAAGATCAATTGAGGCCCCGATCCTCCGAATCAGCTAAATTGCTGAAAGACAAATTTCCATCTTAAAGTGGGTAACCAAGCACATGATCAGACTAGCCAAATCCTAACCTGATTTGGCATGCTCCACTTTGCTACAACCTTGAGAAATATCAGAAATATACCCCCCTTGTTCTTGGGCAGACTACTCATCCTTTGTGAGATGTCTATGTTTGCAATTGGATAACCATCATTTCCTTTATTGACCGTACGGAGGGAAACTTTTGGCTTCCCTTGCCGCAGAAGATGCATTTATCTATTTATTTATTTATTTATTTATTTCGCTCATAACATATAATCCGATCCTGCTGACTAGAGCTGAAACACTACATCCAATGGATGTGGTAATACATAGAGACATAGAAACATAGAAAATAGGTGCAGGAGGGGGCTATTCGGCCCTTCGAGCCAGCACCACCATTCATTGTGATCATGGCTGATCGCCCGCTATCAATAACCCGTGCCTGCCTTCACCCCATATCCCTTGACTCCACTAGCCCCAAGAGCTCTATCTAACTCTCTCTTAAATCCATCCAGTGACTTGGCCTCCACTGTCATCTGTGGCAGGGAATTCCATAAATTCACAACTCTCTGAGTGAAAAAGTTTTTTCTCACCTCAGTCTTAAATGACCTCCCGTTTATTCTAAGACTGTGGCCCCTGGTTCTGGACTTGCCCAACATTGGGAACATTTTTCCTGCATCTAGCTTGTCCAGTCCTTTTATAATTTTATATGTTTCTATAAGATACCCCCTTATCCTTCTAAACTCCAGTGAATAGAAGCCTAGTCTTTTCAATCTTTATTCACATGACAGTCCCGCCATCCCAGGGATCAATCTCACGAACCTACACTGCACTGCCTCAATCACAAGGATGACCTTCCTCAAACTGTACACAATGCTCCAGATGTGGAGCATTGTATAGGTCTCACCAGAGCCCTATACAACTGCAGAAGAACCTCTTTACTCCTATACTGAAATCCTCTTGTTATGAAGGCCAACATTCCATTAGCTTTCTTCACTGCCTGCTCCACCTGCACGCCAACCTTCAGTGACCGGTCTACAAGGACACCCAGGTCTATTATTGAGATAATAATCTGCCCCCTTGTTTTTGCCGCCAAAGTGGATAACCTCATATTTATCTATATTATACTGCATTGGCGAGTTCCCTGTCAACTCTTGACTGTCAGAGTCACCACAAATCCTTAGCGTTCTTCCTCAGAGTGGAAATTAGCATAATGCAACCCCGAACCAGGAGTTGCTCCGCAGTCCTCTGACTGAAACCACCTGTCTCAGTCACCAGTGTGCGCAACACTCTCGCTTCGACCAGCCACTCAATCTGGAATACTGGTATTGAGGCTACAGATTATTATATGTATTTTTTCTATTCACAACATGAACCTGCAGGTCACATAAAAATGCTACATGCCATACCGGCTTCCTGCTGGTAGCTACCTATCCCAGAGAGGTAGCTACCTATCCCAGCAATGCTGTTTCCAACAAACTGGTAACTCTACTAACTGAGCTGAAAGAATTAAACATGGGTTGAGGGAAACGTCAAACTATCTCACTCTACTGAGCAGCTTGATAACCTCAATCACAGATGTTGAGGCAGAGCTTCCCTGGTCAATATGTTCCATATGACCATCCAGTTCCAAGATCGTCTACCCTGAACCAGGGTAGCCAAGCTGTTCCTACGTGGCGCTTACAGAGGTTGCCATGCAAGGCACCCTGCCAATGTGTCTGCATCAACCTGATCTTCTCTAGAGACAGTGAAAGGTACTAGACAGCCCATGCTGCCAGTGAATCAAAACCTGGAGCGGCAGACTGCTCCATTATGGAGTTTTACGGCGGTTAATAAAGAGACCTTACCTACCAGCGTCTCTGAGCCCAGGTCGATCTGCTTGTTGGAGTATCAGCAAAGTTCCATTGCAGACCCTGTCTGACCACATCGTCTGCCCCTCACTTGCCAAACAGCTAATTTCCAGAGCTCAAAGGTGATATTGCTGTGCAAGGCACACCTGCCAGCATTTCGGAGCCCAATGGGACAGACTACGTGTTCGGCCTACAGCCTCTTTAGAGCCGCGCAGGAGCTTTACAGTGCAGGTCATGCTACCAGTTATTCACAGCCTGGATTGACATGCCACTCCTTCGACCCCTTCTGCTCCATTGGAGCCTTAGCGGAGCTCACTAAACAGGCCACGCCTGCCACAACTCCGAGCTTGCCTCGACAGGCTACTCCTGCGGGCCTTCTGCCTTTTTTGAAGCCTTTGCTGGAGCTGACTGTGGAGATCGCGCTGCCAGATTCTCCCAGCCTGGATCGACAGGCTGTTCCTTTGGCCAGCTGCTCCTTCGGAGCCTCAGCGGGCTTACTGGACAGGTCACGCCTGTCATTACTGCAAGCCTGGTTCAACAAGCTGTTCTTGCGAGGCCAGCTTGTGACTCCTGACTGCTCCTTTCCGGAGCTTCAACGGCGCTTCCTGCTCCATGAAAACAGGGTGAAAACCCGCCGGAATGCTGAAGCTCTACCCACATAGAATGGTACTCCAGCCCTGCAGCCGCCTCACCCCTGCAAGTCTTCAACTTGCTCCATAAGTCCTCTCTGAAGAGATACTATGCAGGCTCCACGTAACTGACCCTGTAAAAATGAGCCCTTTTAGGAATTATCTCATGCTATAGCATTTTGCCAAGGTAACAGCCCAAACTCTGTATTACAGAGAAGTGTTAATACAGCTTTCTGCACTTCCGAGAGATGAGACCCATCTTCTGACTTGAAAAAGGCCGTAATGACTCCAGAGCAGATTTTGGACTTGCTGACACAGTTCTATGCCTACATATCATCACTGGGATATCTCAACTGATAAAATAGACGTATGGAACATCCAAAAATGCTGGCCTATGTGGACTGGCATATGTCCCCGATACTTTTAACCAGATCTTCCTCTAGTGAATCTCCTATCCCCAAAGGGATGGTAAATATGTGACAGGAGCCGGAAGCTCCTTCATATGATTAAAAATGAAGCATACCCCCATTAGTTCAGGGATTCGATTTCCTTAACGATATCCACATAGTTGGAGTCACCTATGTAAGAATCTCCAACACATCCCCTCTCCTGAACAGGAAATATCATAACGCAACTCTGAGCCAGATATTGCTTCCCTTCTTCGGGTCGGGAGATATTATAATGCGACCCTGAACCAGGTGTTGCTCCCACAAGCATCTGACAGACACAGCCTGTAAATGTCTCCTGAGCTAGGAGCACATTCCTTTTTTCCCTTTTATTTATTTATTCATTCATCCATTTATTTTTATGTCTTTATTTGTTTGTTTGTTTATTTATATTACTCACGAGAGAGGAGCTCCTGCTAGTGACTCCGAGTCCTTGCTCCCTTCTGGAGTCTCAACGGAATTTCTAAGGGGAGGAAATAGGACACAACAAGTTAGGTCTTTATTCTTTGGAGCGCAGAAGGTTCAGGGGGGACTTGATTGAGGTCTTTAAAATGATGAAAGGGATAGGCAGAGTTGACGTGGATAAGCTTTTCCCATTGGTTAAGAAGGTTCAATCTTTGGGTGTTAATGGCGGAGTAGCAAGATGGATTCAACAGTGGCTAAATGGGAGATGTCAGAGAGTAATGGTGGATGGCTGTTTGTCAGGTTGGAAGCCGGTGACCAGTGGGGTGCCTCAGGGATCTGTGTTGGGTCCACTGTTGTTTGTCATGTACATCAATGATCTGGATGATGGGGTGGAAAATTGGACAAGTAAGTACGCAGATGATACTAAGATAGGTGGTGTTGTGGATAATGAAGTAGATTTTCAAAGTCTACAGAGAGATTTGGGCCATTTGGAAAAGTGGGCTGAAAGATGGCAGATGGAGTTTAATGCTGATAAGTGTGAAGTGCTACATCTTGGCAGGGCAAATCAAAATTGGACGTACATGGTCAATGGCAGGGAATTGAGGAATGCTGTGGAACAGAGGGATCTAGGAATAACTGTGCATAGTTCCCTGAAGGTGGAATCACATGTAGATAAGGTATTTAAGAAAGCTTTTGGTGTGCTGGCACCAAATAAATAATAATTTATTTATTTTAAAATAAATTTATAAATCAGCGCATTGAATATAGGAGTAGGGAAGTAATGTTAAAATTGTACAAGGCATTGGTGAGACCAATTCTGGAGTATGGTGTACAATTTTGGTCGCCTAATTACAGGAAGGATGTCAACAAAATAGAGAGAGTACAGAGGAGATTTACTAGAATGTTGCCTGGGTTCCAGCAATAAAGTTACAGAGAAAGGTTGAACAAGTTAGGTCTTTATTCTTTGGAGCGCAGAAGGTTAAGGGGGGACTTGATTGAGGTCTTTAAAATGATGAAAGGGACAGACAGAGTTGACACGGATAAGATTTTCCCATTGAGGGTAGGGAAGATTCAAACAAGAGGGCATGACATGAGAATTAAGTGACAGAAGTTTAGGGGTAACATGAGGGGGAACTTCTTTACTCAGAGAGTGGTGGCTGTGTCGAATGAGCTTCCAGCAGAAGTGGTGGAGGCAGGATCGATTTTAACATTTAAAAGTAAAGTGGATAGGTATATGGACGGGGAGGGAATGGAGGGGTATGGTCTCAGTGCAGGTAGATGGGACTAGGGGAAAATAAATGGTCGGCACAGTCTGGAAGGGCCGAGAGGGCCTGTTTCCGTGCTGTAATTGTTATATGGTTATATGGTTAACCCTGAACCAGGTGTTGCCTCTTCAGACCTCTGGCTGACTCTCTTTCAAAGCAGAAATCTGTATAGGCATTGCCCGTCAGATGCTCCGAACAGCCTCCTGCTCCAATGGCACCCCATTCTGCCACAGACCTGGCCGAGCGGCTGCCGCTATTATAAAACCGCCAGCTCCTGCTGAGCCTCCGGCAGCCGCTATTTATAGCCGTCAGCTTCTTACCGAGCCTCCACCGTGGTCACTGACCCAGCCGAGCTGGCAGCGACTATTTTTCAAAATTGCCAGCTCCCGCTTATATTAGCCTCCGCGGCGATCCTGGTCGCGGTCCCTGCCCCGACTGCGCCGGCGGCCACTATTTGTATTCCGCCAGGTCCACGGAGCCTCCACAGTGGAGTTGCACAAGCTGTGCCAGATTCTCCGGGCTTGCAGCCCCTATTTTCGGAGCAGCGGCCTGTTCCTGAAAGAGATTTTTTTCTCTTACGAATCAGAGCAGTTTCGAACTGCTCAGCTACTCGCGGCATGCGTGGACTTATGTATGCGGGCTGGCGGGTTCTTCACGTAGTCACTCACGTGACTTTGAAATAAAATCTCCTATGTGGTAGCTTATCAAAGGCTTTCTGTAAGTCCAGGTGCATTACATCCACTGGCTCTTCCTTGTCCATTTTACTTGTTACATTGTCAAAAATTTCTAGAAAAATTGTCAAGCATGATTTCCCGTTCGTATATCCATGCTGACGTGAACCAACAATGTTACTGATATCCAAATGCACCGCTATTACATCTTTGATAATCGACTCCAGAATCTTACCCACCACTGATGACTGGCTAACTTGCCTATAATTCCCTGCTTTCTCTCTCCCTCCTTTCTTGACAAATGGGATAACAATAGCCAGCCTCCAATCCACAGGAACCGATCCTGAATCTATTGAACATTGGAAAATAATCACAAATGCGTCCACGATTTCTACAGCCACGTTCTTGAATACCCTGGGATGCAGACCGCCAGGCCCTGGGGGTTTATCAGTCTTCAGTCCCATCAGTCTACCCAACACCTTTTGCTGACTAATATAAACTTCCTTCAGTTCCTCCATCACCCTAGGTCAACCGTACATCTGGGATGTTGTTTGAGTCCTCCTTAGTGAAGACAGGACAAAAGGACCTGTTCAACTCGTCTGTCATCTCTTTATACCCCATTAAAAAATGCACCTGTTTCTGTCTTCAACGGACCCACATTTGTCTTAACTATTTTTTTCCTCATCACATACCTAAAGAAGCTTTACTTTATATTCCTTTCCTCTATATTCTTAGCTAGCTTAACTTAGCACTTCATCTTTCCTCACCGTAATGCCTTTTTAGTTGCCTTCTGTTGTTCTTTAAAAGTTACCAATTCCTTTGGATTCCCGCTTATCTTTGCTATGTTATACCTCTTCTCTTTTATTCTAATCCAGTCCTTGACTTCCCTTGTCAGCCTCGGTCGCCTCTTACTCCCCTTAGAATCTTCCTTCCTCTATGGAATGAAATGATCCTGCATCTTCTGGATTATTCCCAGAAATATCCTGCCATTGCTGTTCCACCGTCATCCCTGCTAGCGTCCCTTTCCAGTCATCTTTGTCCCACTCCTGCTCATGCCTTCATTGTCTGCTTATATTTCCAATTTTACCTTCTCCCTCTCAAATTGCAGATTAAAACTCTACATGGCTGTTTTGTGGTCATAGACTGGGACGCTCACTGTAGTTGCTATGGAGAGGACATTGATGAACTTATGGAATGCGTTACCAGTTATGCACAGTTCTACGTGGATAACGTTGTCCCCGAGGAGACGGTACACTGTTTCCCCAACAGGCCCTGGGTAAAGACCCTTCTCAACCAGAAGAACAGAGCCTTCAGGAATGGTGACAGGGAGGAGGTGAAATAGATACAGAAAGATCGAAAGGGAAGATTGAGACAGGGCAAGGACGACTACAGGAGGGAGCTGGAGCTGAAATATCAGCAGCACAACATGATAGACGTGTGGAGCGGTATGAAGAGCATTACAGGCAACAAGAAGATCAGTGGCCTGAGGTGGGAAAATAATCAGGACTGGGCCAACAAATTAAACCTGTTAAAAAAAACAGATTTGAAGGAGGGGACTCTGCCCCCCCCCCCCCCCCCCCCCCGTTCCCCGACATATTCTCCCCCTGAATTTCCTTGATCCATTTCCTCTGTCCTTTGTTTGTCGCACCTGACCATCAAGACTGCGCAGGTGAAGAAGGAGCTGGGCAGACTCCGCCCAGGCAAAGCCACGGGTCCCAATGGTGTCAGCCCTCGTGTACTCTAGGCGTGTGTCAGCCAGTATTGCTGCCTCTCCAGCCTGTGCTGCTGTGGAGCAATCTGACCAAAATGCCCTGGACCACCAACTACCCGACTGGCCGACCACATTGTGACAAGCTACAGATCAGTGTTTCGGACATCGTAGTGAGGAAAAGCGGGGGGCTCTCTCCCTTCCTGTTCTCCATCTGCACCTCAAACGTCAGATATAACTCGGTCTCCTGCCACCTGCAGAGGTTTTCAGATGACTTTGGAATCGAGGGCTGCATCAGTGAGAGGAGGGAAAGTGCGGTCAATGACTTTGTTGAGTGGTGTGAACTGAATCACCCACAGCTCAGCAGCGGCAACAATAACGAGTTACTCCTCGTCTTTAAGAGGAGAGGAACACCTCTGACACCTGTCTCCATCAATGGCGTGGATGTGCAGTTTACCAGGGCGTACAAACACTTTGGAGTGTACCTGGTCAGTAAACTGGATTGGTCCAGAAACGTGAGGCCCTGTACTACAAGGGACAGAGCCGGCTGCACTTTATGAAAGGGCTCCGCTCCCTCACGTCTGCAGTAAGATTCTGCATATGTTCTTGCCAGTGCCATTTGCTTCGCTGCCCTGTGCTGGGGCAGTAGGGCGTAGGCTGCGGATGGCAATAGGATGCACAAATTCATCAGGAAGGCTGGGTCCGCCCCCCAGCGGGGAGTGAGGTGTCGGATTCCTTGGAGGTGGTCTTGGAGTAGAGGGTGCACCTCAAACTGCGAAGCATCCTGGACAATGCAGGTTTAAACTGGATAACCTCACCCCCTCCATGACACACTGGTCAACCTGAGGATTTCCTTCAGCAAAAGCCTGCTTCCACCAAGATGCAGGACAGAACGCCACAGGAGATCTTTCTTCCCTGTGGATATAACACAGTACCCCCCCCCCCCCCCCCCTCCCAACCACCACCCCTCCCCAATCATTGCACTTATCCAACACTTTCCACTCGTAACTTTAATTTCATGTTTCATGTGTTTTGTATTTTTATGACTGTTGGCAGATCAATTTCTCTCTTGGGATTAATAAAGTTTTATCGTATCTGATCGTATCGGATACAATGAGTAAAGCTTTGCCTTCATCGACCTTTTTGGTCACATCTTTAAATGACTCCATCAGTCGTGTGGAACGAACTCCCACGTATAAAACTAAGCTTTCTATCCCTAATCAGCCCGAGTCCATTTTAGTGTGAGCTAATCTGTACTCGATCCCTCAAATTACTCTCCAGTCACATTCTGATGACAGATGTTAGGCTCACTGGCCTGTAATTCCCAGCCTGTTCCCTGCAGCCCTCTTTGAATATTTTTTCAAAATTCCTTAGATTCTGGAGTAGTTCCTGAGGATTGGAGGGTAGCTAATGTAACCCCACTTTTTAAAAAAGGAGGGAGAGAGAAAGCGGGGAATTACAGACCAGTTAGTCTAACATCGGTAGTGGGGAAACTGCTAGAGTCAGTTATTAAAGATGGGATAGCAGCGCATTTGGAAAGTGGTGAAATCATTGGACAAAGTCAGCATGGATTTACGAAAGGTAAATCATGTCTGACAAATCTGATAGAATTTTTCGAGGATGTAACTAGTAGAGTGGATAAGGGAGAACCAGTGGATGTGTTATATCTAGACTTTCAGAAGGCTTTCGACAAGGTCCCGCATAAGAGATTAGCATACAAACTTAAAGCACACGGTATTGTGGGTTCAGTATTGATGTGGATAGATAACTGGCTGGCAGACAGGAAGCAAGGGTTAGGAGTAAACGGGTCCTTTTCAGAATGGCAGGCAGTGACTAGTGGGGTGCCGCAAGGCTCAGCGCTGGGACCCCAGCTAATTACCATATATATTAATGATTTGGACGAGGGAATTCAATGCAACATCTCCAAATTTGCAGATTATACCAAGCTGGGGGGTATAGTTAGGTGTGAGGAGGATGCCTGGAGGCTGCAGGGTGATTTGGATAGGCTGAGTGAATGGGCAGATGCATGGCAGATGCAGTATAATGTGGATAAATGTGAGGTCTAAGGATAAGGGGGAATTCCTTTAGGACCGAAATGAGGAAAACATTCTTTACACAGAGAGTGGTGAGTCTCTGGAATTCTCTGCCACAGAAGGTAGTTGAGGCCAGTTCATTGGCTATATTTAAGAGGGCGTTAGATGTGGCCCTTGTGGCTAAAGGGATCAGGGGGTATGGAGAGAAGGCAGGTACGGGATACTGAGTTGGATGATCAGCCATGATCACGTTGAATGGCGGTGCAGGCTCGAAGGGCCGAATGGCCTACTCCTGCACCTATTTTCTATGTTTCTATGTTTCTAATAAAGGCGCAACATTTTCCATCCCTCCAGCAACTCTCCTGTATTTAACGACGTCTCATAAACCTCAGTGAGGGTTGCTGCGATTTCCATTCTAGCTCCCCACTGTATCCTCTGGTCTATTCTGATGAGAGCTGGGAAATGTGTCTACCTTCAAATGCCTCAGGACCTTCAGCACTTCTTCGAACGTAATACTGACTGCTTTCTCAACACTTCCAGTGACTGCCCCAAGATCCCCCGTCCTTCATGGTCAAAACAGAGGAGAAATACGCGATATAGAGCTCGCCACTGTGCTACCCTATTCAGCGTAAGACAACTTTAAATCACACCACAAGGTCATAAGGTCAGATGGAATATGCGAATAATTAGGCCATTCGGCCCATCAAGGCTACTCTGCCATTCAATAATGCCTGATAAATCTCCCCCTCCTAACCCCATACTCCTGACTTCTCCCCACAACCTCTGACACTTCTGCTAATCAAGGATCTGTCTATCTCGGCTTTAAAAATATCCACTGATTTGGCCTCCACAGCCTTCTGTGGGAAATAATTCGACAGATTCAGCACAGGCATCGGTTAATGCAATCAAGGCTCTACTTTATCAGTTATACTGTATTTGGTAGTGTTCACAAACTATCTTGATACCAAACACCGTTGCAGCTCACCTGTTCCCATGGGCAATTTCCCTCATTTAACCATATAACCATATAACAATTACAGCACGGAAACAGGCCTTCTCGGCCCTTCCAGTCCGTGCCGACCATTTATTTTCCCCTAGTTCCATCTGCCTGGACTCAGACCATACCCCTCCATTCCCTTCCCGTCCATATACCAATCCACTTTACTTTTAAATGTTAAAATCGATCCTGCCTCCACCACTTCTGCTGTAAGATCATTCCACACAGCCACCACTCTCTGAGTAAAGAAGTTCCCCCTCATGTTACCCCTAAACGTCTGTCCCTTAATTCTCATGTCATGACCTCTTGTTTGAATCTTCACTATCCTCAATGAGAAAAGCTTATCCACGTCAACTCTGTCTATCCCTTTCATCATTTTAAAGACCTCAATCAAGTCCCCCCTTAACCTTCTGCGCTCCAAAGAATGAAGACCTAACTTGTTCAACCATTCTCTGTAACTTAGTTGCTGGAACCCAGGCAACATTCTAGTAAATCTCCTCTGTACTCTCTCTATTTTGTTGACATCCTTCATATAATTAGGCGACCAAAATTGTACACCATACAATTTGAGGGGCGTCTCCACCACACCCTGTTGTCCAATGTCCAGTAGCGAAAAGACCTTCGACTGTGGTCCTCCCCCACAGAGGCTTTGCATTGAATTCAGTGCGTCCCTCAGCACGTAATCCTGCAGTCTGGAGCGCGCAGGAAATCAAGAGACAAGAGGCAAGGGACATTTATTGTCACATGTATCAATTGGTACAGTGAAATTTCTGGTCACCATAGAGATATACGAATATAGAAGAGCACAGAACACGATAGTCTTGAACGTAGACATCTCCACACAGCGGAATCAAAGTTTCCCACTCTGAGGGAAGGCACCAAAGTTCAGTGATCCGCCTCTGTTGTCCTCTGTTGTTCAGCCGTGGTCAGGGGGCTCCCGAACCCCTCGCTGTTCAGGCCCGCACGCCGGGATGATGGAACTCCGATGTCGGAACGGGAGAACATTCTCAGCGGCTTGGACTTCCGAATCGGCCACCTCCTACCGGAGACCTCGGCTCCGGGAGTCCACAGGCTGAGCTGGGTGGAGATTCACGCTGGCGGCCCTCGGCAAAGGGTTCCCAGGACTCCGCGATGTTGAAGTCAGCGCCACCCGCGGTAGAATCTCTGCAAACCACAGCTCTGCATTGTTAAAGCAACAGGCCCAGCACTCCTGAGCTTCAAACAGCGATCTAGGTAAGGCAACGCCCGCTCCGCGTTGAAGCTTTGGTCCAGTCCCTGGCAGGAAAGGCCACGCCCATCCAGCTCGTGGGGGAGGGAGGGCGTAGATGAAACTCGGAGAATAGTCACATCTTCGCCAGGAATTGACTGGGAGACGGTTCCCCCCACATAGAAATACTGAACAAATCCTCCAAAACGTACTTTTATATAAACTAAAAAAAAAAATCACACAGTCCTCTGTAGCTAGCTGTTTGGAATAGACAATGACCCTTGCAATCTTCTCCAGATTCTCTCCATAGACTTCATTAAAGTGCTCCGGATACAATGGCCTTTGTGACTGTTCCCCGAACAGAGATCAGGTGATATTTTATACAGTTTATCTCTTTGTATTTTGTTTGCATGAATTAACCCTTCACAGAATTCACAAAGTCGCTCCATTGGAGGGCGTAGATTTACGGTTAGAGGGCAAAGTTTAAAAGTCATGTGCAGGGCAAGGTATTTTTTATGAACACCAAGTGGAGGCAGCCTGGAATGGGCTGCCATGGGTGGTGGTGTAGATACAACAGTGGCGTTCTTGAGGCTTTCCGATAGGCACCTGGATGTGCAGAGAATGGAGAGATGTAGATCATGTGGATGTAGAGGGGATTAGATCATCTTAACGTCATGTTAGGCACGGACATTGTGGGTCGAATGGCCTGTTACTTTGCATTAATGTCTGTCCTATGTTCATACTAGCAACAGTTTTATTGTATCTGCACGTTCATAAGATCAGAAGTGATAGGAGCAAATTAGGCCATACGGCCCATCATATCTGCACTGCCATTCAATCATGTCTGCTCTATCTCTCCCTCCTATCCCCATTCTCCTGCCTTTTGCCCATAGGTCCTGACCCCAGTACCCCATGTCCCTGTGCCTATAAAAATAAACTTAATTCAATTTGCCTCAAAGCAATTTCCTATTGTGCGCCTTCATAAATTTTACAAAGGGCAACTTTTGAACTCTTGTCTTTTGTGTCTAGGTCTCCTCAACTAGTCACTCTTATTCCCATGGAAGATTAGTCCTACTTCAGGGAGTCATGGAATTTTGCAGCATGGAAACAGACCCTTCAGCCCACAGAGTCCTTGCCAATCATGATGCCACATCGACACTAGTGATATTTGCCTGCCTTTGGCCCATATCCCTCTAAACCTTCCTTGTCCCTACATCTGTCCAAAAATATTTCAAATGTGGTTGCAATAATTTTAGTTTAGTTTAGATTAGTTTAAATATTCAGCACGGAAAAAGGCCATTCGACCCACCCAGTGCACACCGGCGAGCAATTCCTGCACACTCACACTATCCTACACATATTAGGATAATTTTACATTCATACCAAGCCAATTAACCTACAAACCTGGTACAAACTCTGTACGGACAGCACCCGTAGTCAGGATGGAATATGCGTCTCTGGCACTGTGAGCGCTGGAAGGCTGCAAGTCTACCGCTGCGCTACCATGCCACCTGCCTCATATAACTCCTCGGCATCTCAATCCATATGTCCACTAACCTGTGTGAAAAAGTTGCCCTTCATATTCTTATTACAATTTTCCCCCTCAATTTGCACCCGTGTACTCCATTTTAGACTCCCCTGCCATGGGGAAAAGACTGTGACCAGTTTCTCAGTTTATCAAGGGTTACACAAAAAGGTGGAGAAATTCAACGGGTGCAGAAGCATCTAAGGAGCGAAGGAGATAGGCGACGTTTCGGGTCGAGACTCTTCTTCAGACTGGTCAGGGATCAGGGAAACGAGAGATATAGACAGTGATGTGGAGAGATAAAGAACAATGAATGAAAGATATGCAAAAAAGTATCAATGATAAAGGAAACAGGCCATTGTAAGCTGTTTGTAGTGTGAAAATGAGAAGCTAGTGCGACTTGGGTGGGGGGGGGGGGGGTGATAGAGAGAGAAGGAATGCCAGAGCCCGAGGGCTGAGGGAGAGGTGGGAAGGGGAGGAGGCAGCCTGGGTTAACAGAATTGAGAAAATTCAATGTTTAAGCCCAGAGGATGCAGACTCCCCAAGCGGAATATGAGGTGCTGTTCCTCCAACTTGCTGTGTTGCTCACTCTGGCCGTGGAGGAGGCCCAGGACCGAGAGGTCGGATACGGAATGGGAGGGGGAGTTGAAGTGCTGAGCCACCGGGAGGTCGGGTTGGTTATTGCGGACCGAGCGGAGGTGTTCGGCGAAACGATCGCCAAGCCTCCACTTGGTCTCACCGATGTAGATAAGCTGGCATCTGGAGCAACGGATGCAGTAGATGAGGTTGGAGGAAATTTAGTTTCTTAACACGTAAGAGTGAAAAACATTTGTTGCGTGCTAACCAATCAGCAGAAAAACAATACATGTTTACAATCGAGCTATTTACAGTGTATATAGAAAAGATATAGTGCATGTTAAAGTCCAATCAAAGATAGAGCGAAGAACACAAATTATCCAAGTATATTTGAGTGCCGGATGGAAGTTGGTGGTGAAGTGGATGAAGTCAGTCAGTTCTGCGTGGGTGCAGGAGGTGACACCAAAGCAAAGAAGGGTCTCGACCCGAAACGTCGCCTATCTCCTTCGCTCCTTAAATGCTGCTGCACCCGCTGAGTTTCTCCAGCTTTTTGTGTAACCAAAGATAGAGCGAAGGTCACCAAAAGGTAGATGCGTTCGCTCGTGTGTCAGACGAGATATCTTCTGTCGTCGTCCAACATGTTGACAGAATTAGTCATCGGACGTCTCACAGAATGCATCGTGTCATCGTTTCCGGGAATCGCCACGAGGAGGCTTCTGTCATGATCCCCACTTGAGGTAGATGATAGTTTAGGTCTGCTCTCTAGTTGTGGTAGGATTAATCAATTGCCTGACAATAGCTGGGAAGAAGCTGTCCCTGAATGTGGAGGTATGCAATTTCACATTTCTATACCTTTTGCACCATTATTCGACTCATCCTTGATGATGCTGCTGACCTTGCAAAGGCAGCGTAAGGTATAAATTGAGCCAATAGAAGGGAGGTTGGTTTGTATGACGGTCTGGTCTGCGTCCACATTTCACTGCAATTTCTTGCAGTCTTGTATTGCGCTGTTTCTAAACCAAGTTGTGATGCATTCTAATAAAATGCTTGCTTTGGGACATCTGCAGACATTGGGGAGAGTTGTGTGGGACATGCTGAACCTCCTACGCCTGCTAAGGATGTAGAGGCATTAGGGTGTGCTACCCAACTCACCTCATCTATGCCCATCAAGATTTTCTAAACCACTGCAAGCATCTACTTTTCCTGCACTCCAGAGATAACAGTACCAGCCTATCCTCCCAATGTTTATAACCAAGCACCCCCATCCCATTAACATATAACCATATAACAATTACAGCACGGAAACAGGCCTTCTCGCCCTTCCAGTCCGTACCGACTATTTATTTTCCCCTAGTCCCATCTGCCTGCACTCAGACCACAACCCTCCATTCCCTTCCCGTCCATATACCTATCCACTTTACTTTTAAATGTTAATATCGATCCTGCCTCCACCACTTCTGCAGGAAGATCATTCCACAGTGCTTATGAATAGTTTCCGCACCCTCTTCTGTTTAATAATATTCTTATGATCGTGTGGTAACCAGAACGGACTTAATACTCCAAACATCCACATCTTGGTGGGCGGTGCGACCTCTGCAGTCCGTCTGTCTTTTATTCATTTTTATGTCCCGTTGAGGGTATAGTTTGTAGTGGTTTTTTAACTGTGTATGTGTTGGGGGGGGGAGGGGGGGGGGCGGGGGGTGGGTGGGGGAAACTTTTAAATTTCCTCCGTGTACGGGGAGCCGACCATATTCCTGTGGGGTCTCCATTGTCGTTGGGGCCTAGCATTGTGGAGCGACCTCCAACAGGAATGACCCGGAGCCGGCGGAGCTGCGGACCTACCATCGTGGAGCTGGCCAGCCTCGGAGCGTGGGGAGCTGTGGTGGCGCGCTGCTGCGGCCCGACTCTGGTGCACGAAGTCTCCGGCCGCAGGTCAGGTGGACGGTCACATAGGGAGCTCACGGGTCCCTGGTGGGAGACCGCTTTTCGGAGCTCCCGCAACGGCAACTTCTCCCGCCCGAATTGCGGGGTTGAAAGTGACCTGGACCGGGGCCTTACATCGCCCTACGCGGCTTTAACGGCCGCGGGACTTGCTAGCGCCCGCCGGGGGCTCAAACGTCAAGACCCGGAGCAGGGCCTTACATCGCCCTGCGCGACTCTAACGACCCGGAGCAGGGCCTGCCATCGCCCGCGGGGGCTTTAGCATCAAGACCTGGAGCAGGGCCTTACATCGCCAGCCTCGGCTTTAAATGGTCGCGGGACCTGCCATCGCCCGCCGGGGGCTTTGACTTTGACTTTGACATCGGGACAAGAATGGAGAGCGGGGAGAGACAAGACTTTGCCTTCCATCACAGTGAGAAGGATATTGTGGTGTAAATTGTGTTGGTGTGTGTCTTGGTTCTTTTCTTGTTTTATGACTGCAGAAACCAAATTTCGTTTGAACTTCATTTGAGGTACAAATGACAAATAAACGGTACTGTATTGTACAACTGCAACGTGATGTCCCAGCACTTTTACGCGATGTCCTGTCTAGTGATGGCAATAATACTGTTTACCTTCTTCACCACCCTGTGTGTCAACATTCTCAAGGAACAGTGGACTTGTACTCCTTGCTTTGTTCCAGTGTAAACAGGCCCAGCCTCTTGAATCTCTCGCAATAACTAGAATCCTCTAATGTAAACAAACTCTTGGTGAAACTCCGCTCCACCCTCTCCAGCACAATCACATCCTAAGTCTCATGACCAGATCTACACACAATACACAAAGCGTGGCCTGACCAGTGTTTTGCGATTGTGTTAAAGAAGGAACTGCAGATGCTGGAGAATCGAGGGTTACACAAAAGGCTGGAGAAACTCAGCGGGGCACAGCTTACAATGGCCTGCTTCCTTTATCACCAATACTTTTTTGCATATCTTTCACTCATTGTTCCTTATCTCTCCACATCACTGTTTATATCTCTCGTTTCCCTGATCCCTGACCAGTCTGAAGAAGGGTCTCGACCCGAAACGTCGCCTATCTCCTTCGCTCCTTAGATGCTGCTGCACCCGCTGAGTTTCTCCAGCCTTTTGTGTAACCCCAGTGTTTTGCGATGTTGAGTGAGACCTGGTGTGGATTAGACGACCATCTGACTGAACACTTGCATTCTGTCAGCCAAGGCCTGCTGGTTCTCACAGTTGCTGAACTATTCTGACTCCTCTTCCTTATAACACCTTATATTCCGCCTGGTTAGCTTGCAACCCGACGGCATGAACGTTGAATTCTCCAATTCTAGGTCACCTCTAACTCCACATAACCACGTGTTCCTCTTTGTCACCCCCATCGCCCTAACTCAGCTGTGCCCCAACTGTGCTCCTGTCTGTTTCTTCCCCCCCCCCCCCCCCCCCCCCGCGAACTGGGATCAAGGAAAAGCATGTATCTTCCAGCAGCTGAGGAGATCGGGGAGGTCTTTTGGGAAGAGTTGGAAAGTGAAAAGTCAAAATATTAGAATCAAAGAACATAAGCTTTTCCCATTGAGGGTAGGAAAGATTGAAACAAGAGGGCATGACATGAGAAGTAAGGGACAGAAGTTTAGGGGTAACATGAGGGGGAACTTCTTTACTCAGAGAGTGGTGGCTGTGTGGAATGATCTTCCAGCAGAAGTGGGGGAGGCAGGATCGATTTTAACATTTAAAAGTAAAGTGGATAGGTATATGGACGGGAAGGGAATGGAGGGGTATGGTCTGAGTGCAGGTAGATGGGACTAGGGGAAAATAAATGGTCGGCACGGACTGTAGAAGGCCTGTTTCCGTGCTGTAATTGTTATATGGTTATATGTTATATGGTTATATGGTATCTAAGTTACCCCTCACTGACCTCACAGATTTGCTGCCAAAACATCTGACGTCTTGTGTGTGTCCAGGGTGTGGCGGTGCCATCATAACCATGAGAACACATATATCAGAAGGAATGGCCGGATGTGGGAGACATACAAGTATAAAAGCTTTGTGTGTGCGGGGGAGCCACAGATAACAGCAAGTTGGGCGAGACTGTCAGTGCAAGAACATGGCGCCCCTGACCCTGGTACTGAGCCGTATTCACAGGGGGAAAGCATTCATTCTCCTTTTATTCCTCTAGTGATGTATTTATGTTTTATTTCACAGACAGCTGTGGTGTGTTTGATCCTCATCCTGACATCTGAAAGTCTTGGAAACAATGTCCTGGTGAGGACAAAGCCTCTTTCTCTCTGTCTCATTCCTGCCCTTTGTGTATCTGCGCCTCTCGCGTTATGCCTCCCATCTCTTCCCTCTGACACCTGGCCTCTTTGTGTCCATTGCTCTCAATGTCTCAGCAATTCTGGGCCGATTTGGTTCTATGTTGCTTGGCCCTTCGTGGCTCTCTGGCAATTTACCCCACATCCCCTTTATCCTTTGCTGTTCTCCTCTTCAGGCTATGCCCTCTAGTCCTTGATATCTCTACACGGGGAACGCGTTTCTGACTGTCTACTCTTTCTACTTTTCTCATAACTATACAAATTCGTAAATTTACACTTCTTACAATTCTGATTATTGCCTCGGAGAAGCAGTCAACATAATCAAAGACGTACCAGCCTGGACATTGCTCTTCTTCCTGGTGCTCTCGGGCAGAAGGTACAGAAGTTTGAAAGTGAACACGGCCAGAGCCAGGAACAGCTTTCTCCCCTCTGACCGCCGGTCCTTCCATAAACTAGGTCACTGTCCGATTCACATCTACCCGATTGTAGACATTGGACTTCGTCTATGGACGTGGCCAGCTACAATGATGAGAACTATATTCTACATTCCGTATTTCCCCCCTTTGCTCTAACTATTGTACTTGAGTTTGAATTGATTGTACTGATATCTAGTATTAACTGATCTGATTGAATAGCATGCATAACAAATCTATTCACCATACATCATTGGGCGGGACAATAGTTAAACCATCCCTCTCCCTCTCTATTCCGTTCTTTATCTCGCAGTTTCTCATACTCACCCCTTCACCCGTCTCTCTTCTTCCCATCTCTCACTCTTTCCTCGCTTTCTCTACCTCACTCCACCTCTCCCTCTTCCTCCCCAGTCACTCCCAATCCCACTCCTCTGTTCTCTCTCTCGCCCACTCTCCTCTCAGTCGTCCATTGCATGGATGAGATTTTGACACCCCACACTGTTACATCCTTAAATCTACTACACAAACACCGACCATTGAAGCGGACACAACAAACTAGGCAGGATGAAGATTTGCCAAATGTCAACTGTGTTAAAATTTTCTTGTTTCAGGATGCTCTCAAGGACATGCCTGAATGGGAACATATTTTGGGGTTCAAGAAGAGGACAGAGGACAAACTCGCCTCTCTGTCCCGCAGGAAACACGGTGAGTTGAATTTTGGAATAAAGCCACACTAATAACAGCAGTAAATGTCTGTTTTGGACTATGGGTAATGGGGGAAACAGGTTTGTGATCTCACACGAAAACAGAATAAAGATAGAATAAAACAAATCAAAATCATCCTAACAATTTTCCGTTGATATATGTTGGGGGAGTTCAGAACCAGGGTCCACAGCTTAAGAATAAAACGTACGCTATTTAGAACGGAGATGAGGAAAAACGTTTTCACGCAGAGAGTTGTTAATCTATTGAATTCTCTGCCTCAGAAGGCAGTGGAGGCCAATTATCTGGATGCTTTCAAGATATAGTTAGATAGAGCTCTTAAAGATAACAGAGACAAGAGATATGGAGTGAAGGCAGGAACGGGGTACTGACTGTGGATGATCAGCCATGATGACAGTGAATGGCGGTGCTGGCTCGAAGGGCCGAATGGCCTAGTCCTGCACCTATTCTCTATCGTCTATTGTCTATTATCTATTTTTACTCTATAAAGAACCTACAATATCCTATTTCGTTTATCATCGTAACATTTTTACATATCTTTCATTCATTATTCTTTATCTCTCCACATCACCGTCTATATCTCTCGATTCCCTTATCCCCAACCAGTCTGACGAAGGGTCTCGACCCGAAACGTCACCCACTCCTTCTCTCCGAAGATGC
Source organism: Raja brachyura (assembly GCA_963514005.1). The sequence continues at coordinate 11,124,680 of OY740805.1, forward strand.
TGCCTGTCTGGCTGAGTTACTCTAGCCTTTTGTGTCTAACGTTCGGAATACCAGGGCTACCTGAAGTGGAATAAATCAGTATTCATAATACTGGGCTGTAAGCAGCCCAAGCGATAAACGAAATGCTGTTCTTCCAATGTGCGTGTAGCCTTAAGCTGACAATGAAGGAGGCCATGGACAGGAATGTGCGTGTAGGAATGAGAAGGATATTTAAAGTGTCCAGCAACCGGGTGATCAGGTAGGTTCAGGCGGGTTGAGCGAAAATGTTCCGCAAAGCGATCACGCAGTCTGTGTTTTGGTCTCGCTGGTGTATATTAGAAACATAGAAACATAGAAACATAGAAAATAGGTGCAGGAGTAGGCCATTCGGCCCTTCGAGCCTGCACCGCCATTCAACGTGATCATGGCTGATCATCCAACTCAGTATCCCGTACCTGCCTTCTCTCCATACCCCCTGATCCCTTTAGCCACAAGTGCCACATCTAACGCCCTCTTAAATATAGCCAATGAACTGGCCTCAACTACCTTCTGCGGCAGATAATTCCAGAGACTCACCACTCTCTGTGTAAAGAATGTTTTCCTCATCTCGGTCCTAAAGGAATTCCCCCTTATCCTTAGACTGTGACCCCTTGTTCTGGACTCCCCCAACATCGGGAACAATCTTCCAGCATTTAGCTTGTCCAACCCCTTAAGAATGTTGTACGTTTCTATAAGATCCCCCCTCAATCTTCTAAATTCCAGCGAGTACAAGCCGAGTCTATCCAATCTTTCCTCATATGAAAGTCCTGACATCCCAGGAATCAGTCTGGTGAATCTTCTCTGTACCCCCTCTATGGCAAGGATGTCTTTCCTCAGATTTGGAGACCAAAACTGTACGCAATACTCCAGGTGTGGCCTCACCAAAACCCTGTACAACTGCAGTAGAACCTCCCTGCTCCTATACTCAAATCCTTTCGCTATGAATGCTAACATACCATTTGCTTTCTTCACTGCCTGCTGCACCTGCATGCCTACTTTCAATGACTGGTGTACCATGACACCCAGGTCTCGTTGCATCTCCCCCTTTCCTAATCTGCCACCATTCAGATAATAGTCTACCCTCATGTTTTTGCCACCAAAGTGGATAACCTCACATTTATCCACATTATACTGCATCTGCCATGCATCTGCCCATTCACTCAGCCTATCCAAATCACCCTGCAGCCTCCAAGCATCCTCCTCACACCTAACTATACCCCCCAGCTTGGTATCATCTGCAAATTTGGAGATGTTGCATAGAATTCCCTCGTCCAAATCATTAATATATATTGTAAATAGCTGGGGTCCCAGCACTGAGCCTTGCGGCACCCCACTAGTCGCTGCCTGCCATTCTGAAAAGGACCCGTTTACTCCTACCCTTTGCCTCCTGTCTGCTAGCCAGTTCTCTATCCACATCAATACTGAACCCCCAATACCGTGTGCTTTAAGTTTGTATGCTAATCTCTTATGCGGGACCTTGTCGAAAGCCTTCTGAAAGTCTAGATATAACACATCCACTGGTTCTCCCTTATCCACTCTACTAGTTACATCCTCAAAAAATTCTATCAGATTTGTCAGACATGATTTACCTTTCGTAAATCCATGCTGACTTTGTCCACATAATGAACAAAGAATACCGTAGATGAGGTTGAAAGGAGGTGCAAGTAAACCTCTGCCGAACCTGAAAGGACTGTCGGGGTTCCTGGACAGCGTCGAGGGAGGAGGTATAGCGCCAACTGTTGCATCTTCTACGGTTGCAGAGGAAGGCACCTGGGGTGGGCGTGGTTTCGGTGCGAAAGGGCGAGTTAACCTGGGAGTTGCGGAGCGAACTATCTTTGAGGAGGCGGAAATGGGTGGAGATGGGAAAATGTGGCGAGTGGTGGGATCCTGTTGGAGGTGGCGGACAATTCAGAGGATTACGTGTTTTTTGCGACGTCTGAGGAGGTGGAAGGTAAGGACTACGGGGACTGTCTCTTTTGCGACTAGGGGATGGGGGGGGGGGGGGCTGCGGGGTACCGGGGACTTTGGCCATTATCGGAACTGAAGAAAGGAGTAGAGACAAGATGATGGTGAGGCTGCATTTGGAATATTGTGAACAGTTTTCGTCACTCGGCTGCAGGAAGGATGTAATGAGGCTGGAAAGATTGAAGAGACCTACGTGGATTTTGTCAAGATTCGAGGGACCGTGCTAGCGGGAGAGGTTGGGGAAGAAAGCACATGTTTTATTGAGCACAAAACCAAGTGGTGATATCATAAAATACATCATTAAGGCGAATGCAGTCTTTTACCCAGGGTAGGCTAATCCTGGTCTTTAGGTTTAATTTGAGACGGGGGAATTCTAATAGGAACATAAAGGGTAATTTATCCACTCAGTGAGTGGTGGGTACCAGATGCAAAAGGAGGGAGTTGAGCTGGGATAATATCAACGTTAAAAATAATTTTGGACAGATACATGAATTGGAAAGGTTTAGAGCGATATGGGTTTAATGCGGGCAAACGGGACAATCATAGATTGTGCATTTTGGTTGGCATGGACGAGTTCGTCGATTTTAGGACTGCAAAGCTTCTGGATAATCTCAGTGATATATTACCAGCAGGTTACTTTGTCTTTCAGGCAGTAGATTCGTGTTTCAAGTCGAGCTCTCGGGGATTGCAGAGATTGTTCGAGCACCGAGCATTGTCAAGTACGACAGTATTCAGGTGAACAAGGGTCTCGGATACAATAGTGAGACTGGACATTTCACATGCAAAAAGGATGGGCTCTATTTCTTTGGCTTCTCCACACTGTCAACGCGAGGCACAAGGACCGATGTGACGCTGATGAGAAATGGCACTCCAACAAGTCGGATCTATACCCATATGACATCGGCAAATATCCAGGACACCATGAAAAACATCATCCTGTTTCTCCAAAAAGGGGATCAGTTGTGGGTAGAAGTGACCGAAGGCAGCATCTGGACTAAAGGAGGTTCAAATACTTTTCAAGGTTTCCAGTTGCCAGACTAGCAGGGCCAAGCAATGCTTTGCCTCTGTAAATCCATCCCGCTCTGTGAACTCTGGAGCTTAAAACGCTCAAACACAGCCGTGGTGTTATTGAATAAACATGGTTTAAATCCTTCAAAAGTGTTTATTTGTTGTTGGTTAGTTGAGTTTAGAGATCCAGCGCGGAAACGAGCCCTTCTGCCTACCGAGTTGCGCCGACCAGCGAAACCCACATTTTCCTATCCAACCCTATCCTACACACACGAGGGACAATTTACAATTATTCCAAGCCTATTCATCTGCAAAGCAGTACGTTTTTGAAATGTGGGAGGAATCCGGAACCCCAGGAGAAAGCGCATGCTGGTCACGAGTACAACGCATAAACTCTGTACAGACAGCTGATGTCTGGATCAAAACCGGGTCTCTGGCGCTGTGAGGCAGCAACCCTACTGCTGAGCCACTGTGCCGCATTGCCTGAACGGATACTATACGTATAGAAAGGACTAGAGACAGTTATGAGCCAAATGTGACCAGCCCTGTATGGCAACTTGATTAGCAAGGACACTGTGGATGGAAGGGTATGCAGAGAATGGGAAACGTACCAAAAATAATGTCCTTCAAAAGACAGCAGTTTGAAGGATGTCATTTGTCAAGTCAAGTCAAACAAACTTTATTGTCATTTAGAAATACATTGATATATGCAGTTCCAAAGGAAATTACGTTGCATTTGGCTCCCTGTGCAACACAATAAATTAACCGAAGGATAGGCATGGATGAAAAGGATAAATAGACAATGGTGGCAGCCCATTACATGGCATTCAGGAGTCTGATGGCTCGTGGGAAGAAGCTGTTGCAGAACCTTGATGTTCTGCTCCTTATGCTGCGATATCTTTTTCCCGAGGGCAGCAGAGTGAACAGTCCGTGATGGAGATGTGTGGGGTCTTTTATAATACTGCTGGCCTTAGACACGCAGCGTTTGGTCGCAATATCCCCGATTGAGGGGAGAGAGGTCCCGATGGTTTTTTCCCGCTGTCCTCACCACTCTCTGCACAGACTTCCAGTCGGAGGCTCTACAGTCCCCAAACCAGACAGAGATACAGCTGGTCAGAATACTCTTTATGGTGCCCCTGTAGAAAGTGGTGAGGATGGGATGGGGGAGATGAGCTCTTCTCATCCGGCGCAGAAAGTGCAACCGCTGCTGCGCTCTCTTAACAGTTGATGAGATGTTATTCGACCAGGTCAGACTGTTAGTAATCTGCACCCCCAGGAACTATGTGCTACTGACCACCTCCACATCGCTGTCATTGATGTGAAGTGGTGTGGGACTGTGCCGGGGTTTCCTGAAGTCGACGATAACCTCCTTTGTTTTTCGACATTCAGGATCAGGTTGTTCGTATTGCACCAGTCCGCCAGTTGTTTCACCTCCTCCCTGTAAGCCAGCTCATTGTCGTCCATGATGAGGCCCACCACTGTTGTGTCATCTGCGTACTTCATGATGTGGTTTGTACTAAACCTGGCACAACAGTCGTGATTTCATGACATTCGGCCTTTCGAGCCTGCACCGCCATTTGTAAAACTAAAATTCGCATACAATTAGAAATTGATTCAAGACAAGGTGAATAGTGTTAATTTTCACGTCACGGGAACAGCAAGTACAATTAATATCTTGCCTTTTGGGGCATCATAGAATTATAGTTTTTGAGATACTGCGCCAAAAAAAGGCCCTCTGGGTCGGCGCCGACCAGCGATCCCCGCACATTAACACTATCCTACACACACTAGGGACAATGTTTACATTACAAGCACATTAACATACAAACCTGTCCGTCTTTGGAATGTGGACGGAAACTGAAGATCTCGCAGAATCCTAATTTGAGGAAGGAAATTGTTGCCATTGAGGAAGTGCAGCATTGGTTTACGATGTTAATTCCAGGGATAGCGGGACTATCATATGATGGAAGAATGGAACGACTGGGCTTGCATTCACCGGAATTTAGAAGGATGAGAGAGGATCTTAGAGAAACATGAAACATTCGCTATATTTAAGAGGGAGTTAGATGTGGCCCTTGTGGCTAAGGGGATCAGAGGGTATGGAGAGAAGGCAGGTACGGGATACTGAGTTGGATAATCAGCCATGATCATATTGAACGGCGGTGCAGGCTCGAAGGGCCGAATGGCCTACTCCGGCACCTAATTTCTATGTTTCTATGCTTCTATTATTAATGGATTGGACATGCTAGATGTGGGAGTCTAGAACCAGGGGCGACAGTTTAAGAGTAAGTGGTAGGCCATTTACAACTGAGATGAGGAAAAGCTTTTTCACACGGAGAGTTGTTAATTTGTAGAATTCTCTGCCTCAGATGGCCGTGGAGGCCGATTGACTGGATGCATTGAAAAGAGAGTTAGATAGAGAGGGCTAGCGGAATCAAGGGATATGGGGAAAAGGCAGGCACGAGATACTGATTGTAGATGATCAGCCATGATCACAGGGAATGGCGGTGCTGGCTCGAAGTGCCGAATGACCTACTCCTGCACCTATATTCTATGTTTTTATGTTCCTGAAACCCACGCAGGTCAAGGGGAGGACGTACAAACTCCGTGCAGACAGCACCGTAGTCGGGATCGAACCCGGGTTTCCGCCGCTGCATTCGCTGAAACGCAGAAACTCTACCACTGCGCCACCTTGCCGCCTTAACAACACGGAAAATTGTTTTTTTTAAATCAAAATAAACTTTATTCAAAGTGAAATGAATGTACAATACAGGAACTGTGCAAAAAAAATCGTCATTCTACATATAACTGTAATTGTTATATGGTCATTCTCGGAGGCTGTAAATACATTCCATGTGGCGTAACGTAGTGTTGACACAATCTTACGCCCACTCTTGTGGCCCACTGCGGTAAAATCCATTCATGTCTTTGAGGGCCGTCTCCACCACACACTGCCCTCCAATGTTCAGCAGCACAACGACACTGGACTGTGGCCCTCACCCACATAACCTTGGCGTTGGCTTCAGTTCATCACTCAGCACGTACTCCTGTAGTCTGGAGCAGACCAGTGTGAAAATATCCATATTATTTATGCATATGAGCTGTACTCATTCTCGCACATGTTCAGACTCGCGCACACAATTATGTAAATTAGTCAGTGACCTTTAACTTGGAAATAACATATTGTTGATTTGATCCCAACACGAGTGTGTGTGGAGCCATCTTTCTCCGTCTAATATCTGCTCGTTTCACCTATAACATAAGCAGATACGTATCAAAGCATGGTTGTAGCGGGGGGAGTGTGGATTTGTGGATCAAATGGATGCTATGATGATCAGTAAAAATGCGTTGAAAAGCTTTCAGGAATCAGTCTTTCAACGCTCAGCGACCGGACTAGCTGATGCATGAGTTGAATGGTATGCAGGTCATTGAGCACACAAAGATAAGATGCAGTGTGTAAATCAGTGCTGTGGGTGATTGCTTAAGGATAGCACACCCTATACAGAAAGCAAGACAAAAAATTAGTTTTGTTTTGCAAATATTATCTATAGTATGGGAAGATATTAGAGAATATTACGCAAATTAGCTAAATGATACATAAACCGTTAAGAGCGAAGTGATACGCTGATATTTGAAAATGGCACAGGCCAGCTCATCTTTCCACATGGCCCCACCACCCAATCTAAAGCTCAAAGATAACAATAGACAATAGACAATAGCTGCAGGAATAGGTCATTTGACCCTTTAGTTTCAGTATAAGAGTAAAGAGGTTTTCAGTATCGGAGTAAAGAGGTTCTTCTGCAGTTGTATAGGGTTCTGGTGAGACCACATCTGGAGTATTGTGTACAGTTTTGGTCTCCTAATTTGAGTAAGGACATCCTTGTGATTGAGGCAGTGCAGCGTAGGTTAACGAGATTGATCCCTGGGATGGCGGGACTGTCATATGAGGAAAGATTGAAAAGACTAGGCTTGTATTCACTGGAGTTTAGAAGGGTGAGGGGGATCTTATAGAAACATGTACAATTATAATAGGAGTGGACAAGCTATAAGCAGGAAAAATGTTCCCAATGTTGGGCAAGTCCAGAACCAGGGGCCACAGTCTTAGAATATAGGGGAGGTCATTTAAGACTGAGGCGAGAAAAAAACGTTTTCACCCAGAGAGTTGTGAATTTATGGAATTCCCTGCCACAGAGGGCAGTGGAGGCCAAGTCACTGGATGGATTTAAGAGAGAGTTAGATAGAGCTCTAGGGGCAAGTGGAGTCAAGGGATATGGGAAGAAGGCAGGTACGGGTTATTGATAGGGGATGATCAGCCATGATCACAATGAATGGCGGTGCTGGATCGAAGGGCCGAATGGCCTCCACCTGCACCTATTTTCTATGTTTCTGTGTTTCTATGTTTCAAGCCAGCACCACCATTCAATGTGATCATGGCTCATCATCCCAAATCAGTACCCTGTTCCTGCCTTCTCCCCATATCCCCTCACTCTGCTATTTTTTAGAGCCCTATCCAACTCTCTCTTGAAAGCATCCAGAGAAACTGCTTGCACCACCCTCTGAGGCAGAGAATTCTACAAAATCTGCTCAGAAAAAGTGTTTCCTCTTCTCCGTTCTAAATGGCTTACTCCTTATTCATAAGCTGTGGCCCCTGGTTCTGGACTCCCCCAACATCGGGAACAAGTTTCTTGCCTCTAGTGTGTCCAAGCCATTAACAATCCAGCATGTCCCAACATGTCCCAGCTCCATTCTCCTAGCACATGACAGTCCCTGCATCCAGGGAATTAACCTCGTAAATCTACGCTGTACTCCCTCAATAGCAAGAATGTCCTTCCTCAAATTAGGGGACCAAAACTGCACACAATACTCCAGGTGTGGTCTCACTAGGGCTCTGTACAACTGAAGAAGGACATCTTTACACCTATATTCACCAGACTGATTCCTGGGATGTTAGGACTTTCATATGAGGAAAGACTGGATAGACTTGGCTTGTACTCGCTGGAATTTAGAAGATTGAGGGGGGATCTTATAGAAACGTACAAAATTCTTAAGGGGTTGGACAAGCTAGATGCTGGAAGATTGTTGCCGATGTTGGGGGGGGGGTCCAGAACAAGGGGTCACAGTCTAAGGATAAGGGGGAATTCCTTTAGGACCGAGATGAGGAAAACATTCTTTACACAGAGAGTGGTGAGTGTCTGGAATTCTCTGCCACAGAAGGTAGTTGAGGCCAGTTCATTGGCTATATTTAAGAGGGCGTTAGATGTTGCACTTGTGGCTAAAGGGATCAGGGGGGATGGAGAGAAGGCAGGTATGGGATACTGAGTTGGATGATCAGCCATGATCATATTGAATGGCAGTGCAGGCTCGAAGGACCGAATGGCCTACTCCTGCACCTATTTTTTTTATTTTTCTATTCGATTCCTCTTGTTATAAAGGCCAAAATGTAATTCAATTACTTCACTGCCTGCTGTACCTGCATGCTTACTTTCATAGACAAGGACCCCCCAGATCCCGTTGTACTTCCTCTTTTCCCAACTTGACACAATTTAGATAGTAATCTGCCTTCCTGTTTTTGCTACCAAAGTGGATAACCTCACATTTATCTGCATTAAATTTCATCTGCCATGCATCTGCCCACTCCCCCAACCTGTGCAAGTCACCCTGCATTCTCATAGCATCCTCCTCACAGTTCACACTGCCACCCAGCTTTGTGTCATCTGCAAATTTGCTATTGTTACTTTGAATCCCTTCATCCAAATCATTGATGTATATTATAAGTAGCTGCAGTCCCAGTACAGAGCCTTGCGGTACCCCACTAGTTACTGCCTGCCATTCTGAAAGGGACCTGTTAATCCCGATTCTTTGTTTCCTGTCTGCCAACCACTATCCATGTCAGCACTCTACCCCCAATACCATGTGCCCTAATTTTGCCCACTAATCTCCTATGCGGGACCTTATCAAATGCTCTCTGAAAGACCAGGTACACTACATCCACTGGCCCTCCCCTGTCCATTTTCCTCGTTACATCTTCAAAAAATTTCAGAAGATTAGTCAAGCATGATTTCCCCTTCGTAAATCCATGCTGACTCGGACCGATCCTGTTACTGCTATTCAAGCGTGCGGCTATCTCATCTTTTATAATGGACTCCAGCATCTTTTCCACCACCGATGTCAGGCTAACTCGTCTATGATTTCCTGTTTTCTCTCTCCCGCCTTTCTTAAAAAGTGGGATAACATTAGCTATCCTCCAATCCGCAGGAACTGATCCTGAGTCTATACAACATTGGACAATTATCATCAATGCATCCACGATTTCCAGAGCCACTTCATTAAGTACCCTGGGATGGAGACCATCAGGTCCTGGGGATTTATCAACCTTCAGTGCCATCTGTCTATCCAACACCATTTCCTGCCTTATGTGGACTTCCTTCAGTTCCTCTGTCACCCCAGATCCTCTGGCCACTACTATATCAGGAAGATTCTTTCTGTCCTCCTTAGTGAAGACAGCTCCAAAGTACCTGTTCAACTCCTCTCCCATTTCCTTGTTCCCCATAATAAATTCACCTTTTTCGGTCTTCAAGGGTCCAACTTTGGTCTTAACAATGTTTTTCCTCTTCACATACCTAAAGGAGCTTTCAATGCCCTGCTTTATATTCTTGGCTAGCTACCTTCGTACCTCATCTTTTCTCCCCGTATTGTCTTTTTGTTATCTTCTGTTGTTCTTTAAACATTACCCAACCCTCTTACTTCCCGCTAATCTTTGCTACATTGTACTTCTTAGCTTTAATTTTTATACTGTCCCCGAGGTCCCTTGTCAGCCATGGTCGTCCTTTTCTCCTCTAACCGGGTAGAAGAAGGGAAAATGTTTATACAAATGAGTGAAAATTATGCAGTGATTACAGAACTGGATAAGAAGGGGAAACAGTATCAAAAATCAGTATTCCTGCATACTGTTGAACCGGAAGGACTTCGAATATTGAATACCCTGACGTTCGAAACGGCAGCAGAAATAGTATTTTATATTTGATACTTTTATACTTTTATATAGTATATTATCGTTTATACTTTTATACTTTGTATATCTTTTAAATTAGTAAGTCGAGAAAGTTGGTCTCTGAGAATTGAGATCAACTGTCTCTGGTAAGACGTACCTGTGTCCCGTGAGGCCTCTATTATTCTTTGTAAAAGCTCGGCTCTGCATGTTCGGATAAGCTTGTTTATGTTGAGATAAGACATTTGTGCAGGATAGTGAGCTCACCTTTGTGTGTTTTGTTTATATAAAGTGAGGGGAAAGGTGTCTGGGTTCTCCCCTCTCGTAGCTTGCTCTCTTAACATAAATATGTGGTGACCGTTATGTGACCTTTGTATCATTATATTTTTTATACCTCTGAGAAAGTATTGAAAATTAGTCTCTGAGAACTGAGGCTGCTTCACTGGATGCATTCAAACGAGAGTTAGATCGAGAGGGCTCGCGGAATCAAGGTGTATGGGGAGAAGGCAGGCACGAGATACTGATTGTAGATGATCAGCCATGATCACAGTGAATGGCGGTGCTGGCTCGAAGGGCCGAATGCCCTACTCCTGCACCTATATTCTATGTTCTGAGAACTGAGACCAATTGTCTCTTGTTAAAGAAGGAACTGCATATGCTGGAGAATCGAGGGTTACACAAAAAGCTGGAGAAACTCAGCGGGTGCAGCAGCATCTAAGGAGCGAAGGAGATAGGCGACGTTTCGGGTCGAGACCCTTCTTCAGACTGGTCAGGGATCAGGGAAACGAGAGATATTGCCGAACACCTCCGCTCGGTCCGCAATAACCAACCCGACCTCCCGGTGGCTCAGCACTTCAACTCCCCCTCCCATTCCGTATCCGACCTCTCGATCCTGGGCCTCCTCCACGGCCAGAGTGAGCAACACCGCAAGTTGGAGGAACAGCACCTCATATTCCGCTTGGGGAGTCTGCATCCCCTGGGCTTAAACATTGAATTTTCTCAGTTCTGTTAGCCCAGGCTGCCTCCTCCCCTTCCCCACCTCTCCCTCAGCCCTCGGGTCCTGGCATTCCTCCTCTATCTCCCCCCCCCCCACCCAAGTCGCACTAGCTTCTCATTTTCACACTACAAACAGCTTACAATGGCCTGTTTCCTTTATCATCAATACTTTTTTGCATATCTTTCATTCATTGTTCTTTATCTCTCCACATCACTGTCTATATCTCTCGTTTCCCTGATCCCTGACCAGTCTGAAGAAGGGTCTCGACCCGAAACGTCGCCTATCTCCTTCGCTCCTTAGATGCTGCTGCACCCGCTGAGTTTCTCCAGCTTTTTGTGTAACCCCCAATTGTATCTTGCTTCTCCCTACATTCCTGTGCTCTGTGTGACACAATTTGTGAGATAACTCAGAACGACAAGAGAGGTCCTTTCTGTGATTGGGACTTCTCCCCCTAGAGATGACATTAGATTTTGTGCCTTAAACATTCCTGTGTAGCTACATCAGAGCGATAACGAGGCATAAGCCAATATAACACTCTGGATCTGAGCCAAACACGGGGCAATTCGCATCGACCAGTTTTACAGTTATAGGACCTCTGTGACTTTGCAATAAGCAACAGAAAAGCCACGAGGGAGGATTAACAAAGAGGAATCTGACTTGCTGCGATGAAAACCATGAAGGCGGCAAGGGGCCTAACAAAGGGGAATGATGTGACTTATAACTGTTGCAAAGTGGAAAAATGCTGGGAAGGAGGAGATAGGTGGGAGGAAGTGATTGCCTGATGATAGGGGAATGTCTGTAAGTGATTGGGTATGGAAATGCACCGGGGGTGGGACATACAGAGTTAAACATGCCATAAAAAGAGCGGACTCTTTGTCTGAAACTGAACATTCATGTGGGCTCGAGAAGTGACTGTTCCAGCTTTATTTGCAAATAACGGTTTAAACTTCTTTAAAAATTCTCTGAACGCCTGAGTTAATTTTGAGTATTAGTAACCGCAACACAGATGAGACGGATGTGAACGACATCATCGACAAGATGTATACCATTATCATAGGAGAGACGAATGAAACGTAAGAAAGATTGATTTCCAATGCATGAGAGCAGAAACCAGGGGGAAGCATTGCATCTTATGTTGCAGAAACGAAGGAGCTTGCAAAGACATGCAACTTCTGCGATTGCCTGAAAGAAAGCCTTATTCGATATCGAATCGTCATTGGTATTGCAGACCAGTCAACTCGGAAGACACTCCTTCAGAAGAGGAATCTGACATTACCATATAACCATATAACAATTACAGCACGGAAACAGGCCCTCTCGGCCCTTCCAGTCCGTGCCGACCATTATTTTCCCCTAGTCCCATCTACCTGCTCTCAGACCATACCCCTCCATTCCCTTCCCGTCCATATACCTATCCACTTTACTTTTAAATGTTAAAATCGATCCTGCCTCCACCACTTCTGCTGGAAGCTTATTCCACACAGCCACAACTCTCTGAGTAAAGAAGTTCCCCCTCATGTTACCCCTAAACTTCTGTCCCTTAATTCTCATGTCATGCCCTCTTGTTTGAATCTTCCCTACCCTCAATGGGAAAAGCTTATCCACGTCAACTCTGTCTATCCCTTTCATCATTTTAAAGACCTCAATCAAGTCCCGCCTTAACCTTCTGTGCTCCATAGAATAAAGACCTAACTTGTTCAACCTTTCTCTGTAACGTAGTTGCTGGAACCCAGGCAACATTCTAGTAAATCTCCTCTGTACTCTCTCTATTTTGTTGACATCCTTCCTATAATTATGCGACCAAAATTGTACACTATCATAGTGCACAGTGATGCTCAACCTAGAGCTTTGCAGCGTACTACGTCCAGATCCAGATCCAGGATGGAACTAGGAAAATGGACAAGGGAGAGCCAGAGGATGGAGTGTACCTGGACTTTCATCAAACATTTGATAAGGTCCCACAGAGGAGATTAGTGGACAAAATTAGAGCACATGGTATTGGGGCTGACATGGATAGAACATTGGTTGGCAGACAGGAAACAAAGAGTAGGGATAAACGGATCCCTTTCAGAATGGCAGACATTGACTTGTGCGGTACCGCAAAGCTCGGTGCTGGGATTATAGCGAGAGCTTTTGTATTTTGATGGAACATTACATTCCTGGATTGATGGCTTCTAAACCAACACCAGTTTTCTTCAACAAATCTGTTACTATGCGGATTTGCAGAAGTTATGCATCTCCTTCTGCAGGTCGGGAACATTAGCTTTGTAGCTCATATGGCGTTCGGTCTTCTGAATATTTAATCGTAGGGAAGCTTCGACAGTCATTCGAAGATGATCCGATATGTCAGCTTCAGTTAGTACAGGAGAAAAAACTCCAGGATTTGTCACAAGTAGCAAGTCAAGAATATTCCTTACACTATAGGATCTTGTCTGGTGGTTGTGGTTAGGCTCATAGGATAACTGTGTAAATGCGAATTCCTGAAACAAATCCAGCAACTCTCGAGAAGGTTCCTGCGGGTATACACACTGATGTTCAGGTTTTCTACACAGGTTGCCCCAATCAATGTCAGGAACATTGAAGTCTCCCCCTATTCATACTACTTGATTTTTGCTGAAATCTAACTTGGAAAGCGATTCGCGGAGCTTCTTAATAGGCTCAGTCCGTGACTGTGCGGGCGAAAGAAACATGCAATATGGACTTGTTTGGAGTTAACCATCTGTAAAGGAATCCATATCACCTTACAATCATCATCCAAAAACTGAATATGACTGGTAATTAGGTTGTTTCTTACTGCGATAAAGACACCTCCAGCTCTTGTTCCAGTTCTATCTTCCTATGGGTGGTGTAATTATCTGGAGAACATTCATTGCTATCAATAGTTGGATTCAGCCATAACTCCGTGCCGATGATGATGTGGGGATCAGATGTTTGGACTTTTTCAGCAAAAGCTGTTTTATTTAAAAGCAAAAATGCATTGGCAGTTCAAAATCCTAAGTCGTATTCTACTCTGAGTAGATTTCGTTGGTGAAGTCCTGAACGGGAAGGGAATGGACGGGAAGGGAATGGAGGGGTATGGTCTGAGTGCAGGTAGATGGGACTAGGGGAAAATACATGGTTGGCATGGACTGGTAGGGCCGGGAGGGCCTGTTTCCGTGCTGTAATTGTTATATTGAAGTAGGTTTGCTGGAACCTGAGGGAAACGCCTCATGCTTCCTTCTGCGTGGATAAGATGAGGCTAACGGGTTGCCAATAACTTTGCTGCTTAATGTAATAAATCAGTACTATCCAAGTTCGTATCATCTGGGTACAGGCTGGACAGTGCTGCGAAACAGTTTTTTGGATAACACAACGAGAAGCGGATGTTCAAAACAAGCGAGAACTGGAGGATGGTAAACCGCAGGTACAACTGTACCATGAGAGTTGAGAGTGCTCTGATAAAACGTTGTCTATATCGTCGGACATTGGATTGCATTCTCGATCTTGAAGCTGCTGGCAGTGGTCACACTGGATGCGTCTTGTTTCTATCTAACTGCTTTGCTGCAGATACCACAAGGCCATCTGCACTTGGGTCCCGGATATGGGTGATTATCATCAGAGGAAGACAGTATTGCAAACATCTGGAACATCAAGGATAACTTGCAGATGATGGCACTTGGTTTTCTCAATGAGTAAAGGTAAATACTTGAAATAGACAAGGCTGGCGTCAGAATACACAAGTGTTCTGTCTCCAACACTTTCTTCATGAGATCAACAACACAACATGTTGTCTCAGACAGATCAGGTTCATTTTTTACAAATGTTCATATCAAAGGCAAGCATAACTGATTGAAGTAAACTACAGTAAAAGTATAGGCTTGCGAATTGCATGATAACAATGATGCACGAGAAGTCTAGATGAAGGTCATTCATAAAGATAATGAAAAGGGCACTTCCCTTCTCTGGAACTGATGTGATGGTGTTGCTCCAATTGCTAAATACTGAAGACTCCAGGCTGAATTTTGAAGAATCAACATTGCACCATCTGCTGAATTCCGAAACAAAAACAAAATGACCGCCAGTGTTCCCGCCACACAGAAATTGTCGAAAATTGCAGGAAGGAACACAAATATGGTAATGGAGAGAAATAAAATGATCAAAAACACATCGATGATTAAGGATTGCACTAGATTGCACAATACGACCCTGGGAAGGCTGTCAAAAAGGCCAAAAGGGACTGCTACTCCATATAACCATATAACCATATAACAATTACAGCACGGAAACAGGCCATCTCGGCCCTTCAAGTCCGTGCCGAACAACTTTTTTCCCTTAGTCCCACCTGCCTGCACTCATACCATAACCCTCCATACCCTTCTCATCCATATGCCTATCCAATTTATTTTTAAATGATACCAACGAACCTGCCGCCACCACTTCCACTGGAAGCTCATTCCACACCGCTACCACTCTCTGAGTAAAGAAGTTCCCCCTCATGTTACCCCTAAACCTCTGTCCCTTAATTCTAAAGTCATGTCCTCTTGTTTGAATCTTCCCTATTCTCAAAGGGAAAAGCTTGTCCACATTAACTCTGTCTATCCCTCTCATCATTTTAAAGACCTCTATCAAGTCACCCCTTAACCTTCTGCGCTCCAGAGAATAAAGACCTAACTTATTCAACCTATCTCTGTAACTTAGCTGTTGAAACCCAGGCAACATTCTAGTAAATCTCCTCTGTACCCTCTCTATTTTGTTGACATCCTTCCTATAATTGGGCGACCAAAATTGTACACCATACTCCAGATTTGGTCTCACCAACGTCTTGTACAATTTTAACATTACATCCCAGCTTCTATACTCAATGCTCTGATTTATAAAGGCTAGCATACCAAAAGCTTTCTTTACCACCCTATCCATATGAGATTCTACCTTCAAGGAACTATGCACGGTTATTCCCAGATCCCTCTGTTCAACTGTATTCTTCAATTCCCTACCGTTTACCATGTACGTCCTATTTTGATTTGTCCTGCCAAGGTGTAGCACCTCACATTTATCAGCATTAAACTCCATCTGCCATCTTTCAGCCCATTTTTCCAACTGGCCTAAATCACTCTGTAGACTTTGGAAATCCTCTTCATTATCCACAACACCCCCTATCTTGGTATCATCTGCATACTTACTAATCCAATTTACCACCCCTTCCAATTTACCACCCCTTTACCACCCCTACTCCAAGCTGGAGGATGAGACAGATGTTCGGCAGCTGTTGGGAGGGCCTGAATGCAATCACCTCCTACAAGGCAAAACCATGGGGCAGCTCGAATGTCAGCGAAACATCACTCCCTGCCGAGCTCAATGTGTTTTACGCACGCTTTGATAGGGAGAACACCGATGTGCCTTCCCGAGCCCCCATTCGCTGTGGTGGTATTTCAGTCTCAGTCACAGAGGCCGACGTCAGGAAATCCTTCAGAGGGGTGAACCCTGGACAAGCGCCTGGACCTGATGGTATACCTGGTCATGTTCTAAAAACCTGTGCGGACCAACTGGCTGGAGTTTTTACGGACATTTTCAACCTGTCACTTCTGAAGTCTGAGGTTCCCACCTGCTTCAAAAGGGCATCAATATTACCGGTGCCCAAGAAGAGCAAGGTGACGTGCCTCAATGACTATCGACCAGTGGCACTAACGCCTGTGGTGCTGAAGTCCTTTGAGAGGTTGATCATGGCGCAAATCAACTCCTACCTGGACAAAAACCTGGACCCACTGCAGTTCGCTTACCGCCACAACAGATCAACGGTGGATGCGATCTCGCTACCGCTCCACTCCGCTCTGGACCACTTGGACAACAATAACTCAAATGTCAGGCTGTTATTCATCGACTACAGCTCGGCATTCCCTCCAAGCTGCTTACCAAACTCGCAGAACTGAGTCTCTGCGCATCCCTCTGCAATTGGATCCTCGACTTCCTCATTCACAGAACACAGTCTGTTTGTATTGGTGGAAATGTGTCAGACCCAATAACAATCAGCACGGCAGCACCTCAAGGCTGCGTGCTCAGCCCCCTGCTATACTCACTCTATACTCATGACTGCGTAGACAGCCATTGTGTGAACTCCATCATCAAGTTCGCTGACGAAACCACTGTTGTGGGACGTTTCACTGATGGGGATGAGTCAGAGTGTGGCCGTGGGAGAGTGGTGGCGGCTGTCCCGAGGGATGCGCACCTTCGGCCGCTCACAACTTCGTTCTTGTGTTCAGATTTACATTCACCTATGGCTTTTGTGGGAAAATGACCCCCACCCTCCCACCTCACCGGCCAGCGATGTGCTGGACGAATCGCTGACATGTCCCGCCCCCCGGCAACGTCATGGAAACATAGAAACATAGAAAATAGGTGCAGGAGTAGGCCACTCGGCCCTTCGAGCCTGCCACGCCATTCAATATGATCATGGCTGATCATCCAACTCAGTATCCCGTACCTGCCTTTTCTCCATATCCCCTGATGCCTTTAGCCGCAAGGGACACATCTAACTCCCACTTAAATATAGCCAATGAACTGGCCTCAACTATCTTCTGTGGCAGAGAATTCCAGAGACTCACCACTCTCTGTATGAAAAATGTTTTCCTCATTTCGGTCCTAAAGGAATTCCCCCTTATCCTTAGACTGTTACCCCTTGTTCTGGACCTCCCCAACATGGGGAACAATCTTCCTGCATCTAGCCTGTCCAACCCCTTAAGAATTTTGTACGATTCTATAAGATTCCCCCTCAGTCTTCTAAATTCTAGCGAGTACAAGCCGAGTCTATCCAGTTTTTCCTCATATGAAAGTCCTGACATCCCAGGAATCAGTCTGGTGAATCTTCTCTGTACCCCCTCTATGGCAAGGATGTCTTTCCTCAGATTTGGAGACCAAAACTGTACGCAATACTCCAGGTGTGGTCTCACCAAAACCCTGTACAACTGCAGTAGAGCCTCCCTGCTACTCTACTCAAATCCTTTCGCTATGAATGCCAACATACCGTTTGCGTTCTCCACTGCCCGCTGCACCTGCATGCCTACTTTCAATGATTGGTGAACCATGACACCCAGGTCTCGTTGCATCTCCCCTTTTCCTAATCTGCCAAAGTGGATAACCTCACATTTATCCACATTATGCTGCATCTACCATGCATTTGCCCACTCACCCAGCCTATCCAAGTCACCTTGCAGCCTCCTAGCATCGACCTCACACCTAACAATACCCACCACCTTAGTTTCATCCGCAAATTTGGAGATGTTGCATTGAATTCCCTCATCCAATCATTAATATATATTGTAAATAGCTGGGGTCCCAGCACTGAGCATCGCGGTACCCCACTAGTCACTGCCTGCCATTCTGAAATGGACCCTTTTACTCCTACCCTTTGCTTCCCGTCTGTCAGCCAGTTCTCTATCCACAGCAATACTGAACCCCCAATACCGTGTGCTTTAAGTTTGTATACTAATCTCTTATGTGGGACCTTGTCGAAAGCCTTCTGAAATTCTAGATATAACACATCCACTAGTTCTCCCTTATCGACTCTGCTAGTTACATCCTCGAAAAATTCTATAAGATTCGTCAGACATGATTTACCTTTCGTAAATCCATGCTGACTTTGTCCAATGGTTTCACCACTTTCCAAATGTGCTGCTATCCCATCTTTAATAACGGATTCAAGCACTTCCCCCACTACCGATGTCTGTAATTCCCCGTTTTTTTTATCCCTCCTTTTTTTAAAAGTGGGGCTAGATTAGCTACCCTCCAATCCTCAAGAACTACTCCAGGATCTAAGGAGTTTTGAAAAATTATCACTATCACTATTTCTGTGGCTACCTCCTTGAGTACTCTGGGATGCAGACTCTCTGGCCCTGGGGATTTATCGGCCTTTAATCCATTCAATTTATCCAACACCACTTCCCGGCTAACCTGGATTTCACTCAGTTCCTCCATCTTATTTGATCCCCGGTCCCCTGCTATTTCCGGCAGATTATTTATGTCTTCCTTAGTGAAGACAGAACCAAAGAAGTTATTCAATTGGTCTGCCATGTCCTTGTTCCCCATGATCAATTCACCTGTTTCTGACTGCAAGGGACATACATTTATTTTAACTAATCTCTGTCTCTTCACATATCTATAAAAACGTTTGCAGTCAGTTTTTATGTTCCCTGCCAGTTTTCTTTCATAATCTATTTTCCGTTTCCTAATTAAGCCCTTTGTCCTCCTCTGCTGGACCCTGAATTTCTCCCAGTCCTCTGGTAGCTTGCTTTTTCTGGCTAATTTGTATGCTTCATCTTTTGTTTTTATACTATCCCTGATTTCCCATGTTATCCATGGATGCACTACCTTTCCTGATTTATTATTTTGCCAAACTGGGATGAACAATTGTTGTAGTTCATCCATGCAGTCTTTAAATACCTTCCATTGCACATCCATTGTCAACCCTTTAAAAATCACTTGCGAGTCTACCTTGGCCAATTCACGTCTCATACCTTCAAAGTTACCTTTGTTCAAGTTCAGAACCCTTGTTTCTGACTTAATTTTGTCACTCTCCATCCTAATGAAGAACTCAACCATATTATGGTCACTCTTGCCCAAGGGGCCACGCACAACAAGACTGCTAACTAACCCTTCCTCATTACTCAATACCCAGTCTAGAATAGCCTGCTCTCTCGTTGATTCCTCCACATGTTGGTTGAGAAAACTATCCCGCATACATTCCAGGAAATCCTCTTCCTCAGCACCCCTGCCAATTTGATTCACCCAATCTACATGCAGATTGAAGTCACCCATTATAACCGTGTTACCCTTGTTGCACGCATTTCTAATTTCCTGTTTGGATTTCCTGGATGTTCAGCTCCCAGCCTTGGTCATCCTGGAGCCAAGTCTCCGTGATTCCAACTATAGCATAGTCATTAATCGCTATCTGCCACCTTCAACTCATCCACCTTATTACGAATGCTCCTCGCATTGAGACACAAAACCTTGAGGCTTGTTTTTACAACACTCTTACTCCTTATACAATTATGTTGAAAAGTGGCCATTTTTGATTTTTGCCATGGATTTGTCTGCGTGCTGCTTTTACTTTTCACCTTGCTACCAATTGCTTCTACCCTCATTTTATACCGCCCTTTCTCTCTGCTCACACACCACCTTTTATTCTCTGTTTATTATTTTTTCTTCTTTCCCCCCTACATGTTGGGTCTGATTGTTTCCCTTCTCTGCCTCCTGCCTCAGACACTGTCTACTAGCGTTCTCTATTTGAGTCCCTCCCCCCAACCGTTCTAGTTTAAAGTCTCCCCAGTAGCCTTTGCAAATTTACCCGCCAGGATACTGGTCCCCCTCGGGTTCAAGTACAAACCATCCTTTTTATACAGGTCAGTCCTTCCCCTTATGAATGTTGACAGATCAATTTCCCTCCTGGGATAAATAAAGTTTTATCGTATCGTCTCGTATCGTATCGTATCTGATACAATAACTAAGGATTTGCCTTCAACGACCTTTTTGGTCGCATCTTCAAAAACTCCTATCAAATTCGTGAGACACGACCTACCACGTATAAAACTAAGCTGACTATCCTTAATCCGCCCTAGTCCAACTTTGTGCTATCTAATCGATATTATATCCCTCAAAAATCTCTGCAGTCACATTCTGATGACAGATGTTTGGCTCACTAGCCTGTAGTTCCCAATCTGTTCCATGCAGCTCTTTTTGAATAGAGGCACAACGTTTTCCACTCCTTCAGGCCGACAGCACATCACCTGTATTTAACGAGCTGTATAAATCTCAACGAGGGGTGTTGCGACTTCCTCCCTAGCTTCCCACGGTGTCCTCGGGTCTATTCTGATCAGACCCGGTAAATGTCTCTATCTTCAAATGCCTCAGGATCATCACCACCTCTTCGACCGTAATACTGACTGCTCTCCCGACACTTCCAGTGACTGCCCCAAGATCCCCCGTCCGCCTATCTTTCCCCACGGTCAAAACAGAGGAGAAACACACGTGTTGTGGAGCTTGCCACTTTGCTACCCTATTCTGCGAAATAAAACTTTAAAACACATCACAAGGTCATAAGGCCATACGGAATTTGTGAAGAATTAGGCCAGTCGGCCCATTAAGTCTGCTCCGCCGTTCAATAGTCAAGTCAAGTCAAGTCAAGTCACATTTATTTATATAGCACATTTAAAAAACAACTCTCGTTGACCAAAGTGCTTTACATTTGTTATAAGAGTAGTATACACAAGCAGGCCACATACATATATACAAATAGCCCTCACTCAGAGGACGTCAGGAAAGGCTTGGGAGAACAGATACGTTTTTAGACTAGACTTAAAGGAGTCGATGGAGGGGGCAGTTGTAATGGGGAGGGGGATGCTGTTCCACAGTCTAGGAGCTGCAACTGCAAAGGCGCGGTCACCCCTGACCTTATGCCTAGACCGCGGGACATTCAGCAACCCCAAGTCGGCCGATCTGAGGGACCTGGAGGTGGTGTTGTGGGTTTAATTGAGGGCTTTGTAGGCAAAGAGGAGTGTCTTGAAATTTATTTGGAAACGCACAGGGAGCCAGTGGAGAGAGAGGCCGGGATCGGGGTGATGTGGTCCCTTTTCCGGGTGCCCGTCAGGAGTCTCGCTGCGGCGTTTTGGACCAGTTGCAGGAGGAGCAGGGAAGATTGGCTGATGCCAGTGTAAAGGGAGTTGCAGTAATCTACGCGGGAGGAGATAAATGTATGGATGATCTTTTCGAGGTCATCGAACTGGGGGAATTGTTTTATTATAATGGCTGATATAACTCTCCCGCCTAACCCATTCCCCTGCCTTCTCCACATAACCTCGGACGTATATGCTAATTAAGAAGCTATCTATCTCTGCCTAAAAAAATATCCACTGGCTTGGCCTCTTCAGCCTTCTGGCAAATAATTCGACAGATTCACCACAGGGGCCGGAGAAGGCCATCAAGGCTTCAGTTATCAGTGATATACTGTATTTCGTGGTGTTCACAAACTATCCTCATACCAAACACCCTTGCCGTTCTCGTGTCTGCATGGGCCTTTCCCTCATATCAGGTACGTCTCCACCACACGCTCCAGTGCCGCTGCCGTCCAATCTCCAGCAGCGGAAAGACCTTCGACTGTGGTCCTCCTCCACAGAGGTTGGGCATTGACTTCAGTGCGTCACTCAGCACGTATTCCTGCAGTCTGGAGCGGGCCATTCGACAACATTCCTTGACAAACATGTCTCTCTGCTGGAAGGTCAGCAAAGTTCGGGCAGACCAAAGAGTGTCTTTCACGGAGTTTATGATGTTCCAGCAGCACTCGATGTCCGTCTCTGAATGTGCCCTGGGAACAGTCTGTAAATCATAGAGTGCTCTGTTAGCGAGCTGTTTGCAATATACCGTGACCCTTGCAAACGTCTCCAGTTTCTCTTGATAAATCTTTGATTATGAAGATTCGAGACCGCTTCCTCTACATTGGCTTTATTAAAGAGCGCCTGTACAATGTCCTTTGTGACTGTTCCCCTAACAGAGAGCAAGTGATTTGTGATACAGTTTTTCTCTTTGTATTTCGTTTGCACGACTTAACCCTTCACAGAACACACAAACAGAACACTCCAGCAATCCTCCATTACCCCAGGGTTGAAATGTCCAGTAATAGAGGGCGTAGATTTACGCTTAGAGGGCAAAGTTTAAACGTCATGTGCAGGGCAAGTTATTTTTTTATGAACACCAAGTGGTGGCAGCCTGGAATGGGCTGCCATGGGTGTTGGTGTAGATACAACAGTGGCGTTCTTGAGGCTTTTAGATAGGCACCTGGATGTGCAGAGAATGGAGAGATGTGGATCATGTGGAGGTAGAGGGGTTTAATTAAACATAGCATCATGTTTCGGCACAGTCGTTGTGGGTCTAACAGCCTGTTACTATGCATTACTGTCTGTCCTATGCCCACACTAGCAAGGTTTTCATTATATCTGTAAGTTCATAAGTTCAGAATTGACAGGCGAAGAATTAAGCCATTTGGCCCATCATGTCTGCACCGCCTTCCATCATGGCTGATCTGTCTTTCCCTCCTATCCCCATTCTTCTCCCTTTTACCCATAGGCCCTGACCCCAGTTTTCCTGTGCCTATGAAAATAAACTGAATTCAATTTGACTAAAAGCAATTTCCTAATGTGTGCCTAATGTTAAAAATATATAATTTTTACAAAAATATATAAGAACTATTGGCTTTTGTGTCTTGTTCTCGTCATCACCTAACTAGTCATATTCCTGTGGGATACCCCTACATCAGAGACTTATGGAGTGTAGTAGCACGTAAACAGGCCCTTCAGCCCATACAGCCCTTGTCAATCAGGATGCCATATCCTCACTAGTAATATTTGCCTGCCTTTGGCCCATATAATTCTAAACCTTCCTTCTTTTCCCTATAAGTGTCCAAAAGTATTATACATATGGTTGTAATACTTTTAGTTTATTTTAGGTCAGTTTAAAGAAACAGCATGAGAACAGGCCCTTCGAGCAACCAGCAATCCCCGCTCACTCATACTGTCAAGTCAAACTGAAATGAAAGGACAGGTGCAGAGAAATGCTAAATTGAAATCACAAGACAGTGATTAAAGTGGGCGGAACCCCAGCCTGTCGGGCTCTGCCCGGGTTTTTTTAAAGGGGCACACAGCACCAGAAGCCAGGGATAGCCAGAAGAGGCAAGCAGGACTGATTTTCTACAGACCTGATTGGCAGCCGGTAAGGACTGAACTCTAAATGAACCGAGCCGAAGACTGCAGCCCTGAGACTCTGTTTAACCCTTTAATGTCTGAGAAACTTGTCTGGCTAACGTGTTGATTGAAAAAGTTGGAAATAGTGTTTGTTGTCAATGTAAATTGCATCCTGCCTCAGTGTGGGGTTAAGGGCTAATGTGAGCTGATTTCTAATGCTTATATTCTATGTGTGGTGTTGGTTTAAATAATTGCGTTTTAAAAAAAGAAAAAATATGAGAAAATGTGTTAACAACAGTAAAGATTCATCTGATATTAAGCTAAAAAAATTGTAACAGTAGTGGGCATTATCTGTATTTTCCTTCAATGAAATGTGAAAATTATTTCAAAAGACGAAATGGCTGCTATGAGTTGGAATGTTACAGAATGTAACAGATACATGGAACTTTCTGTTATTTATATTTGGTTACAGGAATGTGTATATTTTCTGCCTTTATGTCTAAAGGTTTTTCACCTGATAAAGACTAAAGACCACTGATAAAGACGAAAGTTGCCAAAATAAAAGGTGGAAAAGAAGTGTTTGGTCTGAGTGAATCCAGTTCATCATTTCAGGGTAGATAAATCAAATCCCTTTCAAGCGGGGAAACTGCAAAAACATTAGAAGACTTGACACACTATCCTACAGGTTGGGACAATTTTACATTCATACCAAGGTAATTAACCTACAAACCTGGTACAAACTCTGTACAGCAACCAGCCGTATTCATGATGGAATCTGCCTCTCGGGCGTTGTGAGCACGTTAAGGCATCATCTAAACCGCTGCGCAACCATGCTACTTGCCACAAATACCTCCACGGCATCTCATTCCATATGTCCACTAACCAGTGTGAAAACGTTGTCCTTCACATTCTTATTCCAATTTCCCCCTATCACCTGTGTCCTCCAGTTTACACTCCCCTACCCTGGGGAAAAGACTGTGACAGATTTCTCCATTTATCAGTTTAGTTTATTGTCGCGTGTACCAAGGTACAAATAAAAACTTTTGTTGCGTGCTAAGCAATCAGCAGAAATACAATACATGTTTAGAATCGGGTAATTGAAAGTGTATAGATACAGGATAAGGCATAGTGTGAGTTAAAGTCCGATCAAAGATACTCCAATGTCATCAATGAGGGAGATTCATTCGCTCGTGTGTCTGACGACGTTCTTCTGTCGTCATCCAACATCTTGAAATAATTGGCTGCCCGACGCGTCACAGCATGCATCGTGTCGTCGTTTATCTGAGGAAAGACATTCTTGCCATAGTGGGGGTACAGAGAAGGTTCACCAGACTGATTCCTGCGATGTCAGGACTATCATATGAAGAAAGACTGGATAGACTAGGCTTGTACTCGCTAGAATTTAGAAGATTGAGGGGGGATCTTATGGAAACGTACAAAATTCTTAAGGGGTTGGACAGGCGAGATGCAGGAAGATTGTTCCAGATGTTGGGAAGGTCCAGAACAAGAGGTCACAGTTTAAGGATAAGGGGGAATTACTTTAGGACTGAGATAAAGAAAACAGTTTTCACACAGAGAGTGGTGAGTCTCTGGAATTATCTGCCACAGAAGGTAGATGGGGCCAGTTCATTGGCTATATTGAAAAGGGAGTTAGATGTGGCCCTTGTGGGTAAATGGATCAAGGGGTATGGAGAGAAGGCAGGTTCAGGATACTGAGTTGGATGATTAGATATGATCATTTTGAATGGCGGTGCAGGCTCGAAGGGCCGAATGGCCTACTCCTGCACCTATTTTTCTATGTTTCTATGTAGTTGAGGCCAGTTCATTGGCTATATTGAAGAGGGAGTTAGATGTGGCCCTTGTGCCTAAATGGATCAGGGGATATGGAGAGAAGGCAGGTACAGGATACTGAGTTGGATGATCAGCCATGATCATATTGAATGGCGGTGCAGGCTCGAAGGGCCGAATGGCCTACTCCTGCACCTAATTTCTATGTTTCTATGTTTCTGGAGATCGCCACGAGGAGGCTTCTGTCATGAATTCCAAATGGGGTATACGATTGTTCAGGACTATTTTCTTGTTGAGGTAGGATGATTCAATTGCCTGACAATAACTGGGAAGAATCTGCCCCTGAATTTGGAGGTATGCGTTTTCACACTTCTATCTCCTTTGCCCGATGGGAAAGGGTAGAAGAGGGGTGGCAAGGATACGATTCATCCTTGATGACACTGCTGGCCTTGCCAAGGCAGCGCGAGTTAACAATAGGCCCAATACAA
This sequence comes from Raja brachyura, assembly GCA_963514005.1. The sequence goes on from OY740805.1 coordinate 11,150,633, forward strand.
GGGAGGTTGGTTTCTGTGACGGTCTGGGCTGCGTCCACAATTCACTGCAATTTCTTGTGGTCTTGGATTGCGCTGTTTTCAAACAAAATTGTGATGCATTCTGATAAAATGCTTTCTTTTGGGGCATCTGTATATGTTGGAGAGAGTTGTGTGGGACATGCTGAGCTTCCTAAGCCTGCTCAGGATGTAGTACCATTGGTGTGCTACCCACCTCACCTCATCTATACCCATCAAGATTTTATAAACCACTCCGTTTCGTGCACTCCAGAGAAAACAGTCTCGGCCTATCCTGCCTCTATTTATAACCAAGCACTCCACTCCCATTAACATGCTTATGAATCGTTTCTGCATCCTCTTCTGTTTAATGATATTTTTCTGATAGGGTGGTAACCAGAACGGCACATAATACTCCAAACATCACCATCTTGTACAACTGCAGCATGGTGTCCCAGCACTTGTACTCCACGTCCTGTCTAATGATGGCAATAATATCATTTGCATTCTTCACCACCCTGTGTGTCAACATTCTCAAGGAACAGTGGACTTGTACTCCTTGCTTTGTACCAGGGTAAACAGGCCCAGCCTCTTGAATTTCTCGCAATAACTAGAATCCTCTAATGTAAACAAACTCTTGGTGAAACTCCGCTCCACCCTCTCCTGCACAATCACATCCTAAGTCTCATGACCAGATCTACACACAATACACAAAGCGTGGCCTGACCAGTGTTTTGTGAAGTTGCAACATTTCAACTCCTTTACATCAGTGAGACCTGGTGTGGATTCGACTACCATCTGACTGAACACTTGCATTCTGTCAGCCAAGGCCTGCTGGTTCTCACAGTTGCTGAACTATTCTGACGTCTCTTCCCATGAAGAACACCTCATATTCTGCTTGGGTAGCTTACAACCCGACGGCATGACTGTTGAGTTCTCCAAGTCTAGGTCACCTCTAACTCCCCATAACCATCTGCCCCTCTTTGACCCCACCAACCCCCCTCAATTGACTCTGCCTCATCTGTGCTCCCGTCTATTTTCCCCCTCATCCCCCGGGAACCATGATCAAGGAAAAGCAACTATCTTCCGGCAGCTGAGGAGATGGGAGAGCATAGGAAGTCCCTCGGGAAGAGATAAAGACGGAAAGAAAAACGTCAAAGTATCAGTCGCAGAGTGATAGCATGGAAACAGGCCCTTCGGCCCGCTGCGTCCTTCTTGGCAATCAACCACAATTTACCCTGATCCTACACTCATCTGTGCTTATGGGGAAAAGGCAGGAGAATGCAGTTAGGAGCGAGAGATAGATCAGCCATGATTGTATGATAGACTAGACTTAGAGTCATAAAGAGCGATACAGTGTGGAAGCAGTCAGTTCAGCCCAACCTGCCCACGTCGGCTAACACGTCCTAGATACATTAGTCCAACTGGCCTGCTTTGGTCCATATCATTCCAAACCTATCATATCCATGTACGTGTCAAACAGGCATCACTTAAATGTTGGGATAGTCCCTGGCTCAATTACCTGGCTGACTGTTCCATACCCCCACCACCCTTTGTGTGGAAATGTTACTGCTCAGATTCCTATTAAATCTTTCCACCTTCACCTTAAACCTATGTCATCAGGTCCTCGATTCACCTACTCTGGGCCCGAGACGCTGTGCATGCACCCGATCTATTCCTCTTGTGATTTTATATAAGATTATCCTCTATAAGGTTATCCTCATCCTCCAGCGCTCGAAGGAATAGAATCCCAGCCTACTCAAACTCTCCCTATAGCTCAGATCCTCTATTCGCGGCTACTTCTCGTTGATAGGCCGAATGGCCTAATCCTGCTCCTATCTCATAACCTCATGACCCCATTTCATTCTTCCACATTTTCATCCACTCCCCCCAGATTCTGCACATCACGCACTCACGGGGCAATTTATAGCACCAATTAAACCAGAGGAGATGGGATGGGATTGAGGTGAGAGTTGTCCATGATTCCCACCTCTTATTCCACGTCCCTGATAATGAAGCAAAAAACCGCCTGCCTCCTACACTACCTCTTCTGCCTCTGCTGCCATCTTTAAGGGTCTAATGTACAATCTGAAGTGTCATTAGTAACATTATAAAACTTTGCAACACACCTGAATTACGTCTGCCAGTGATTGTGCCTGAGTTACAGGTTGGCACAGTGTTTGGCAATTCGACAAGGTCTCACAGCGTCAGCAATTTCAGAAGATGAAGATCCACTTCCCCTCACTGTCCTTCCAGAGCTGCTGCTGCAGCCTGCAGGAACTTCTGACGCCTTGTGTATCCAGGATGTGATGGTGTTTTCGTCACTGTGGAGACACACATATCAGAAGGAAAGGCTGATGTGTGGGATACAGGCAAGTATAAAAGCTTTGTGTGGCCACAGAAGCAGCAAGTTGGACAGGACAGTGAGGGCAAGAGCATGGCGTCCCAGATCTTGGTACTGAGCCGCGTTCACAGCGGGAAATCTTTCATCCTCCATTTATTCCTCTAGCTGATGTATTTTTGTTTTATTTCACAGAGACTTCTGGTGTGTTCGATCCTAATTCTGACGGCTGAAAGTCATAACGAAGTCCTGGTGAGGACAAAGCCTCCCTTCTCTGTTCAATTCCTCTGTGTCTGCGCCTCTCTCGTTATGCCTCCCATCTCTTCTCTCTGACACCTGGTCTCATTGTGTCCATTACTCCCAATGTCTCAGCAATTCTGAGTGTATTTGATTCTATGTTGCTTGACCCCTCCAGCCTATCTGTCAATTTCCCCCACATCTCCTTTAAACCTTGCTGCTCTCAACTTCTCTAGTCCTTGATATTTCTACCCTCGGAAAGTGTTTTTTGGGTATCTACTCTTTGTACGCCTCTCATAACTTTACAAATTTGTAAATGTACACAATTCTCATTATTTCCTCAGAGAAGCAGCCAACATAATCAAAGATGTCCTCGTCTTGCCGCTACTCTCGGGCAGAAGCTACAGAAGCTTGAAAGCAAACACGGCCATACCCAGGAACAGCTTCTTCCCCTCTGACCGTTCCTTCAATAAGCTAGGGATTGCCCGATCACCTCTACCCCATTGCAGACATGGGACTTTGTGGTCAGCTGCAATGATGAGAACTATATTCTATATTCTGTATCTTCCGCTTTGCTCTAACTATTGTATTTGAGATTGATTTGATTGTGCTTATGTATAGCATTAATCTGATTTGATTGAATAGCATGCAAAACAAAGCTATTCAGCATACATCATTGCACGGGACAATAATTAAACAATCCATCTCCCTCTCTTTTCCCCTTTTTCTCTCTAATTCACCCGTTGTCAAACTCTCCCCTTCATCCGTCTCTCCTGCCCCATCTCTCACTCCCCTTCTTTCCTCCCTCTCTCTCCACCTCTCCCTCTTTCTCCCAAGTCTCTGTGGAGCCACCAGGGGCACCGGGGACATGGCAGCCCTACCTGCAGTCTCTTCGTTTTTCATCTTTTTGTTACTTTTAGCGTTTGTTATAAGTTTGTTTTAATGTTCTTCGGTATGTTTAATGTGCGTAGGGGGGTGGAGGGGGGGAGGGGGGAGGGTCGGAGGGTTGGGGGAAGGGAGGAGGGGTGGGGGAGGGGGCGGGAATCGGGGTAAACTTTTTTTCAAGCTCCTGCCTCCCGGAGATGTGGTCAATTTTCGGATCACATTCTCCGGGCTCTGCGGCCTACCACCGCTGGAGCGGGAGGCCTCCCTGGACTGTCGTGACCCCACCGCGGGGCGCGGACTTAACACCGGAGCGGGGATCTATCCCACTGCGGCCTGCGGACTTATCATCAAGGGCTCGCAGTCTCGGGAAAGGCTAGTCGGGAGCTCCAATGTCGCAGAAGGTTCGACCAGCCCCGATGCGAGGTTCGATCGCCAGGCGCGGGGGAGCTGACGTCCCCCCTGATGCAGGAGCTGATCACCTCGAGGCGGAGGGCCCGAACGCTGCCGGCTACGGGAGTCAAGATCATCCCGTAAACGGGGGGGTTCGAGACCCCCGACCGAGGAAGAACAAAAGGAAGGACTTTAAGTTTATTTAAAATCATAGTGAGGAACGTGTCGGAGTCATTGTGGTGGATGTTCATGTTTAAATGTGTTTTTGAGTGATCTGTTGCCTTTAATTGTATGACCTGGCCTGTGAAACTCCTCGTATGTTGCAAAACATACTTGGCGAATAATATCTGATTATGATTCTGTTTCTTCCTCTCCTGCTCTCCCTCTCTCCTCGCTGTCGATCGTGGGATGGATGAGATTTTGACATGCCACACTGTTGCATCCTTAACCCCACTACATCAACACCGACCATTGTAGCTGACAAAACAACCTAGGCAGGATGAAGATTTGCAAAATGTCAACTGTGTTAAAATATTATTCTTTCAGGATGAGGTCAAGGAACTTCCTGAGTGGAAATATTTTGTGGGGTTCATGGAGGAGACAGAGAGAAAAATCGACTCCCTGTCCCGAATGGAACACGGTGAGTTGAAATCTGGAATAAAGCCACACTATAATAAAAGCAATTGGGGAGTGCGGGCAAACAGGTTTGTGATGTCACATGAAAACATAGTAAAGGAAGAATATAACAAATTAGAATCATCCGAACAAGTGTCAGTTGATGTATATTGGGAAGTCAAATCAGGGAGTAACGAACACAGCACATAGTAGGGCATGGAGAAATCTGAGTGGAGAGATGGTCACCAGTTCCCTGAGAGTGGCAATGTCAGAAGACAGGGTGGTGAAGAAGGCATGAGGACCGTTGCCCTTTATTGGTCTCGGCATAGAATCTAAACGTTGGGAGGTTATATTGCAACTTTACAATACGCTGAAAGTTGATGTTGAGAGCCACTGAACGGGACTGGCGGCCACACTGCAGGAAGGATGTGGCCACACTGGAGTGGGTGCAGAACAGATCCATAACCATGGTTCCTGTATTGGAAGACCTTTGTTATCGTGAGAGATTGCATCAGCTGAGCTTGTTTTACCTGTAGTGCAGAAGTTGAAGACTGACCTGGATGTGGTAGATATTTGCAGTCTGAAGAAGGGTCTCGACCCGAAACGTCGCCTACCTCCTTCGCTCCTTAGATGCTGCTGCACCCGCTGAGTTTCTCCAGCTTTTTGTGTAACCCTGTGGTAGATATTTGTTGGGTGAAAATGAGAAGCCAATGCGACTTGGGTGGGGGAGGGATAGCGAGAGAGAGATAATGCACCGGTCATCTTTAGTTACACCACATGGCCTTGGGGTTAGGGTACAGGCATGGATAGAAAGTTGATTGGCAGACAGGAAACAAAGTGTAGGGATTAACGATTCCCTTTCAGAATGGCAGGCAGTGACGCGTGGGGTACCGCAAGGCTCAGTGCTGCGATCACAGCTATTAACAATATACATAGACATAGTCATAGAAAATAGGTGCAGAAGGAGGTCATTCGGCCCTTCGTGCCAGCACCGCCATTCATTGTGATCATGGCTGATCGTCCCTTATCAATAACCCGTGCCTGTCTTCTTCCCATATCCCTTGACTCCACTAGCCCCTAGAGCTCAGATAACTCTCTCTTAAATCCATCCAGTGACTTGGCCTCCACTGCCCTCTGTGGCAGGAAATTCCATAAATTCACAACTCTCTGGGTGAAAACGTTTCTTCTCACCCCAGTCTTAAATGACCTCCCCTTTATTCTAAGACTGGGGCCCCTGGTTCTGGACCCGCACCACATTGGGAACATTTTTCCTGCATCTAGCTTGTCCAGTCCTTTTATAATTTTATATGTTTCTATAAGATATCCCCTCATCCTTCTAAACTCCAGTGAATACAAGCCTAGCCTTTTCAATCTTTCCTCATATCTTTCCCAGGGATCAATCTCGTGAACCTACGGTGCACTGCCTCAATCACAAGGATGTCCTTCCTCAAATTAGGAAACCAAAACTGTACACAATACTCCAGATGTGGTCTCAACAGAGCACTATACAACTGCAGAAGAACCTCTTTACTCCTATACTGAAATCCACTTGTTATGAAGGCCAACATTCCATTAGCTTTCTTCACTGCCTGCTGTACCTGTAAGCCAGGCTCGTGCCGTCAGGGTAGGCAAGGTGGGCACTGCCTACCCTGACTAAAATTATAACATAGTAATAACTAAATATAAATAATAAAGGCATGTGAGAATTATGCCTATCTAAGAGACCGATCTCTTAGGTAGGCATAATTCTCCGTGCCTTTCATCCGCAGCGCTTGTAACACGGGAAGCTCTGTGCAGCCCACGTGCCGTCAGCGCTGCCTGAAGCCGTCAGTTTCAAGCGGGGCTGAAGGCAGCGGAAATTCTGCCTTTGCTGAACTGCGCATGCGCACCAGTCTACTGCGCATGCGCAGTGCAAGTTTCTTGGCGGGGTTTTCAACTATAGTTTGTCGTGTACCAATGATGTGGTAAGTACATTTTGTGTTTATGTTGTTAAATACCTTATTTCCCGGTGTGTGGGGGAGGGGGGCGATCCTTTCACAGCGTTTAGGGAGTCTGGCCCGGGGTAAAGTTGCAGGAAGGGCACGAATGTTATGAACGAGGGGATTGGGATAATGCCACTTGCGACGCTCCTTGCACGGAGGCATGGAATGCCACCCCATTGAGCCCGATGGGGGGGGGGGGGGGGGAGAGAGAAGTAGCTCGGGTGGCTGAGCGGCCGCCGGGCCGGACAGCGGAACCAGCCGCCACCTTAGCTCCTTCTGCCGGTCCCCGCTCACCTGTGGCAGCTCTCCTGCCGCTCGCTGGCCTCACTCATGTCCTTAAATTCCGACAGCGCGATTGCGGTTACTCGGCTGTGGGAATTTAAGGATTTGCAGGAAGCCGCTGACATGAGCAAAGTCGGCGAACGGCAGGTGACAGGTGTTCCGACGGAGATCACTGCCAAAGGTGAGCGGGCCGGCAGAAGGCGCTGAAGTGGCGGCCAGTTCTGCTGTCGGGTCCCGGTGGCCGCTTGTAGCTACCAGAGCTGCTTCTATCCCCAGCTACAGTGCGTGGCTTCGCGCCCGGAGAGCTACGGCAGCGGTGAGTGAGTGACTTACTGGCAGTATCCCTGACACCCTCCTTCTCAACACTGGTGCCCACCCCACAACTTTACCCCTGGCACAGACTCTCCACACGCTGTGAAAGGAACTGTTCCCCCAATTGATCTATTACTAGGAAGCCTTGGGCAAATTGAAATGTCACTGTCTATTTATTTATTTATTTATTTATTTAACGGGGAGACCAATCTGCGCATGCGCAGTTTAAATTTTGTTTAAAGAGGACTGAGTGCCTACCCTGAGTAATTACTCACGGCACGCGCCTGCTGTAAGCCAACTTTCAGTGACCAGTGTACAAGGACGCCCAGGTCTCGCTGCACCTCCCCCTTACCTAACCTAACCTCATTGAGATAATAATCTGCCCCCTTGTTTTTGCCGCCAAAGTGGCACCTCACATTTTTCTATATTATACTGTATCTGCCACGCATCTGCCCACTCACCCAACCTGTCCAGGTCACCCTGCAACCTTCTAACATCCTCTTCACAGTTCACACTGCCATCCAGCTTAGTGAAATCTGCAAACTTGCTAGTGTGGCTCCTAATTCCCTCTTCCAAATCATTAATATATATGGTAAACAGTTGCGGCCCCAACACCGAGCCTTGCGGCATTCCACTCGCCACTGCCTGCCATTCTGAAAAGGACCCGTTCACTCTTACTCTTTGCTTCCGGTCCGCCAACCAATTTTTTATCCATGCCAACACCCTACCCCCAATACCATGTGCTCTAATTTTAGTCACCAGTCTCCTATGCGGGACCTTATCAAAAGATTTCTGAAAGTCTAGATACACTACATCCACTGGCACCCCTTCATCCATTTTACTTGTCACATCCTCAAAAAATTCCAGAAGCTTAGTCAAACATGATTTCCCTTTCATAAATCCATGTTGACTTGGACTAATCCTTTTACTGCTATCCAAATGCCCCATTATTATCTCTTTAATAATTTACTCCAGCATCTTTCACACCACCAAAGTCATGCTAACTGGTCTGAGATTCCCCCTTTTTCTCTCTCGCTCCTTCTGCAGTACCTATTCAACACTTCTGCCATTTCCTTGTTGCCCATAATAATTTCTGCCTTCAAGGGACCCACATTTGACTTTGCTACTCTTTTCCCCTTAACATATCCAAATAAGCTTTTACTGTCCTTCTTTATATTCCTGGCCAGCTTATCCTCGTACTTCATCTTTTCAGCCCGTATTACCCGTTTTGTTTCCTTCTGTTGTCCTATTAATGTTTCCCAATCCTCTGGGTTCCGGCTACTTTTTGCTGTATTATACATCTTTTCTTTTAGTTTTATTCTATCCCTAACTTCCTTGTCAGCCACGGTTGCGTCCTACTCCCCTTTGAGTCTTTCTTCCTTTTTGGAATGAAATGATCCTGTGTCTTCCGGATTATGCCCAGAAATAACTGCCATTGCTGTTCCTCCGTCATTCCTCCTAGGATCCCTTTCCAGTCTACTTTGGCCAGCTCCCCTCTCATGCATTCATACTCCCCTTTATTCAACTGCATCACTACCACTTCCGATTTAACGTTCTCCTTCTCAAATTGTAGATTAAAACTAATCATATTATGATCACTACCTCGAAGCGGTTCCGTTACCTCGAGTTCTCTTATCATATCTGGTTCATTGGACAACACTAAATTCAGAATTACCTTTTCTCTGGTCGGCTCCATTACAAGCTGCTCTAAGAATCCATCTCGGAGGCATTCTACAGACTCTCTTTCTTGGGGTCCTGAACCAACTTGATTTTCCCAGTCTACCTGCACATTGAAATCCCCCATCACCACAGTGGCATTACCTTTGTTACATGCCAGTTTTAACTCCTGCTGCAACTTACACCCTACATCCGGGCTACTATTTGGGGGTCTATGAATAACACCAATTAGTGTCTTCTTGTCTTTACCATTCCTCAACTCAATCCACAGTGACTCTACCTCGTCAGTCCCTACGTCTTCCCTCGCAAGGGGCCGATTTCCATCCCTCACCAGCAGAGCTACCCCCCCCCCTGCTCTGCCCACCTGCCTGTCCTTTCTATAGGATGTATAATCCTAAATATTAAGTTCCCAGGCCCGATCCCCCTGCAGCCACGTCTCAGTAATCCCCACAATGTCATATCTACCAACCTCTAACTGATCCTCAAGCTCATCTACTTTACATCTTATACTTTGCGCATTCATATACAATACTTTTAATTCCTTACGCATCTCACCTTTCACATCGATCCCTATTACACTTGGCCATACTCTCCTGTCCCTTGGGTTACACAAAAAGCTGGAGAAACTCAGCGGGTGCAGCAGCATCTAAGGAGCGAATAAGATGGGCGACGTTTCGGATCGAAACCCTCCTTCGCTCCTTGGATGCTGCTGCACCCGCTGAGTTTCTCCAGCTTTTTGTGTAACCCTCGATTCTCCAGCATCTGCAGTTCCTTCTTTACCACTCTCCTATCCCTTTGTGAGCTTCCTTTCCCGTTAATTCTGGGGTCATTAACCATCCCTTTACTCTCTTTCCCTTTAACTCCATCCTCGACTATCCCATTTGACATCGCACCTCCCTTATTCAGTTTAAAACCACCCGTGTAACAGTGGCACAACTGCCTGCCAGAATGCTGGTCCCGCACCTGTTAAGATGCAATCCGTCCCTTTTGTACAGTTGCCCCTTACTTCAAAACAGATCCCAGTGATCTAAGAATCTAAATCCCTGCTCCCTGCACAAGTTCCACAGCCACACATTCAGGTCCCGTATCTCCCTGTTCCTGCTCTCGCCAGCACGAGGAACTGGAAGCAAACCGGAGACAACAACCCTGGAGGTCTTGCTTTTAAACATTTTTCCGAGCTGTCTAAAGTCACACTGCACAGTATTCATCCCCTTCTTTCCGACATTGTCTGTGCCGACATACACGACCACTTCCGGGGGTTCACCTTTGCCCTTTAGGATTTTCTCCATGGGAACTGATCCTGAATCTATTGAACATTGGAAAATGATCACCGATGCATCCACTACGCATTAAAGATTTAGCTGAAGGGATTAAAAGTAACATTAGCAAATTTGCTAGGTAGCACAAAGCTGGGTGGCAGTGTGAACCGTGAGGAGAATGCTATGATGATGCTGGATGACCTAGACAGGTTGGGTGCGTGGGCCGATGCATGGGGGATGCAGTTTGATGTGGATAAGTGTGAGGTTGTCCAAATTGGTGGCAAGAACAGGAAGGCAGATTATTATATGAATGGTATCAAATTAGGAAAATGGGTAGTACAACAAGATCTGGGCGTCATTGTTCAGTCACTGAAATGAAGCATGTAGGTACAGCAGGCAGCAAAGAAAGCCAATGGCATGTTAGAAAATAGACATTAGACTATAGGTGCAGGAGTAAGACATACTGCCCTTCAAGCCATCACCGACATTCAATGTGATCATGGATGATCATTCCCAATCAGTACCCATTGGCCTTCATAACAAGAGGAGTTGAGTGTAGGAGCACAGGGAACCTTTCTCAGTTGTACAGGGCCCGAGTGAGATGACAACTGGAGTATTGTGTGCAGTTTTGGCCTCCAAATTTGAGGAAGCACATTCTTGGTATTGAGGGAGTGCATCATAGGTTTACGAGGTTAATTCGCGGGATGCAGGACTGTCATATGTTGAAAAAATTGAGCGACTGGGCTTGGATACACGGGAATTTAGAAGGATAAGATGGGATCTAATTGGAACATATATAATTATTGAGGGATTGAACACGCTAGAGGCAGGAAACATGTCCCAAATGTTAAGTGAGTCCAGAACCAGGGCCCACAGTTTTAGAATAAGGGAAAGGCCATTTAGAACGGAGATGAGGCAAAACGTTTGTGAATGTAGAATTCACTGCTTCAGAAGGCAGTGGAGGCCAATTCATTGGATTTTTTCAAGCGAGAGTTAGATAGAGCACATAAAGATAACGGGTCAAGGATATGGGGAGAAGGGAGGTACGGAGTACTGATTGTGGATGATCAACCATGATCACAGCAAATGTCGGTGCTGGCTCGAAGGGTCGAAAGGCCTACCCCTGTATCTATTGTCTATTTTCTATTGTCTATTAACTATTTCACACCACAAACAGCTTACAATGGCCTGTTTTCTTTATCATGGTAACATTTTTGAGTATTCTTTCATTTATTATTATTTATCTCTCCAAACCACCGTCTATATCTCTTGTTTCCCTTATTCCTAACTAATCTGACGAAGGGTCTCGACCTGAAGCGTCACCCATTCCTTCTATCCAGAAATACTGCCTGTCTCGTTGAGTTATTCCAGCCTTTTGTGTCTATCTTTGTGAATACCAGGGCCATCTGAATGTGAAATGAATCAATATTCATAATACCGGGCTGTGAGCAGCCCACGCGAAATACGAGATGCTGTCCGTCCAATTTGCGTTTAGCCTTCCGCTGACTATGACGGAGACTGAGGACAGATCTGTCTGTGTGGGAATGGGAAGGAGATTTAAAGTGCCCATCAATAGGAGATCAGGTAGGTTCTGACGGGGCACTCTGAGCAAATGTGTTCCGTCAAGCGATCACGCATTCTGCGTTTTGGTCTCGCAGGTGTATAAAAGTCCACATCTGGAACAAAGGGTACAGCAGATGAGGTTGAAGGAGGTGCAAGTACACCTCTGCCGAACCTGAATGGCCTGTCAGGATCATTGGACAGCGTCGAAGGAGGAGGTATAGCGACAGGTGTTGCATCTTCTACGGTTGCAGGGGAAGGTACCTGGGGAGGGAGTGGTTTGGTTGTGAAGGGATGAGTTAACCAGGGAGTTGCGGATTAAACGGTCTCCATGGCTGGTGGAAAGGGGTGGAGATTGGAAACTGTGGCTTGTGGTGGGATCCTGAGGTGGTGGAAAATTCAGAGGATTGTGTTTTTGCGACGTCGGAGGGGGTGGAAGGTAAGGACTTTGGGGACTGTCTCTTTTGCGACTAGGGGATGGGGGGGGGGGGGGGGGGCAAGGGACGAGCTGCGGGGTACCGGGGACATTGACCATGAATAGTCATGGAACTGAACAAAGAAGTCGAGACAAAATGACGCTGAGGAGGCATTTGGAATATTGTGATAAGTTTTGGTCACTCAGCTACAGGAAGGATGCCATGTGGATGGAAAGAGTGAAGAGTCTTACGTGAAATTTGTCAAGACTCGAGGGACCGCGGGAGAGGTTGGGGAAGAAAACACCTTTTTCATTGAGCACAAGACTAAGGGGTGATCTCATAAAATGCATAATTAAGGAAAATGCACAGACCCAGGGTAGGCTAATCTGTCCTTTAGGTTTAATTTGAGAGGGGAGACACTTAATAGAAACATAACGGGCAATTTATAGACTCAGTGAGTGCTAGGTGCCAGATGATATGGGATGGAGTTGAGCTGAGATAATAATAACATTGAAAATACGTTTGGACAGACATGAATTGAAACGGTAGAGAGCGATATGGGCCAAATGTGGGCACATTTGCAGATTACACAAAGCCAGGTGGCAGTGTGAACTGTGAGGAGGATACTATGAGGAGGCAGAGTGAGTTGGACGGGTTGGGTGAATGGGCAAATGTACGGCAGGTGCAGTTTAATGTGGATAAATGTGAAATTATCCACTTTGGTGGCAAAAAACAGTATGGCGGATTATTATCTAAATGGTGTTAACTTGGGAAAAGGGGGATTACAATGAGATCTGTGGTCCTTGTTCATCATTCACTGAAAGTAAGCAGGAACAACAGGCAGTGAAGAGAGCGAATGGCACGTTGGCCTTCATGACAAGAGTAGTTGAGTATAGGAACAAAGAGTTTCCTCCAGCAGTTGTACAGCGCCCCAGTGAGACAAAACCTGGAGTATTGCGTGCACAGATAGTTGTGAGTGTGTGGAATTCTGTGGAGGCTGGTTCTCTGGATGCTTTCCAGAGAGAGAGAGATAGAGCTCTTATGCATAGCGGAGTTAAGTGATATGTAGAGAAGACAGGAACGGGGTACTGATTGTGGATGATCAGCCATGATCCAATTGAATTGCGTTGCTGGCTCGAAGGGCCGAATGGCCAACTCCTGCACCTATTGTCTATTGTCGATTGTCTAAATGGAACTATCATAGATTGTGCATTTTGGTTGGCATGGACGAGTTCAGTCGATTCTCGAACTGCAAAGCTTCTGTATAATCTCAGTGATATTTTATCAGCAGATTACTTTGTCTCTCAGGCAGTGAGGTTGCATTTCAAGTCCAGCACTCAGGGGTTCCGGAGATTGTGCAAGCACCGAACACTGTAAAGTACGACAATATTCTGGTGAACAAGCGGCTCGGCTACAATAATGAGACGGGAAAGTTCATTTGTCGAAAGAATGGCCTGTATTTCTTTGGCTACTCCTCACTTCCAACGCGAGGCATAAAGACCGAAGTGACGCTGATGAAAGATGGCACTCCAACAAGTCGGATCTATAGCAAAATGGAATCGACAAATGTCCAGGCCACCATGAGGAGCATCATCCTGTATCTCCACAAAGGGGATCGGGTGTGGGTGGAAGTGACCAAAGGCAGCGTCTGGAGTAAAGGAGATTCCATCACCTTCCAAGGCTTCCATCTACCATAATAGGAGGACCAAGCAATGCCTTGCCTCTGCGAACCCATCCCGCTCTCTGAGCTCTGTAGCTGAAAACACTCAAGCACAGCTGTGATGTTATTGAATAAACATGGTGCAAAATCTTCAAAAGTGTTGGTTAGTTGAGTTTTGAGATACAGCGCGGAAACAGGACCTTCCGCCTAGCGATTCCGTGTCGACCAGCGATACCCACTTATCTACTGCTGAGCTACTGTGCCGACCTTACTGAATGGATATTTCATGTATATAAATGACTATAGACAGCTATGGGCCAAATGAAACCAGCTCTGTATGTCAACTTGATCAGCAGGGACAATGTGGACTGAAGGGTGTGCAGAGAGAGGGAGAGATAACATATAATGTCTCGCAAAATACCGCAGTTTGAAGGATACCCTTTGTAAAACACAAATTCGCACGAAATTAGAAATTATTTCAACACAAGTCGAATTTAGTTTATTGTCATCCCAGGAACAGTAAGGCACAGGTACAATAAAAAATCTTGCCTTTTGCGGCATCGGAGGATTATCGTTTTTTTAGTTTTTAGTTTTCGAGATACTGCGCGGAAATAGGCCGTTGGGCCTAGCGTGTCCGCGCCGACCTGCGATCCCTGCACATTAACACTACCCTATACACACTAAGGACATTTTATGCATTTGTACATTTACCAAGCCAATTAACCAACAAACCTGTAATGGGAGGAAACTGAAGATCTCGGATATTGAGGAAGGAAATTGTTGTTATTGCGGGAGTGCAGCATTGGTTCACGGAATTAATAACCGGGATGGCAAGACTATCATATGATGAAAGAAAGGAACGAGTGGGCTTGTATTCACTGGAACTTAAAAAGGATGAGAGAGGATCTTATAGAAACATAAAACATTATTAAGGGATTGGATAAACTAGATGCAGGAAACACGTTTCCGATGTTGTGGATTTCCAGAACCAGGGACCAAAGTTCAAGAATAAATATTAGAACTGAGATGAGGAAAAGCGAGTTGTGAATTTGTACATTTTTCTGCCTCAGAAGGCCGTGGAGGCGGATTTACGTGATGCATTCAAAAGAGAGTTAATTAGAGCTCTTATGGCTAGTGGAATCAAGGGATATGGGGAGAAGGCAGGAAAGAGACTGATTGTGGATGATCAGCCATGATCACATTGAATGGCGGTATTGGTTCGAAGGGTTGAATTCCCTACTCCAGCACCTATGTTCTATGTTTCTATGTTTGTAAAACATACGCAGGTCACCGGGAGAACGTACAAACTCTGTACAGACAACACCAGAAGTCGGGATGGAACCCGGGTCCCCCTGCCGCTGCATTCGCTGTAATACAGTTACTTTTTTTCTTGCACAATATACACTTTATTCAAAGTAAAATAAATGTACAATACAGGAACTGTGGAAAAAAGTTATTCAGTCAATCTCGAAGGCCGAACGTACATTCAACGTGGTGTAACATATTTTACACAATGTTACGCCCACCTTCGCCACTCATTTGGCCCACTGTGGTGAAATCCATTCATGTATTTGAGGGCTGTCTCCACCACACTCTGCCCCCCAATGCCCTGCAGCGGAATGGCAGTAGACTGTTGTCCTCCCCCACAGAGCTTTGGCATTGGCCGCACAAAGCTTCAGTGCGTCCCTCAGCACGTACTGCTGCAGTCGTCATCCGCTAACGGCCGTCTCGCTCTTCTAGGAGGTCAACAAAGTTCGGTAGACCAAAGAGCGTCTTCCTCAGCGTTGATAACTTCCCAGCAGCACTCAACATCCGTTTCTGAATGTTTCCCTTGGAACAGTCCGTAAACTGTGGCAGGGACCGTTGCAAACCGCTCCAGTTTCTCTTTGCAAATCCACGCTATGCGAAGAGGTGTGCAACCATCTCTTCTCCATAGCAGCCGTCCTGAGCACAGCGTGCGCAGATAGTGAGGTTCCGATGACGCAGGAAGGATCTGACTGCGAGGGATTTTCCCACCGCCAGCCAAGCCAGGTCTTGGTGCTTCATGACGAGTTCTTGCTATGAGGCATTTGCCAGACAAGCTGCGCAGTCTGCTCTGGGAACAACGCCATAGGATCCATTGAACCATAGCCCTGCGTGCTGATCACTGCCTGATTGACATGGTCAACGGTGTTGGTCCGTAGGAACCTTTTCACGAATGGCAGATGCTGCGGCAATGACCAACAACCGGGCAAATTGCGTGGCTTCTGTGCCCGGCCCACCCTAGGAAACACCAGCGACAGGTAGAACTTCAGCTGGTTGTGCCACTTGGTGCCAACGTGCTTTGGCTCTAAGCTCCGCCTTATGCTGCTACACAGGCAGGTAGCCTTCAGGGTGAGGGCGAAATTCGGCACGCGTTTAACCCCATTGTCTACCCTTGCCTTGCATTGTGACCCTCGCACCCGGTCCATCCGCGACCCTTAGATAAAGCGAAAGATGCCCCGGGTGATCCTTGCAGCACAGGAGAGAGGGACGGGCTACACCTGCGCCAAGTACAGCAGTCCCGAGTACCAGATGACCAAATTTATCCCCGACATAGACAGGGATTGCTCCTTCCAGAGCTTCAGTTTCTTCCCCAGCTTGGCTATTTGCTCCAGCCAATTCTTGTCACAAGCCTGAGTCCCCCCGAACCAGATCCTCAGCACTTTCATGAAGTCAGGCTTGATGGTGAAAGGGACGGAAGATCGGTCAAGCCAGTTGCCAAAGAGCATGGCCTCGCTCTTTCTGCGGTTCACCCCGTCTCGTGTGCCTAACTCAGACTGATTGCAGATGCTAATCAATCTGTGGACCGACCGTGGTTCCGAGCAGCATACGACGGCGATATCATTCATGCACAGGGAGGTTTTGACACGAGTGCCCGCATTACCTGGCGATGCCACTCCACCTATGCTCACGTCCTTCCCAATGGACTCGGCAAAAGGTTCTTTACAACAGACGAACAAGACAGGGAAGAGAGGACAACCCTGCCTAACTGTGGACCTGACGGTGAAGCGATCCGATTTACACCCATTGATTTGCACTGCACTACAGATATCATTATAGAGCAGGGGGACAAAAATGCAGAAGGAACTTAGCAGGTGATCCTTTAGATTCCGGTCTATAACTTACCCGCCTAGCCTGGATCAGTCAAACACCGAATACGAGCACTGGGAATCCAACTCTCATTTATTGTACACAATAACAATAATATAAAATAATTATACATCTTGGCAGGACAAATCAAAATAGGACGTACATGGTAAATGGTAGGGAATTGAGGAATGCTGTGGAACAGAGGGATAGTTCCCTGAAGGTTGAATCGCATGTAGATAGGGTGGTAAATAAATCTTTTTGTGTGCTGGCCTTTAGAAATCAGAGCATTGAATATAGGAGTAGGGAAGTAATGTTAAAATTGTACAAGGCATTGGTAAGACCAATTCTGGTGTATGGTGTACAATTTTGGTTGCCTAATTATAGGAAGGATGTCAACAAAATAGAGAGAGTACAGAGGAGATTTACTAGAATGTTGCCTGGGTTCCAGCAACTAAGTTACAGAGAAAGGTTGAACAAGTTAAGTCTTTATTCTTTGCGGCGCAGAAGGTTAAGGGGGGGACTTGATTGAGGTCCTTAAAATGATGAAAGGGATAGACAGAGTTGACATGGATAAGCTTTTCCCATTGAGGGTAGGGAAGATTCAAACAAGAGGGCATGACATGAGAATTAAGGGACAGAAGTTTAGGGGGAACATGAGGGGGAACTTCTTTACTCAGAGAGTGGTGGCTGTGTGGAATGATCTTCCAGAAGAAGTGGTGGAGGCAGGATCGATTTTAACATTTAAAAGTAAAGTGGATAGGTATATGGACGGGAAGGGAATGGAGGGGTATGGCCTGAGTGCAGGTAGATGGGACTAGGGTAAAATAAATGGTCCGCATGGACTGGAAGGGCCGAGTAGGCCTGTTTCCGTGCTGTAATTGTTATATGGCTATTATATGGTTAATACCGCGGTACCGATCCTTGTCTCTACTTATTCGAGCAGAACAGCCGGGCGCAAATAGAACAAACCCCAGAAGATCGGCACAGCACAATGTTCTCCTCACGCGTTTATACCCTTTCATACCCTTGGCGCGAAAATACATGAGGGGGGGGGGGGGGGGGGGTGCGGGAGGAGATAAATGTATGGATGATCTTTTCGAGGTCATCAAACTGGAGGAATTGTTTTATTTTAGCTATCATCCGAAGCTGGAAGAAGCTAGCTTTTACCACGGCATTGACTTGTTTGTCAAACTTCAGTGCTGAGTCAAATATCACGCCAAGATTTTTGACGTGAGGTTTGAGTAATGGGATAAGGCTTCCAAGGCTGCCTGCTATCATTTTGATTGAGTCCAAGGGGCCGAGAAGGATGACCTCAGATATTCTCATCTAGTTGGAGGAAGTTCTGGGCCATCCAGTACTTTATATCCTCGAGGCAGCGGGTAAGGTGCGGGTAAGGTTAAGCAGATTTGATTGATTTTTGGGCTTCAGGGGGAGGTACAGTTGTGTATCGTCTGCGTAGCAATGGAAGGAAATGCCGTGCCTTTCAATGACTTGGCCTAAGGGGAGCTTATACAGGGAGAAGAGAATGGGGCCAAGGATGGAACCTTGTGGAACCCTACAGCAGAGGCTAGCTGGGGAGGAGAAAGAGTAGCCTGTGTTAGTCGAGAAACTCCTACCTTTGAGGTACGAGATGAACCAGCTCAGGGCAGTGCCATCAATACCAACCCCGTACCGGAGATGGTCAATTAAGATGGTGTGGTCGACAGTATCAAATGCTGCGCTGAGGTCAAGAAGGAGTAGGATTGCACGGTTGCCAGAGTCAACGGTGAGCAGTAAGTCATTATGTATCTTCAACAAGGCAGACTCTGTGCTGTGGTGAGCCCTGAAACCTGATTGGAAAGTTTCCAATATAGTAAGATTCCATGAAAGATTCCAAGAAAGAGAATCCTGTCCCTAAATGTTACCTTCCCATCCCCTCCTCAGATGCTGCCTTCATGTGGCGAGTTATTCCTATTCTAGCATATGTTTTGTAAATGAATATTACAGCAGGATCTTGATGTGTTGAGGATTGGTCGATGGAATTTAATACGATGTTCTTCAGGGCGCAGGTAGGATTCGATTGGTTCGCCTTCCGTCTGGTTACGTGAAAATAATCTGTGGTGCTCCATGACCAAGTTAGTTCACAGCTGGCATAGCTGTCCGAACTTTCTGGGTCTGGCATAGATTTCGCAGGGGTCACAATGATACCCACATCATTATGCTCAGCCGGTGCGTAGTTAAAATCACGTGCCCGTAGTGTGGCATCTGTGCCCGCCACATTGAGGAGAATGGACACTTGTATATCAACAGGTGCATCATCGTGTGCTGCATGGATGACCATTCCATATTCTACTTCAAAGATGCATCGACGTTCAGCAAGGTCAACATCAAACACTAGCGAGTCAGGTTTACTAAAGGCACCAGCCAACGTAAGAAGACGGTTCCAAAAACACAAATTAATATAAATTCAGGCAAATGAAATGGAGAAGAGGTCCATATCTTCTGACACCATGTTTTATAATCAATCCATTTAAAAGTATTAGGTGAACCACAAAGCTTTTATTGAAACCCATGCAGAGAGAATAATACACACTGCTGCATTCGTTGTATCATCTTGCCATTGTATCGAGACTGCCGAGCTCAGTAACTGCATTCCTTACTCAAATCCAGGACTGGATTACATGGCAGAATGTACAGTGGCTTGCAAAAGTATTCATACCCCTTGAACTTTTTGTCACGTTACAACCACAAATGTAAGTGTATTTTATTGCGATTATATGTGATAGACCAACACAAAGCGGTGCATAATTGCGAAGTGGAAGGAAAATGATCCATGGTTTCCAAATGTTATAACAAACAAAAAATTGAAAAGTGTAGCGTGCAAAAGTATTCTGCCCCGCCTGAGTCAATACTTTGTAGAACCACTTTTCGCTGCAATTACAGCTGCAAGTCTATTGGGGTATGTCTCTACCAGCTTTGCACATCTAGAGACTGACATTTTTGCCCAGTCTTCTTTGCAAAATAGCTGAAGCTCAGTCAGATTGGATGGAAAGCATCTGTGAACAGCAATTTTCAAATCTTGCCAGAGATTCTCAATTGGATTTAGGTCTGGACTGTGACGGCCATTCTAACACTCGAATATGCTTTGATCTAAACCATTCCATTGTAGGTCTGGCTGTATGTTTAGGGTCATTTTCCTGCTGGAAGGTGAACCTCCGCCCCAGTCTCAAGTCTTTTGCAGACTCTAACAGGTTTTCTTCCAAGATTGCCCTGTATTTGGCTCCATCCATCTTCCCATCAACTCTGACCAGATTCCCTGTCCCTTCTGAAGAAAAGCATCCCCACAGCATGATGCTGCCACCACAATGTTTCACAGTGGGGATGGTGTGTTCAGGGCGATGTGCAGTGTTAGTTTTCCGTCACACATAGCGTTTTGCATTTAGGCCAAAAACTTCAATTTTGGTCTCATCAGACCAGAGCACGTTTCTCCACATGTTTGCTGTGTCCCCCACATGGCTTGTGGCAAACTGCAAACATGATCTCTTATGGCTTTGTTTCAACAATGGCTTTCTTCTTGCCACTCTTCCATAAAGGCCCGATTTGTGGAGTGCACGACTAACAGTTGTCCCATGGACAGATTCTCCCACCTGAGCTGTGGATCTCTGCAGCTCCTCCAGTGTTACCATGGGCTGCTTCTCTGATCAATGCTCTCCTTGCCCAGCCTGCTAGTTTAGGTGGACGGCCATGACTTGGTAGGTTTGCAGTTGTGCCATACTCTTTCCATTTTCGGATGATGGATTGAACAGTGCTCCGTGAGATGTTCAAAGCTTGGGATTTTTTTTATCACCTAACCCTGCTTTAAACTTCTCCACAACTTTATCCCTGACCTGTCTGGGGTGTTCCTTGGGCTTCATGATGCTGTTTGTTCACTAATGTTCTCTAACAAACCTCTGAGGCCTTCACAGAACAGCTGTATTCATACTGAGATTAGATTACACACAAGTGGACTCTATTTACTAATTAGGTGACTTCTGAAGGCAATTGGTTGCACTGGATTTTATTTAGGGGTATCAGAGTAAAGGGGGCTGAATATTTTTGCACGCCACACTTTTCAGTTATTTATTTGTAAAAAAATGTGAAAACCATATATCATTTCCTTCCACTTCACAATTATGCGCCACTTTGTGTTGGTCTATCACATACAATCCCAATAAAATACATTTACGTTTGTGGTTGTAACGTGACAAAATGTAGGTATGAAAACTTTTGCAAGCCACTGTATATCATGAATAATATATGTATTGAAGGTTATAAGAATAATATGGTTGATCTCCACCAATTCACGGGGCCGAATTGCTGCCAGCTAGTGGGAAAACGGAGGAAGTCCGCAGTGCACCGTCAGGCTGAAACGATATGGTTTTAAGACTTCCTTTCGCCAGCATAATCTTAATATAGAAACATAGAAGCATAGAAAATAGATGCAGGAGGAGGCCATTCGGCCCTTCGAGTCAGCACTGCATTCATTGTAATCATGGCTGATCGTCCCCTATCAATAACCCGTGCCTGCCTTCTCCCCATATCCCTTGACTCCACTCGCCCTAGAGCTCCATCTAACTCTCCCTTAAATCCATCCAATGATTTGGCTGCCACTGCCCTCTGTGGCAGGGAATTCCATAAATTCACTACTCTCTGGGTGAAAAAGGTTTTTCCACCTAAGTCTTAAATGAGCTATCCTTTATTCTAAGAGTCTTCGCTAATGTGCAGTCCATCTATCTATATATAACAAAATCTATGATCTTGTTATATTCCGGTTTGGCGGTTATTCCACTTGCGCAATGGCGTGACACGATAGCACTATGATTTTTCTCCAGGTTATGGCCCTGTCCCACTTACGAAACCCGAACGGAAACCTCTGGAGACTTGCGGTTTTTGTCAGTCTCCCTAATGGTCGAAAGTGATAAAAACCTCCGGGAACCGCACGGAAACCTTGGCTGGGTCACAAAGTCTCCAGGGGTTTCCATTCAGGTTTCCTAAGTGGGACAGGGGCATTACTCACCGTTCTCCTATGCTGCGATTGCAACAAGCTGGTAAGAATGATCGCTGTTTAATCGTCGTAAAAACCGCGCGTGCGCAGATCTGCCATTCAGCGCCGCGCTGATTGGTCCCTTCCATGGTCCGCTCCTTCATGCGCCGTCTTTACTTCAGCTGCAGGATGCTATAGATGGCCCGACCCTGTCCAGCCCAGCCCAGCCCGAGCAAACCAAGCCCAGCCCGACCAAGCCCAGCCCTGCCCGACCAAGCCCAGCCCAGCCCGACCAAGCCCAGCCCAGCTCGACCAAGCCCAGCCCAGCCCGACCAAGCCCAGCCCGAAAACCCTACTACAGCCCGAAGAAGCCCAGCTCCACCAGCGCGGAATCGGAGATGCGCCGGCGGAGGAGAACGGCCAATGAAGCGGCCAGCGAAACGACCAGCGCCTGCTGTGAATCCCCATTGCACCCCCATGGGTCTTCCCTCGTCTTTTCTCCGAGCTCTCTCCTCCCTTCCCCCACACCCCTCCCCCCAAGCCCGCACACCCCTCATCCCGCACCACGACACCCCACACACCCATCCCTCCCACACAACCCTCTCTTCCACACTCCTCGCAGCCCTACCCCTGCCTACACACACACACACACACACACACACACACACACACACACATCCCTCCCTCCCACAATCCCACCCCGCACACACAGCCCTCTCCCCCAAACACACCGCGTGCACACATACTCCACAGACACACGCCCTACAACCACTTTACGTACACAAAGACCTCGCATACTTCCCCTCCCTCCCACACCCGCCCCCTCCTACAACCTCGCAGCCCACAACCCCTCCCAACCCACACATAGCCCTCTCCCACACTCTCCCCTCTCCACACACCCCCACAACGCACTCACAATCCCCCCCACAATGCCACAGCCCCCCCCGCTCACACAACGCTCCCCACACACCTCTCTCCCCCACAGTCCCCCTTGCCCCCCAAAACCTGCCTCTCCCCATTACCAACACTCCACACAACCCCCCACCCCCACAAACCACCCCTACCCCCACACAACACCCATTCCCCCCCAAACAACACCCCCTCCTCAACACAACAAGCCTTCCCCCACCGACACACAGCTCCGCCATCCACAAACCCCTCCTCCACAACATCCCCTGCCCACCACCCTGCCTACAACTGCCTTCCCCCACAACTCCCCCCGCCCACACACACCTCTCCCCTCCACACCCACAGGGCCACACACACCCCTCTCCAAACCAGCCCTGCCCCCTCTCACATACTCCATTGCCCCGCACCCGGCCCACACACATCCCCTACACCAGCTCCCCCACTCCCCATCCACATCCCTCCCCCCCAGCCTCGCAAACAACACCCGCCCGCATATACACTTCCCCTTCCACCCCACAACCCCCATTCCCCCACCAAACATTCCCCGTGGTGACCAACGTGTCCCACTTAGTGTATAACTAAAACTCTGATCCTGTGCTCTTGCGGTTTGCACGTTTACCTATCTGCGCAAAAATGGTACGTGAAACCGCTAATAGATATATGCCAGCTCACTCACCGTTCTCCTGTGCTGCGAGTACACCACGTTTCGTTCAGATCGGTGGTTTATTTTATAAGCTAGCGAGGTTTAAATATCTGCGCGTGCGCAGATCGATCTGCTCTCCTGACAGTCGGCGCTGCCCGGATTAGTCTCTGCTCCTGTCACTTCCCGGGACGGCCCGCCCCTTCCTGTGCCATCGCGTCATATTTGAGCTGAGGATGGCCGGCGGAGGTCTCCAACCGGTTACAATTATCGGAGGGACTGGAAGCTGCCCAGGAGAAGTCGCTAAAGGGAATGTGGAGA
Source organism: Raja brachyura (assembly GCA_963514005.1). The sequence continues at coordinate 11,174,226 of OY740805.1, forward strand.
ATCTGATCCTGGCGGAGGTGAGCCCCAAACGCAGCGCCATCACAATGCTCCGCAGCACCAGCACCTTACCCTCTGATCTCTTTCGTTGGCTCCTGCCCCACTTATCCATCCCCCCCGATACAATCCTCTCCCCACGGCTTTTACCTGAGCTCTCCACCCACACGTAGAGCCGAGGATCCACGCCGAAGGCTGGTGCTGCTCCAGGGCACGCAAGAAGAGAAAGGAGCGCCAACATTGAGATCTTGGAGAGGGAGAGTGGGGAGGAGAGGGGATAGAGGGAAAGGAGGGTTTATAGGGAAGGGAGAGGAGTTATGGATGGAGGGAGTGACTGAAGATTGAGGAAAGGAGAGGTGAGGGAGGGTTTGCGGATGGGTAGGAGGATAAGGGAAAGAAGAGGGAGGGTGAAGAGGAGGGGAGCGAATGCTAGGAATGAGGGGAAATGAGCTGCGCCGGTGAGGTTGGGGGCTGTGGGTGAGTGGTGGAATATTGCACTGGGGTCACAGCCTCCTGTGTGACAGGGTCCCAAAGGGTCCCACTTAGTCTAGTTGAAAATGAGCTTGAAAAACCTAAATTTGGACTAACCTGTCTCAGAGAACTGAGAGACTCTGGTATGCTCTGTTTCATAAAGACATGATATACCTGGCTGTGCCACACTGCGCACTTCATGAGATGGGCAGCTTGGTGTCCCAAGCCTGGACATAGGAGGAGGGTTGAGCGTAGGGTTATCATCCCAACCCTTTAAAACCCAAAACCCGCTACAGATAAGCATAAATTATACTTAAAACCATAATGAGAAATTCAGATAATGAGAAATGGAGCTCGCATCCTGCAAGTATGATGGGCGCGGGCCAAAGCATCCGCGACGCTTGTGCCCCCATAAAAAGGAACATCTTTTCTGCCAAAACTGCTATGAGAAAAGCCGCCTGCAATGCCAGGACCTTGTACGAGAGTGGGAACATATCCCAGCTTCTGAGAGAGTTAGAGAAGTATGACGTGAGCATCTTAGCAGTGAGCGAAATCCAATGGATAGGGAGTTGAAAGCTAACAAGCGAGGGAAACACACTAATGTACTCTAGCGATGAACATCACCGCATATGGGGAGCAAGACTGGTGTTAGAAAACGGCGCAGAGAAAGCAATGATAGGTTGGAAACCTGTTAATGACCGTATGATCACAGGGAGGTTTCAATCCCGACACACAAAGACAACAGTAGTACAAGTATATGGACCCACAGAAGAAGCAGAAGATGAAGATAAAATGCCTTTTATGAACAGCTATAAGACGCGATGAATAACATACCAAATCATGACATGAAGATACTCATGGAAGACTTGAATACACAAGCAGAAGGGCGCAGAACAGGGTTTGAAAGTGTAATAGGACCATTTGAGTAGGCCAGGAGGACAAATGGAGAACGATTTGTCATGTGCGCGGAAAACACACTATATCAGCATAAATACATACACAAAAAATGTTGGTGATCACCAGATGGAAGCACATGGAATGAGATTGACTACATCTGCATCAGCAAGAGATGGCGCGGTGCGATGCAAGGTGTATGGAATTACAGAGAGGCAGACATTGGTACTGACCACTACCTTATTAGAGGAACATTAAAATTGAAAGTGAAAAACATAAAAGTTCAGAAAGTTATAACCAATAAGTTATAAACATTGCGAAGCTGGGGTGGAAGATTGCAACCTTCACGTGGTCCGCCCTGTATCTACTAATGCAATCAACTCGACGTGCACAAACGGATGATCAAATAGAACAAGTTGGCCAACAACTTTATGCTGTGCACGCCACACGAAAGAAGAAGGCACTGCTAAGTGATGAAGAGATGTCAAATAAATTAAAACCGGAAGTGTTAAATAGATTCCAAGTGCTACAGGAAGGAGACTTCCTGGATAACAGTGGCACACTTTCCAGGAGGCAGTTCGGGAAGGTGTAGATACCACCATTGGTCGAAGACGTGGGACCAGAAAAGAATGATGGATGAGATCGGACACATGGGAGATGACTGACAGAAGCAAAGATATAAGGCACGAGAGAGAGAGAGCAAAGACAAGTGAAGAAAGGAAAGAAATGGCAGAACATTATAGACAAATACACAAACTAGTGAAAATATTTTAAAAAACTTAAATAGAAAGCCAATAAGCAGAATCACAGGAATCCAGGGACAGAAATGACACATGTACACTCTACCACATAGCCAGAGATCCGGGAGATTCCGGTAGTAGCTCTGGTGCCCCCCATAAAAGACAAGAGCGGGAGAGTACTTCTGACAGAAGAAGAGCACAACACGCAATGGTTTGAACACTTCAAAGAGATATTGAATCAACCGGAACCATCTGAACTGTTTGTCTTCGCTGAAGAGGAAGATACTCCAGAACAAGAGGTGGAGGTTGGACCAATCACAGAAACGGAAGTTGCAAATGCAATGAAGAATCGGAAAAATAACAAAGCAGCAGGCCTTGACCAGATTCCCGCAGAACTACGAAAGAGCGAAGGGGAAACGTTGAGAGGGAAACTCACGAAGCTATGTAATGCATGTTAGGAAGAAACACGTCTACCAGAAGATTGGGCGAAATGTGTGATAGTAAAATTGCCAAGGAAAGAAGTTCTTACTGTTTGTGGCAACTGGAGAGGGATCACGTTGCTCTCAGTCTCAAGAAACCTACTTTGTTCTGTACTGCTACATCGTCTTGGAGCAGCTCTGGAGATGAATCTCCGTGAGGAAGAAGCAGGATTCCGCATGGGAAGATCCTGCAGCGAACAGATCTTTATGTTAGGAAATGTGGTGGAACCATGTCTGGAATTTCAGAAGCAAATACTAATACACTTTGTTGATTTCACTAAAGCATTCGATAGTGTCTATAGAGCCACCCTGTGGCAATTTTTAAAAAATTGTATGGCATCCCAAACGCTTTCAAAAACATCTTCAAGAACTTTTACGAACAATCCAGTTGCTGCGTCAGAAAGGGGGCGTCAGAAAGTTGGATATGGCTGCCCAGCCTGCAGCTGTCTGTCTTTTAACTTCTTTCTTTTATTTTTAGCGTGTAAAAAGTGTTTATGTGAGGGGTGGGAGGGGCGAAACTACTTTTCATGGTCCCTACCTGGACGAAGAGGCAGCTTTTCCCCGGGCTGCATCTTCCACCCGTCCTCGGGGCCTACCAACGGGTCTGGAGCGGCGTTTCCTGATTGGACCGGCCGGAACTTCGGCTTCGGCGGCGGCGCAGCGCTGGAGCGCTATCGCGGAGCGGAGCCTTGGTCGCCGCGCTGGAACTCCGGTGACCTGAAGACCGCCGACAAAAAAAAATCGCGGAGTCGTGGGTGTGTGGAGCGGCCAGCTGCGGGCAGCGGCGCTGGACTTTACTTCGAGAGCCTCCGTCCCATTGGTGGAGCTCCATCCAGCCCGGCCTGTCGGCTTCCGAAGCCGTGGACTCCAGTAAGGAAACGGCCGTTCCAGGTGACCGAAGCCGCTAAGAGAGTTCTGCCGACGCCGGAGCACCATCACCCGGCGAAAACGGCCTGGAACATCGGGCCCCGTGGCAGCGACTGTGGAGGCCTCAATAGGCCTGACTATGGGTGGACATGGGGATGGGGACTGGACTTTGTGCCTTCCCTCACAATGGGAACCATTGTGGGGGGATGTTTTTATGTTTATTGTTAAATTCTTTAATTATGTGCCTGCATTGCAAGTCAAATTTCACTACACCAATTGGTGTATGTGATATTAAATGTCATTTGACCTTTGTCCTTTGATTCAGGAAACACAGAATTCTGTGACAAGTTTGCCTTCTTGCCCGCTTATGGTTCATTGTCACGATCGACTATGTCATGTGGAAGACAATAAACAAACCTGACTTTGGAACACCGTGGTGAACAGGAAGACGCCTCCCAGACCTACATTTTCCCGATGACATTGCACTACTAGCAGAGCCGAGACACACCCTTCAAGAGATGACAACCACTCTGGAGGAGAATGCATCAAAGATTTGATTAAAGCTCAGCTGCCAGAAGACTAAGACCATGCAGACTGAAGACCAGCAGCCAATAGACCAACTGATAATCAATGGTGAACCTGTGGAAAACGCCACATGATTGACCTATCTTGGCAGCATGTTCACAGTAAATGGACATACAGGCCGACATCAACTCCCTAATTGGTAAAGCTGTATCAGTCTTCAGACGAATGTAGCCATTATGTGGCGGGATATCTATAGAATTAAACGTCTCATCTTGACCACTTCCTGTTTGCGCTGTGTATAGGTATGTTGCAAAACATACCTTGAGCAGCGCTGCAGTTCTGCCGCTCCCCGTGTGCGCGACTTTGGCGCCTTTCAGAGGGGGGCGGGCTTAAAGTGCCGTTTTTCCACAGGCAGGGATAATCGATGAATGTCGGGCGATTTCGTTGCGGAAGAAAAATCGCTCCGACATTTCAGTCATGAAGGTATTTTTAAATTACTCTAAATTATTTATTAACTAGAGTAATTTAAAAATCACCTTCAAAAGCCGTGAGAACAGACAACCGGAAGGATTTTGCGTAGGGGATAAAAAAAGGTTAATAGTTTATTGTTATATTAAAAGTTGGTTTTTCGGGAGGCATTAATAATATTTTTATGTTGCGAAATGGGGTCCAAAAAATGCATGAACAAACTGTATTTTTCCGCCCGACTTCACCGCTAACCGCAACGTTCCAATCCACCGCATTCCAGTAAAACCCACTCGCTAGTTGATTTAAATGGCCATTCATTTACAGGAATCAAACACTAAATTCCTTCCATTTGGTCTAGAAATTCATGAAAATGAGATTTAAAAATTATGTTATATTGTGGATTATTGTGTGAATGTTATTTGGACACTTAGGCAATTAAAAAAAAAGTTTATCTTTTCTTAAGAAATGGATAGATGTTTAGATCTACTCATTGAATTTTGTAATTAGCTACAATTAGATAACTAACTAATTATATGCTTTAATTTCAGGTCATCCAAGTAAGATTGTTTCATATTTGTTTCAGAATGCTTCAATCTATAATAACTGAAAATGTCATTGAGTTCTCTTAATTTTTAAGAAAGTTATGGGCTTTTAACTTTTCCAGATCACAGCTTTTGAGAAGTCAATTGAAAGGCAATGGGGAGCAAGATGCTAATTTCCGAGTATGAAAATGGCCATAACTTTCTTAATACTGAAGATATGAAAGTAAATTAGGTGTCAAATAAACTTCTTTTTATGCTTTATCTGATGTGATAAATTGCAGACTTGATTTTTAAAATCTCAAAATTTTGTAACATTGCTACTGTGTATTGATTTTAGAAAAAACGCTACCACATCTGTAATCTTTTGGCCATCTTGCTCAGAGTCCCCCCCCCCCCCCCCCCCGCACATCAGGCCCCGATGACTATTCCCATCGATGAAACATAAAAGACTTATTAATGTTCAAAAATTATTGAGATTCTCTGTCCTGTCAATGTAAAATGTAAAAAGAATCTTAAGAAAGAAATAAGAAAAGCTAAAAGAAGATATGAGGTTGATTTGGCAAGAAAGGTGAAAGTAAATCCAAAGGGCTTCTACAGCTATATTAATAGCAAAGGGATAACGAGGGATAAAATTGGACCATTAGAGAGCCAGAATGGACAGCTATCTGCAGAGATGGGGGAGATATTGAACAATTTATTTTCTTCGGTATTCACCAAGGAGAACTATGTGAGGTAAGGAAAAAAAGTAGAGTGGCTATGGAAACTATGAGATTCAAAGAGGAGGAAGTACTGACACTTTTGAAAAATATAAAAGTGGATAAGTCTCCAAGTCCTGACAGGATATTCCCTAGGACATTGAGGGAAGTTAGTGTGGAAATAGCAGGCGCTATGATAGAAATATTTCAAATGTCATTAGAAACGGGAATAGTGCCGGAGGATTGGCATGTTCTTCCATTGTTTAAAAAGGGTTCAAAGAATAAACCTAGCAATTATAAACCTGTTAGTTTGACGTCAGTGGTGGGCAAATTAATGGAAAGGATACTTAGAGATAATATATAGAGATAATATATATAAGCATCTGGATAGACAGGGTCTGATCAAGAACAGTCAACATGGATTTGTGTGATACTTTGCATGTTTGACAGACCTTCTTGAATTTTTTGAAGATGTTACCAGGGAAATTGATGAGGGAAAAGCAGTGGATGTTGTCTATATGGATTTCAGTAAGGCCTTTGACAAGGTTCCCCATGTTTGCACTGTTGTTTGTCATGTACATCAATGATCTAGATAATGGGGTGGAAAATTGGATAAGTAAGTATGCAGATGATACTAAGATAGGTGGTGCTGTGGATAATGAGGTAGATTTTCAAAGTCTACAGAGAGATTTGGGCCATTTGGAAGAGTGGGCTGAAAGATGGCAGATGGAGTTTAATGCTGATAAGTGTGAGGCGCAGAAGGCCCTTCCAGTCCGTGCCGACCATTTATTTTCCCCTAGTCCCATCTACCTGCACTCAGACCATACCCCTCCATTCCCTTCCCGTCCATATACCTATCCACTTTACTTTTAAATGTTAAAATCGATCCTGCCTCCACCACTTCTGCTGGAAGATCATTCCACACAGCCACCACTCTCTGAGTAAAGAAGTTCCCCCTCATGTTACCCCTAAACTTCTGTCCCTTAATTCTCATGTCATGCCCTCGTGTTTGAATCTTCCCTACCCTCAATGGGAAAAGCTTATCCATGTCAACTCTGTCTATCCCTTTCATTATTTTAAAGACCTCAATCAAGTCCCCCCTTAACCTTCTGCGCTCCAAAGAATAAAGACCTAACTTGTTCAACCTTTCTCTGAAACTTAGTTGCTGGAACCCAGGCAACATTCTACTAATCTCCTCTGTACTCTCTCTATTTTGTTGACATCCTTCCTATAATTAGGCGACCAAAATTGTACACCATACTCCAGAATTGGTCCCACCAATGCCTTGTACAATTTTAACATTACTTCCCTACTTCTATATTCAATGCTCTGATTTATAAAGGCCAGCACACCAAAAGCTTTCTTTACCACCCTATCTACATGCGATTCCACCTTCTAGGGAACTATGCACAGTTATTCCTAGACCCCTCTGTTCCACAGCATTCTTCAATTCCCTACCATTTACCATGTGCGTCCTATTTTGATTTGGCCTGCCAAGGTGTAACACCTCACACTTATCAGCATTGATGATCAGCCATGATCACATTGAATGGCGGTGCAGGCTCGAAGGGCCGAAGGGCCTACTCCTGCACCTATTGTCTATGTTTCTAAACTCCATCTGCCATCTTTCAGCCCACTCTTCCAAATGGCCCAAATCTCTTTGTAGACTTTGAAAATTACCTCATTATCCACAGCACCACTTATCTTAGTATCATCTGCATACTTACTTATCCAATTTTCCACCCCATCATCTTGATCATTGATGTACATGACAAACAACAGTGGACCCAACACAGATCCCAGAGGCACCCCACTGGTCACCGGCTTCCAACCTGACAAACAGCCATCCACCATTATTCTCTGGCATCTCCCATTCAGTCACCGTTGAATCCCTCTTGCTACTCCGCCATTAACACCCAAAGATTGAACCTTCTTAACCAACCTTCCATGCGGAACCTTGTCAAAGGCCTTACTGAAATCCATATAGACAACATCCACTGCTTTACCCTCATCAATTACCCTACTAACCTCTTCGAAAATTTCAAGAAGGTTTGTCAAACATGACCTTCCATGCACAAATCCATGTTGACTGTTCTTGATCAGACCCTGTTTATCCAGATGCTTATATATATTATCTCTAAGTATCCTTTCCATTAATTTGCCCACCACTGACGTCAAACTAACAGGTCTAAACTGTAAGATCGCAATAATTTACAGAGAGTTGTGGATGTGACCCAGACCATCACACAAACCAACCTATAAAAACATAGAAAATAGGTGCAGGAGGACGCCATTCGGCTCTTCGAACCAGCACCGCCATTCATTGTGATCATGGCTGATCGTCCGCTATCAATACCCGTGCCTGCCTTCTCCCCATATCCCTTGACTCCACTAGCCCCTAGAGCTCTATCCAACTCTCTCTTAAATCCATCCAGTGATTTGGCCTCCACTGCCCTCTGTGGCAGGGAATTCCAAAAATGCACATGTCTCTGGTTGAAAAAAGTTTTTTTCTCACCTAAGTGTTAAGTGACCTCCCCTTTATTCTAAGACTGTGGCCCCTGGTTCTGGATTCACCGAACATTGGGAACATTTTTCCTGCATCTAGCTTGTCATATCCTTTTATAATTGTATATATTTCTATAAGATCCCCCTTATCCTTCTAAACTCCTGTGAATACAAGCCTAGTCTTTTCAATCTTTCCTCATATGACAGCCCCGCCATCCCAGGGATGAATCTCGTGAACCTACGCTGCACATCCTCAATCACAAGGATGTCCTTCCTCAAATTAGGAGACCAAAACTGTACACAATACTCCAGATGTGTTCTCACCAGAGCCCTATACTACTGCAGAAGAACCTCTTTACTGTTATACTGTAATCCTCTTGTTATGATGGCCATAATTCCATTAGCTTTCTTCACTGCCTGCTTTACCTGCACGCCATCCTTCAGTGACCGGCGTACAAGGACGCCCAGGTCTCGCTGCACCTCCCCCTTACCTAACCTAACCCTATTGAGAAATAATCTGCCCCCTTGTTTTTGCCGCATAGTGGATAACCTCACATGTATCTATATTATACTGCATCTGTCACGCATCTGCCCACTCACTCAACCTCTCCACGTCACCCTGCAACCTCCTAACATCCTCTTCACAGTTCACACTGCCACCCAGCTTTGTGTCATCCGCAAACTTGCTAGTGTTGCTCCTAATTCCCTCTTCCAAATCATTAATATGGTGAAGGTTATAAATGGCATGAATGAATAAGGGTTAATCTACAGGAAAGATATAAATAAGTAGGAACATGGGATTTTATCATGGAATGATAACAAGAGGGTTTGAAAATATGCGGAACTGAGGATACTTTGGGATTGAAGGGTTAAGTATTCAGTCTCTTGGATATCGTGGGGTAAATAGTGGCTGATGTAAATAAAGTTTTGTTAACGCTGTTGTGACACCACCATTCATGTAAAGCCTGTTATAATTCATGCCGCTGGAATCGGCTGAAATGTATTATGTTGGGCATGCTTGTGATTGGGTGGAAAGATTGCACCCACCTAAATAACTATGTGAAATGTTGACTGATGAATGTTATTCTGCATTGATTGGCATAGGGATCAGCGCCTAATAAAGGAGCCAATTCCTTGTATTAACCCTATAAATATATGTTTTCCTTTGTGTGCAGCCAAATGTGCTTCCCATTTGCTGAGCTGGAGAGCTCTCAGAGCAGGAAAGGAAAGCAAGGTCACCATGGTAAAATAAAGGATTTTTACAGTATTCTAATAGAGTGGGAGATTGCAACCTTCACGTTGTCCACCCTGTTTCAACGAATGCAATCAACCTGGCGCGCACAAACAGAAGATCAAACAGAACAAGTTGTCTTGCAACTTTAGGCTGTGCACGCCATACGCAAGAAGATGATGTATTATGTTGGGCATTGTATTCTAATCGGTGTTTTCATTGAACAGAATAAGGAGTGCAAAAACCGGAATTAGCAATAGCATCGTTCTCACAGTTCACATTGCCACCCAGCTTTGTGTCATCTGCAAAGTTGCTAATGTTACTTTTGATCCCTTCTTCTAAATCACTAATAGATATTGCAAATAGCTGCGGTCCCAGCATCGAGCCTGCCATTCTGAAAGGGACCCGTTAATCCCTACTCTTTGTTTCCCGTCTGCCAATCAATGTTCTATCCATGTCAGTAGCCTACCCCAAGACCAGGTGCTGTGTTTACCCAGTAATCTCCAATGTGGGACCTTATCAAACGCGTTTTGAAAGTCCAGGCTCACTACATCCACTGGTTCCGCCTTGTCCATTATCCAAGTTACATCCTCAAAAAATGCCAGAAGGTTAGTCAAGCATTCGTAAGAGATAGAACGATTCCAAGCGGAGTAAGGGGCGATCGTGGCTGACAACGGAAGACAGGGACAATATAAAAAATAAAAGTGAAGAAGCATAACATAGCAAATATGATCGGGAAGCCAGAGGATTGGGAAACTTTTAAAGAGCAACAGAAGATAACTAAAAAGGCAATACTGGTAGAAAAGGTCAGGTACGAAGGTAAGCTAGCTACAAATATAAAGGAGGATAGTAAACATTTCTTTAGGTATGTGAAGAGGAAAAAATAATAAGACCAAAGTTGGACCCATGAAGACTGAAAAAAATTGAATTAATTATGGGGAACAAAGAAATGGCAGATGTGTTGAGCAGGTAATTTGGATCCGTCTCCTAGCAGGTACACAACCAATTTCCCTGCTATACCTGTGTCCAGAGGATTTTGGGTGATGGAGGAACTGAAGGAAGTTCGCATTCGGCAGGAAATGTTTCCGGGTAGACTGATGCGACTGAAGGCTGCTAAGTACCCAGGGCCTTGTACAGAGAATCGTAGACCAGTTAGCCTGACATCGGTGGTGCGCAATGTACTGGAGTCAATTATGAAAGATCAAATAGCGGCACATTTAGATAGCAGTAACAGGATCGGTTCAAGTCAACATGGATTTGCGGAGGGAGAATCACGCTTGACTAATCTTTTTGAATTTTTTGAGCATGTAACTAGGAAAATGGGCAAGGGAGCGCCTGTTGACGTAGCGTACCTGGACTTTCAGAAAGCGTTTGATAAGTTCCCACATACGAGGTTAGTGGGCCTAATTAGAGCACGGTATTGGGGGTAGGGAACTGACACGGGTACAAAATTGGTTGACAGTCAGGAAATAAACAGTATGGATAAAGGAGTCCCTTTCAGAATGGCATTCAGTGACTAGTGGGGTACCGCAAGGCTCGGTGCTGGGACCGCAGCTATTTACAATGTACATGAACGATTGAGACGAAGGGATTAAAAGTAACATTAGTAAATTTGCAGATGACACAAAACTGGGTGTGAACTGTGATGTGGTTGCTGTGAGGATGCAGGGTGACTTGGACAGTTTGGGTTAGTGGGCAGCTGCATGGCAGATGCAGTTTAATGTGGATAAATTTAAGGTTATCCTCTTTGGTGGCAACAACTGGAACACAGATTATTATCATAAATGTTCATTTGGGCAAACGGGAAGGACGTCGAGATCTTGGGGTCCTTGTGGATCAGTCACTGAAATTAAGCATGCAGATAGAGCAGTCAGTGAAGAAAGCGAATGGCATGTTGACCTTCATAACAAGAGGAGTTGAGTGTTGGGGCAAATAGGTCCTTCTGCAGTTATACAGGGCCCGTGTGAAACCACACCTGTAGTATTGTGCCCAGTTTTGGTCTCCAGATTTGTGAAAGGATAGCATTCCTATTGGGCGAGTGCAGCGTAGGTTCATGAGGTTAATTCACGGGATGGCAGGACTGTCATATGTTGATAGAATGGAGCATCTGCGCTAGTATAATCTGGAAATTTGAAGGATGAGAAGCGATCTCATTGAAACATATAAGATTATTAAGGTTAGGACACACTGGAGGCAGGAAACATGTTCCCGATATTGGGGGAGTCCATGACCAGCTCCTACGGTTTCAGGATAAGGGATGAACGGTTTGGAACGAAGACGAGGAAAAACGTTTTCACACAGAAGGTTGTGAATTTGTAGATTTCTCTGCCTCAGAAGGCAGTGGACGCTAATTCTCTGGATACTTTCAAGAGAGAGTTAGATAGAGCTCCTAAAAATAGCGGAGTCGGGGGATATGTGGTGAACTCATGAAGAGGGTGCTAATTGGGGATGATCAGCCATGATCACAGTAATTGATTTGAAGTGTCGAATGACCAACGCCTGCATTTATTGTCCATTGTCTATTGTCTATCGTCTGACAGACGCATCCATTCTGCCTGCCCTTGCATATCTAAGCTGTTTTTCACATATCTCAATTCTTCATATCACACATGTCCACACCATCCCACCCACATCCGAGAGACCTCACTTGTGTTTAAATAACTTTCAAATTCCAACCCCCCATTGCCTCATCACTCCGGACGTCCAGTCATCTACACCTCCACTCACAACCAGGAAGGTGTTAACCGCTCCGTTTCTTCTTCCAACAGAGATTCAACCAATGTCCCTGTACTAACGCACCTCTCGGCATGATGACTTTATCCGTGCTGTTTCGTGCATCCATGGCGAACTTATGGATTAATTAACATCACAATTAATTCCGCCCAAGGCAAATTCAACTGGACTCTCACTGATGCATATCTACCATTAATTGACAATAGACAATAGACAATAGGTGCAGGAGTAGGCCATTCGGCCCTGCGAGCCAGCACCGCCATCCAGAGGACCAGCCTCGACTGCCCTCTGAGGCAGATAATTCCACAGACTCAACACTCTCTGTGAAAAAAAAGTGTTTCCACGTCTCCGTTCTAACTGGCTTACTCCTTATTCTTAAACTGTGGCCCCTGGTTCTGGACTCCCCCAACATCGGGAACATGTTTTCTGCCTCTAGCGTGTCCAAACCCTTAACAATCTTATATGTTTCAATGAGATCACCTCTCATCCTTCTAAACTCCAGAGTGTACAAGCCCAGCTGCTCCATTCGCTCACCGTATGACAGTCCCGCCATCCCGGGAATTAACCTTGCAAACCTACGCTGCACTCCCTCAATAGCAAGAATGTCCTTCCTCAAATTAGGGGACCAAAACTGCACACAATACTACAGGTGTCATCTCACTAGGGCTCTATCCAACTGCAGAATTACCTCTTTGCTCCTATATTCGATTCCTCTTGCTATAAAAGGCCAACATGCCATTCACTTTCTTCATTGCCTGCTGTACCTGCATGCTTACTTTCATGGACTGATGAACAAGTACCCCGAGAACCCGTTGTACTTCCCCTTTTCCCAACTTGACGCCATTTAGATAGTAATCTGCCTTCGTTTTTTGCTACCAAAGTGGATAACCTCACATCTGCCATGCATCTGCCCCCTCCCCCAACCTGTCCAAGACACCATGCATTATCATAGCATCCTCCTCACAGTTCACACTGCCACCCAGCTTTGTGTCATCTGCAAATTTGGTAATGTTACTTTGAATCCCTTCTTCCAAATCATTGATGTATATTGTAAATAGCTCGGTCCCAGCACCGAGTCTTGCGGTACCCCACTAGTCACTGCCTGCCATTCTGAAAGGGACCCGTTAATCCCTACTGCTTGTTTCCTGTCTGCCAACCACTTCTCTATCCATGTCAGCACTCTACCCCCAATAACATGCGCCCTAATTTAGCCCACTAATCTCCTATATGGTACCTTATCAAATGCTTAATGAAATCCAGGTACACTACATCCACTGGCTCTCCTTGTCCATTTTCCTCGTTACTTCTTCAAAGCATTGCAGATAATTAGTCAAGCATGATTTCCCCTTCGTAAATCCATGCTGACTCGGACCGACCCTGTTATTGCTGTCCTAATGTTCGGCTATTTCATCATTTATAATTTACTGCAGCATCTTCCCCACCACCGATGTCAGGCTAACTGGTCTGTTTTCTCTCTCCCGCCTTTCTTAAAAAGTGGGATAATATTAGCTAACCTCCAATCCATAGGAACTGATCCTGAGTCTATAGAACATTGAAAAATTATCACCAATGCATCCACGATTTCTAGAGCCACTTCCTTATGTGCCCTGGGATGCAGACCATGATGCCCTGGGGATATATAAGACTGCAGTCCCATCAGTCTATCCATTTCTTGCCTAATGTGGGGTTCCTTCTCTGTCATCCCAGATAAAATATCAGGAAGATTATTTGTTTCCTTGTTCCCCATAATACATTCACCTTTTTCGGTCTTCAAGGGTCCAACTTTGAACTGAACTATTTTTTCCTCTTCACATACCTAAATAAACTTTTACTATCCTGCTTTATATTCTTGGCTAGCTCACCTTCGCACCTCATCTTTTCTCCGCGTATTGTCTTTTTGGTTATCATCAGTAGTATTAGTAGTAAGCACAAGGTAGTGATTGTGGGAGATTTCAACTTTCCACACATAGACTGGGAAACACATTCTATAAATGGGCTGGATGGTTTGGAGTTTGTAAAATGTGTGCAGGATAGTTTTTTGCAGCAATACATAGAGGTGCCTACTAGAGGAGGGGCAGTGCTGGACCTCCTGTTAGGAAATGAGACGGGACAGGTGGCGGAGGTATGCGTTGGGGAGCACTTCGGGTCCAGTGATCACAATACCATTAGTTTCAATATAATTATGGAGAAGGACAGAACTGGGCCTAGGGTTGAGATTTTTGATTGGAGAAAGGCTAACTTTAACGAGATGCGAGATGATTTAAAAGGAGTGAACTGGGACATTTTATTTTATGGGAAAGATCTAGAAGAGAAATGGAGGACATTTAAAGGGGAAATTTTAAAGTACAGAATCTTTACGTTCCTGTTCGCTTGAAAGGAACCAGTAAAAATTGGAAAGAGCCCTGGTTTTCAAGGGAAATTGGACATCTTGTTCGGAAAAAGAGGGAGATCTACAATAATTATAGGCAGCATGGAGTAAATGAGGTGCTTGAGGAGTATAAGGAATGTAAAAAGAACCTTAAGAAAGAAATTAGAAAAGCTAAAAGAAGATATGAGGTTGCTTTGGCAAGTAAGGTGAAAGTAAATCCAAAGGGTTTCTACAGCTATATTAATAGCAAAAGGATAACAAGGGATAAAATTGGTCCATTGGAGAGAACGAGTGGACAGCTATCTGCAGAGCCAAAAGAGATGGGGGAGATATTGAACTATTTCTTTTCTTCGGTATTCACCAAGGAGAAGGATATTGAATTATGTGAGGTAAGGGAAACTAGTAGAGTAGCTATGGATACTATGAGTTTCAAAGTAAAAGAAGTACTGACACTTTTGAAAAATATAAAAGTGGATAAGTCTCCAGGTCCTGACAGGATATTCCCTAGGACATTGAGGGAAGTTAGTGTAGAAATAGCCGGGGCTATGACAGAAATATTTCAAATGTCATTAGAAACGGGAATAGTCCCCGAGGATTGGAGTACTGTGCATGTTGTTCCATTGTTTAAAAAGGGTTCTAAGAGTAAACCTAGCAATTATAGACCGGTTAGTTTGACTTCAGTGGTGGGCAAATTAATGGAAAAGATACTTAGAGATAATATATATAAGCATCTGGATAAACAGGGTCTAAAAGGACCAGTCAACATGGATTTATGCCTGGAAGGTCATGTTTGACTAATCTTCTTGAATTTTTTGAAGAGATTACTAGGGAAATTGACGAGGGTAAAGCAGTGGATGTTGTCTATATGGACTTCAGTAAGGCCTTTGACAAGGTTCCTCATGGAAGGTTGGTTAAGAAGGTTCAACTGTTGGGTATAAATGCAGGAATAGCAAGATGGATTCAACAGTGGCTGAATGGGAGAAGCCACAGGGTAATGGTGGATGGCTGTTTGTCGGGTTGGAGGCAGGTGACTAGTGGGGTGCCTCAGGGATCTGTGTTGGGTCCTTTGTTGTTTGTCATGTACATCAATGATATGGATGAAGGGGCAGTAAATTGGATTTGTAAGTATGCAGATGATACCAAGATAGAGGGTGTTGTGGATAATGAAGAGGATTTCCAAAGTCTACAGATTGATTTAGGCCAGTTGGAAAAATGGGCTGAAA
>OY740805.1:11194960-11342460 GCA_963514005.1 Raja brachyura
AATCCTTCACTTCAGAATAACATGAACAAGCTGGCGTTGAACTTTCTTCTCGCTCTTTTGCACTTCTGCCATTTACCTGCCTCAATTGACAAAACACAGGCGAATAACACTTGAACAGCTGCATGGGCACAAAAGGTTATGCGTCAATTGACGGCAATGGGACCTCTGATAGGATTTTGTTCTCCTAATTTGTGGAAACCTTTTTTCGTATTCAGGGAGTGCAGCATAGGTTCCGCAGGTTCAATCCCGGAATGGTGGGACTGAAATATTATGAAATAATTGGTCGACTGGAATTTAGATGATTGGGGATTTGTAAAAACTTGTACAATTCTTAAAGTGTTGGGCAGGCTAGATGCAGGAAAAAAACGTTCCCGCTTTTGCGGGAGACTAGAACCAGTGGTCGCAGTTTACGAATATTTAACAATAAGACCATTTATGACTGCGATAAAGTAAAACGTTTTTTACCCAGACAGTTGTGAATCTGTGGAATTCTCTCAATCAAACACTCTCTTGAAAAATAAGTTTGGGAATACGAGCTGGGGGTCGAAATCGGATGTGCCGTAATTTTATTTGGGAACTGGGGCGAGAAATATGAAAGATT
Organism: Raja brachyura; assembly: GCA_963514005.1. The sequence goes on from OY740805.1 coordinate 11,195,562, forward strand.
TGGAATATAAATGTGAGATGAATGTTTCTGCTGATGGTTTAGCTCTTTCACCACGTGAATACGTGGTTTTCCATATCCTGCTTGCTTCAGCGCTGCACGCTGTCCCCTTATGTCAGGCATAATGACAATCGTCTGAAAATCTTAACAAACAAAAACAACTTTGTGGCAGAGTTTGTTGGCCGAAGGCTTTGCAATTTTGCTATACTCTGATCTCCATGTCTGCGTTTGCAAATTGCAGAGCTTGGTCGTGTGTGATTCCCTTTCCAGGAACAAGGCTTACTGTAACAGAGCTGCCGTATTCTGTAAGTGGTTTGCTTTTTTAAACAGTGCTGTATTCGGGCCCTTTGCTCACTTCCACTGATAAACTCGCCGAATTACAATTCACTGCGCTACCGTAGATGCACCTTGAAATATTGGGGTTAGCCAACCAACAATTAGCCCATGTCATCTCTTGAGAAAAGTTGAGCCCAGTAGGCATCAGTCGTGATGAATAAACGATAGACAATAAAACATAGGTGTAGGAATAGGCCATTCGGACATTCGATCCAGTACCGCCGTTCACTGCGATCATGGTTGGCCACCCACACTCAGTATATAGTTCCTCCCTTTTCCCCATATCTCCTGACTCTGGTATATTTAAGAGCTCTACCCAACTCTTTGTTGAAAGCCTACAGAGAATTGGCATCCACTGCCTTCTGAGGCAGACAATTCCACAGATTCACAACACTCTGTGTAAAAACGTTTTTCCTCATCTCCGTTCTAAATGGCTTACCCCTTATTCTTAAACTGTGGCACCTGGTTCTGTACTCCCCCTACATCGGGAACATGTTTACTGCGTCTCGCGTGACCAACCCCTTAATAATCTTACATACTTCCACACGATTCCGTCACATTCTTCTAAATCCGAGAGTATAAAATCACAGCCGCACCATTCTCACAACGTATGACAGTCCCGCTGTCCCGGGAATTAACCTCGTGAACCTGTACAACTGCAGAAGCACCTCTTTGCTCCTCTACTCAACTCCTCTTGTTATGAAGGGCAACATGCCATTCGCTTACTTCACTGCGTGCTGTACATGCATGCTTACTTTCATTGACTGATGAATAAGGACCCCAGATCTCGTTGTACTTCCCCTTTTCCCAACTTGACACCATTCAGCTAATAATCTGCCTTCTAGTTTTTTTCCACCAAAGTGGATAACCTTACATCTTTTCACATCAAACTGCATCTGCCGTGCACCTGCCCACTCACCCAACATGTCCAATTCACCCTGCATCCTCATAGTAACCTCTTCACAGTTCACACTGCCACCCAGCTATGTGCCATCTGCAAATCTGCTAATGTTACTTTTAATCCCTTCATTTAAATCATTAATGCATGTTCTAAATAGCTGCGGGCTCTGAGCCTTGCGGTACCCCACTTGTCATTGCCGCCCATACTGAAAGGGGCCCGTAAATCCCTACTCTTTGCTTCCTGTCTGCCAACCAATACTCTATACGTTTCAGCACCCTACCCCCAATACCATGTGCTCTAATTTTGCCCACTAATTTCCTACGCGGGAGCTTATCAAATGTTTTCTGAAAGACCAGGTACACTACATCCTCTGGCACTACTTGTCTGTTTCCCTGTTACATCCTCAAAAAAATCCTGAAGATTAGTCAAGCCTGATTACCCCACCGTAAATCCATTCTGTTGCGGACCGATCCTGCTACTGCTATCATAATGTGCTGCCATTTCATGTTTTATGATTGACTCGGGTCAATCTCCCCCACCGATATCAGGCTAACTGGTCTATAATTCCGTTTTCTCTCTCCCCTCTTCCTTAAAATGTGATATTACATTGAATGGCAATAGTTTTGAGAATTTAAGATGATAGAAATTAACATCCAGGGATTGATAATTACCAGTGCTACCATTAAGGGCTAAAGACGACCATGATCCAGTCATTAAATGGAAGATCCTTCCTTCTCACAAACATCCTGCCTACCCGATCATTTTAATGCTTCATTCTTTCCTCTTGTCTTGTCCGTTATTGCTGCCGAAGCAGATACGATCGGGAGATTCAAAGGAATTTTCATTGTGTTCATTTATGGGCACCATGTTACATAGACACATAGAAACATAGAAAATAGGTGCAGGAGTAGGCCATTCGGCCCTTCGAACCTGCACCGCCATTCAATATGATCATGGCTGATCATCCAACTCAGTGTCCCTTACCTGCCTTCTCTCCATACCCCTGATCCCTTTTGCCACAAGGACCGCATCTAACTCCCTCTTAAATATAGCCAACGAACTGGCCTCAACTACCTTCTGTGGTAGAGAATTCCTGAGATTACGCACAGGAAAGATGTTGTCAAGCTGGAATTGCAACAGCGAAGATTTGCGAGGACTAGAGGCTCTGAGCTATAGTTAGAGGTTGATTTGGCTGGGACGGTATACATCGAAGCGCAGGAGAATGAGGGGTGATCAGAACGTCATGAGAGGGCCAGATCGGGTAGACGAACATAGTCTCCTGTCCAGATTAGGCGAATCGAGGTCCAGAGGAGACAGGTTTAAGGTGAAGGGGACAATATTTCATAGGGAGCTGAGTGGTAAATTTTGCACATAAACATTATGGAACAAACTACCAGATAAGGTAGTTGAGGCTGGCACTATCTCAGCGTTGAAGCAACAGTTAGACAGGTACATGGATTGGATTCGTTTGTAGGGATATGGACTGAACGCGGACATGTGGGACTGGTGTAGATGGGACATGTTTGCCGGTGTGGGCAAGTTGGGCCGAAGGTCATGTGACACGTGGTATCACTCCACGACACCATCGCTCGAATAACAAATGAATCGATATTGATCACATTGAAGCAGAGACGATAAGTGTAACATGGCATCGTGTTTGTATTCGAATGGTGTGCCGAGGCGCCGTTTTTATGCTACACGTTTCTGTGTTCTAAGATCGAAAGAAGGAATATGTATAACAGTTCTGCCAGCTTCATATTCCAGGAGTGAGTATCAGTCCATGGACCATCTTGGACTTATGATCCTATGGGGGAAAATATAACCTGAATCGCCACGTGTATCTTTCCACGAAGTGAACCAATAATTAATTCGGGTTGTCGATGGTTTGCTCATTAAATGTATTCCATGAATTGTACTGAACGTTCTGTGATCGTGTTCATATAAACCGTACTCTGCTGCCAGTTATAGGTGGCAGACATATGGCTGTGTCTCAGAAGGGATAAACTGACGAAGGACGAGTTAATTGTTAACTCTGCCCGTCACCGGGGATTAGTGGGGAGAGGCGACAGGGAAGGAAGAGAGCTTCGGCGCTGCGTATGCACGAGAAGAGCGGTAGAACAGGCCTAGGTAACAAATGAATTAGCTATGTCTATGTCTATGTCTATGTAGATGTAAAGTCGGTCGCCCTACACATATCATAACCCCAAGCGAAAGCAGACTGCCCATCGTCTGTGTGTCAGGCAGCATTCGTCACCTCACGTTCTTTCACAGACCAGTCGTAGACCGGGCAGCCTGTCCGACAAGCATGCAACTCCATGCGATGAGTGCGACAGGCTATGTGGTATGATGACTGTTGTATATTGTCTTGTTGTATGTTGAGCCACGTCAAAGAAGATTTTCTGTTACGACAGACAATAAAGTTTTCTGAATCTGAATCTGAATCTGACCTAACGTGGTCGCTTGAGCCGTCCGGCGTCTCGGGCCCACTTCGATCGCCGGAGCCGTGCGGAATTTTGCTGAGTTCGTCCCGACATCCGAAAAACTGACTATGTTCGAAAATTCCGCGCGGCAACGGCTTGTCGGCTCGCAGTCGCCTCGACGCATTACACACCGCCTTTGCGTCGTGCCTCTGCAACCCTCTCTGTAGGTGCCTCCGTGACCCTCTATGTGTGTGGCTCCGTGGCCCTCTGTATGTGTGCCTCTGTGCCCCTCTCTGTGTGCCCCTCTCTGTCCTGGCGAATTTACCTTAAGACTTCGCTCCAAGTTCGCCTCACTTTGCGCCGCGTTGCGCCACTCACCCGACCTCCGCGCGGCCCTCGCTGCCGGTTTGGTCGCGCTTGCCGCATGCAGGCGCATGCTGGTGGGAACGGCCCTGTACAGGGATCACCCGACCTCCGCGCGGCCCCCGCTTCTAGTTTGATAGCGCTCATCGCATGGAGTCGGATGCTGGTAGGACAGGCCAATTTCATTGAGAAATGGTCTGCACGGAAATATGCCCTCCGGCCCACCATTTGCAGTTCAAGCATCGTCTGCTCACATCGCTTAACAGGACTGGCACGTAGATTTGTAATACTTTTCGAAATATTTCCACCTTTCCTACATTGTGTGAACAGGGGCAGACACGAGATACAAAAATGGAATCAGACATTTCGGCCTACCCAGCTCACGCTAACCTTTAATTACCCATTCACAATAGATGTATATTATCCCACTTCCTCATCGACTCCCTACAGACAAGGGAATTTAAAAAAAATTATTAACGAACAAATGTCGGTCTAAACTGGAGTAACGAGAGAAATCCCACGGGATCACAGGGAGAACATGGCAATTCCGCACGCGAGGTCTCTCCTCTCTACGAGTACAATCTGTACTGTGTATACGTTGTGATTGCTGCAGTTTCCTCGCACATTCCAAAGACATAAAGGTTTGTACGTTATTTGGCTCCTGCAATCCCCCCCCCCCCCCCCCCCCCCCCCCCCTAGTGTGCAGGATAGGTGATCCCTCATCCACGCAGCCTCGATAGACCGAAGAGCCTGGTGGCACGTTGTACATGAAAACTAGAGTCAGGACCGAACCCGAGTCCCTGGCGGTGTGAGGATAGAGGCCTATGTTGTGGAAACTGGGGGAAACTCTCATCCCTTCGTCACTGTGCCAACCTTATTTGTAAGCCCGTTGCATTACAATATGGTTTCTCCAATGTCAGAGGCCACGGGCTCATATCAGAACAGATGGATCAATGGGTAAAATAGGATATTTGCATCAAAACGTCGGAAATCACATGAGACCACACCAGGGGCAATGCATCCTGTTGTGCCCATCGTAATATTTGATTGTAACGCAGTAGAGAGTCCGAGCCTTCTCGCAGGGTGGATATGTCAAATATTAGAGAATATATATTTCACATGAGAGGGGCAACTTTTCAAGGGAATGTGCGAGGGAGTTGATTTTACACTGAGAGGTATTTGCCTGGAACGAATTCCCGAGGTGGTGGCAGAAGCAGACACATAGTGTTTTTTAAGAGGCCCTTTTATGGGCTCACGGGTACGCTGGGAATGGTTGGTTATGACCCACGTGGAAGCAGAAAATGCTGGTTTACCTCGGCGTCATGTTCGGCACAGGCATTGTGAAGCTAGGTGCCTGCGACTGCATTAGACCGGTCTTGTGATATGCTCCATGAAACGCATACGCCGTGATAGGCAATACAATGCCGCCGTCCGATATTCTGATATTAATTTTAAATATATAATTAAGGAGCCTGAATACTGCATAAATATTGTGTTGTTGGCCCGGTGCCGAGTGGTATAATAGTCGGATTTTATAATGGTGAGGCGTCTGTTTCACGGCATGACCTTGGAATGGACCCAGAATACATACATTTATTGATGAGGCAGTTCAAATCCGCCAGATATTTCACACTGGACGCTGAGCGACTTTCTGAGCCAAATACCAGTGGTCAGACTGACGGTCGCCACATGGAACAAAGCGATCACCATCGTGTCCAAAACACGCCATACACGCCAACACACGCACCAACTTGGTTCAGAATAAATACAGCAGCGTCGTCTGTCCGCTCAACCAGCTCTTTGCTACTGAAAGAGCATCAGCGCTGAAGATGGGCAACATGTTTCAGCTCGTCTTCGGACTTTTGCTCTTGACGCAACCGATCTCAGCGGGACTGGGAGAAACTGGACCTTCCACGGATGGTGCGTAAACAGTTGTATGTGCGTTTACATTTCCGCATCGGAGGGCAGGTCAAGGGGATGATATATTTAAATCCGTTTTTTGTGTAGTCGGCCTTTATTATTTGCAATGTTCGGATGACATGGATGGAATTGGGAGCAAGTCTGGAGATTGGTAACGCAGAAACTCAGATCCCGATGCTCCACGCTCGTGAGTTTGGCCTGAGCACCATGAACCATTAGGTTTAGGTTTAGATGTATTATTATCACGTGTACAATTAAAAGTTTTGCTGTGCATGTTATCAGATTCTACTACAAATTAGTGCAAACACGTCTATCATTACGAAGATAGACACAAAAACATGTATTAATTCCGCGAATCAGGCAGCTTCTCTGTAGAGAAGGAATAGGTCCCGGTTCGGCTCGAAGGTGAGAGTCAGATGATAGGAAAAATGGAAGTACAGGTGGTGATGTGGAGAGTTGTAGGAAAGTGAATTAAAAATATGCCAAAAGTACCGATGCTCAAGGAAAGGTGAAGCCACAATGGTTCATTGTTGGCTGTAGGTTGGGTGATAACGAGTTCGCAGCAGGACTCAGAGTTCACAGCAGTCATTCGCAGCAGGACGGCAGTGCAATTGGTACTACGTATGTGGGGGAGGGACTGAGGACGAGGAGATGGAAGGGTAACTTGTAGTTAGAGAAACCAATATTTATACCGCTGGGTTATAAGCTGCCCAAGGGAAATAAAATTCCCCTTGCTGAGGACACATCTACTGTATTTACACGAGGCGTGAAATGCTTCGTTGGTCCCAAAATTTTCCTTGGGCCTCACTGTGACAACGAAAGAGGCGCAGAACAGAAAGGTCAGTATGGGAAGAGGAAGGGAAGTTAAAGTGTCAACCGGGAGATCCCGTGGGCCAAGACAAACTGAGCGAAGTTTTTCAGCAAAACGATTGCTCAGCCTACGCTTAGTCTCGCCAATATATGTTTCGTATAGAAGCAACGGATACAATAGATAAGCACAGTGGATAGCAAGAATAGAAAGGTAAAGACTACATAATACAGTTCTTATATTCTGAGATTCATAATATTCAGAAATCCAGGCTACCAACATTTTGCTTACTTACGTCAACTGTCTGCAGATGGTTAGCTTTTCCATCGTAATTTACACTCTCAGTAACAGTGGTTGCAATATAGCGCGTCGCAGCAGTGCAGCTGGAAGAACTGTTCTTCACAGCGGCAGAGGTCCGAGTTTGATGCTGACCTCTGGTGTTGTCTGTGAAGTGTGCATCTTCCCTCTGCGACCACGCTTGTTTCCTCCGGCTGCCATGGTTTCCTCCCATATTCCAAAGAGATGAGGGTTTGAAATTGATTGGACCGCTGTAAATTTGCCATAGTGTGTAGAGAGTGGTTGTAAAAGTAGCGCAACATAGAACTATTGTGAACCTGTGACCAATGGTCGACATGGGCCTGTATTCATGCTGTGGGCCGAAGGCCTGTTTTCATGCTCTATCTCTAAACTATGCTTCCACGCCTCGTGTAAATACAATAGATGGGTCCTCAGCACCATCCCTGTTGTACATCGTTATTTTTCGTCAGTCTTCAGTGATACATTTCTTCATTAGAGTGAGTTTAGAAGGATGAGGGGGCATCTAATAGAAACATATAAAATTATAAAAGGACTGGACAAGCTAGATGCAGGAAAAATGTTCCCAATGTTGGGTGAGTCCAGAACCAGGGGCCACAGTCTTAGAATAAAGGGGAGGTCATTTAAGACAGAGCTGAGAAAAAACTTTATCACCCAGAGAGTTGTGAATTTATGGAATTTCCAGCCACAGAGGGCAGCGGAGGCCAAATCACAGGAAGGATTTAAGAGAGAGTTGGATAGAGTTCTTGGGGCTGGTGGAGTCAGGGGATATGGGGAGAAGGCAGGCACGGTTATTGATAGCGGACTATCAGCCATGGTCATATTGAATTGCGGTGCTAGCTCAAAGGGCCGAATAGCGTAACCCTGCACCTATTTTCTATGTTTATATGTTTCACAGAGTCATACAGAACGGAAATAGGCCCATTGGCTCGTCTCATCTATATCGACCCTGGCGCTCCATCGTAACTAGTCTCATTTGATCGCGTTTGGTCCATATCCATTTGAATCGTTCATATTCATTTATCTGTCCAAGCGACATTTAAATGCAGTTATAGTACTTGCGTTAATCCCCTCCTTTGGCGCAATTGAATGAGAATTTGCCCCTCACACACCTGATCAATCATGTCTCTCTCGTCTTCTCATTGTGTCCTCCAATTCGTGTTTACCTACCCGGGGTAAAGAATAGGCATTCACCCTATCAGTCCCCCTTGTGGCTTTGTTCGCCTCTATAAGACCAACCCATCAGATTCTTGCGCTATAAGTCTTTCCTGACCATCTTCTCTCCATATCCATGGGCCTACACTCCTAACATTGTAAATCTTCTCTGCATCAAACCAGCTTAAGGACATCTTTCCTTTCGGAGGGCGACCAAAACGAAACACAATATTTCAAATGTCTTGAACAACTGCAATATAACATTCCAACTTTAGCATTCAATACCCTGACAGCTGAAAGCCAGTGTAGCAAAATACCCCCATATCACTCACTGTACTACCCATGACGCCACTTACGGGGAACTTTGTACCTGTAACATAAGGTGCCTGACAGAACTGCAGATGCTGGTTGAAAGCAAAGGGAGACACAAAATGCTGGAATAACTCAGCTTCTTCTTCGTGCATATGGCGTGCACTGCCTAAAGTTGCAGGACAATTTGTTTTATTTTATGTTATTTGATTGCCCACGCCGGGTTGATTGCATTGGTCGAAACAGGACGGACCACTTGAAAGTTGCAACCTTCCATTCCAATGCCACAGCGGGACAGCCGGACCCTTCTTCAGACACGAAACGTCACCGATTGCTTTTCTCCAGAGATGTTGCCTGTCCCGTCGAGTTACTCCAGCATTTTTGTGTCTACCTGTAACACTCGATACAACTGTTCCACACCATTCCCGGGGACCCACCTCCCTGTGAATAACAAGCCTTGGTTTAGTAATTATTACAGCTCCCATTCATCTGCATTAAATGCAATGAACCGTTCCTCAGCCCTGTTACCAAAATGACCAAGATCTTGTTGTAATCTTTGATAACCACCTTAAACATCGACGATGCCGCACACTTTAGTGTCATCTGCAAATGTGTCTTTGCATTCCTATCCAAATCATTCATCATTCTTGACGCCAATTATGTTTCACCTTTGATTCCATGCAACTGGGATTTGACTAGTAGCGGACAACGCAGAACCTTATGAAAAGCTATTCTCCCTTGGTTAATCAACGCTTTATCCATGTTTACGTGTAAATTCGGGGCACGATGTTCGTGTAATGCAAAGCACGTTTTGAAATGTAAACCCGCTGCAGTTACTGCGTCTCCTCAATCAATTATTCGTGCTCATTGAAACATAGAAAATAGGTACAGGAGTAGACTATTCGGCCCTTCGAGCCTACACCGCCATTCAATATGATCATGGCTGATCATCCAACTCAGTATCCCTTACCTGCCTTCTCTCCATATCCCCTGATCCCTTTAGCCACAAGGGCCACATCTAACCCTCTTAAATATAGCCAATGAACTGGCCTCAACTACCTTCTATGGCAGAGAATTCCAGAGATTCACCATTCTCTGTGTGAAAATAGTTTTTCTCATCTCGGTCCTAAAAGATTTCCCCCTTATCCTTAAACTGGGACCCTTAGTCCTGGACTTCCACAATATCGGGAACAATCTTCCTGCATCAAGCCTGTCCAATCCCTTAAGAATGTTATAAGTTTTGTAAGTGTTCAGTCACCCCCGGGTAACAACATCACGAGAAACATGAGTGCGAAACGGACGTGATTGCCCAATGGGTGTTGTAGACTTCCAAAGCACATAATGTATTTTGAAAGCTTTGCAAAGTTTTCACTGTATCTGTTAATTAAATAATCAATACATATAATTGTACTTTATCACCTTTAGCCGACTGCTTCGCCCATGGAGGTATTTGTAGGGTTACCTGCCAGGAAAACTACTCACCAGTTGGATCCTGCCTTCCTGGGATCACATGTTGCATAATGACAAACGCAGGCTGAGCCCTTCGATATCGGGTTCAAGTTCCTTTCGATTTACTGTCAACTAATCTTCGAAAGCAACTGTCAGAAACGCTGCAGCAATAAAAAGCAATGGTTGCTGGATCGCGGTTTCATTTATTCTTGTTTTGCTTTTCGACTCCACGGTTATTGAAGGACGGTGTTGGCGCAGCTTTCAAAGAAGGATTACGTAAAGTGCAAGTGAAATGAATTCGCAAGCAGCGGTAGAATAAAAATAGAACACACAATACATAATAACAAATTCACACAAACGTCCACCACATCATTCATCACTGTGGTGGAAGGCACAACATTTGGCCACTCCTCCACCATTTTCCCCCGTGGTCGGGATCTCAACCCTCCGCAGTCGTGGGCGTCCACATGTTCAGCCAAGGTAAGTACAGTAAGTCCTGAATCGTTGCCTCTCCACCAGAGACCTCGGCTCCAAGTCGGTGCAGGCCACAGACCAGTGGTCGAAGATCCAAATTCCCCGCCTCGCAGAAACATCGAAATAGAAACATAGTTAATAAGTGCAGGAGTGGCCATTCGGCCCTTCGAGCCTGCACCGCCATTCAATATGACTGATCATCCAACTCTGTATCCCGTACCTGCCTTCTCTCCGTACCCCCTGATCCCTCTAGCCACAAGGGTGATATCGAACTCCCTCTTAAATATAGCCAATGAACTGGCCTCAACTACCTTCTGTGGCAGAGAATTCCACAGACTCACCACTTTCTGTGTGAAAAAGTTTTTTCTCATCTCGGTCCTAAAAGATTTCCCCTTTATCCTTAAACTGTGACCCCTTGTTCTAGACTTCCCCAAAATCGGGAACAATCTTCCTGCATCTACCCTGCTCAATGCATCAAGAATAATGCAAGTTTCGATAAGATCCCCCCTCAATCTTGTAATTTCTAGCGAGTACAAGCCGAGTCTATCCAGCCTTTCTTCATATGAAAATCCTGACATCCCAGGAATCAGCCTGGTGAAACTTCTCTGTACTCCCTATATGGCTAGAATGACTTTCCTCGGATTTTGAGACCAAAACTGTATGCAATACTCCAGGTGTGGCCTCACCAAGACCCTGTACAACTGCAATAGAACCTCCCTGCGCCAATACTCAAATCCTTTAGCTATGAATGCTAAAATACCATTCGCCTTCAAAACTGCCTGCTGCACCTGCATGCCTACTTTCAATGACTGGCATACCATGACACCCAGGTATCGTTGCATCTCCCCTTTTCCTAATCGGCAACCATTCAGATAATAGTCTACTTTCCGGTTTTTGCCACAAAAGTGGATGGCCTCACATTTATCCACATTATACCACATCTGCCATGCATTTGCCCACTCACCCAGCCTATCCAAGTTACCTTGCAGTCTCCTAGCATCCTCCTCGCAGCTAACGCTGCCCCCCCAGCTGAGTGTCATCCGCAAACTTGGAGATGTTGCATTCAATTCCCTTGTCCAAATAATTAATATATATTGTAAATAGCTGGGGTCCCAGCACTGAGCCTTGCGGTACCTCACTAGTCACTGCCTGCCATTCATATAGAAAGGACAGGCAGGTGGGAAAAGGAGGGGGTAGCTCTGCTGGTGAGGGATGGTTTTCAGACCCTTGCGAGGGAAAAGATAGGGACTGACGAGGTAGAGTCACTGTGGATTGAGTTGAGGAATTGCAAAAGCAAGAAGACACTAATTGGTATTATCTACAGACCCCCAAATAGTAGCCCGGATGTAGGGTTTAAGTTGCAGCAAGAGTTAAAACTGGCATGTAACAAATGTAATGCCACTGTGGAGATGGGGGATTTCAATATGCAGGTAAACTGTGAAAATCAGGTTGATTTAGGACCCCAAGAAAGAGCGTTTGTAGAATGCCTCGAAGACAGATTCTTAGAGCAGCTTGTAATGGAGCCGACCAGAGAAGAGGCAATTCTGGATTTAGTGTTGTCCAATGAACCAGATTTCATAAGAGAACTAGAGGTAAAGGAACCGATTGGAGGTAGTGATCATAATACGATCAGTTTTAATATGCAATTTGAGAAGGAAAAAGTTAAATTGGAAGTGGCAGTGATGCAGTTCAGCAAAGGCGACTATGAAGCCATGAGGGAGGAGCTGGCCAACGTAGACTGGAAAGGGATCCTAGCAGGAATATCGGTGGAACAGCAACAGCAGGAATTTCTGGGCACAATGTTAAAAAGGGTTCAAAGAATAAACCTAGCAATTATAGACCTGTTTGTTTGACGTCAGTGGTGGGCAAATTAATCGAAAGGATACTTAGAGATAATATATGTAAGCATCTGGATAAACAGGGTCTGATCAAGAACAGTCACATGGATTTGTGCCTGGAAGGTCATGTTTGACAAACCTTCTTGAATTTTTTGAAGAGGTTACTAGGGAAATTGATGAGGGTAAAGCAGTGGATGTTGTCTATATGGATTTGAGTAAGGCCTTTGACAAGGTTCCCCATGGAAGGTTGGTTATGAAGGTTCAATCTTTGTGTGTTAATGGCGGAGTAGCAAGATGAATTCAACAATGGCTGAATGGGAGATGCCAGAGAGTAATGGTGGATGGCAGTTTGTCAGGGTGGAAGCCGGTGACCAGTGGGGTGCCTCAGGGATCTAATAATAATATTAATAATAATAATAATCTTTATTGTCGTTGTGCAAGACAATGAAATTTTGTTGGAGCAGTCCTCCAGCTGCACAGGTAAAATACGTTAAAAATACTATAAACATATATGAGTATGGGCGGGTGTGTGAGAGAGAAGAGGGGGGAGTCAGTGTGGGAGGGGGGTAAAGTTCAGTAGTGTCACAGCTCTATGGTAGAAGCTGTGTTTTAGTCTTGTCGTGCGGGCACTCAGTGTCCTGTATCGTCTTCCTGAGGGCAGGGGGGTAAAGAGGCAGTGTCCAGGGTGTGTGCTGTCTCTAATGATGCCCTTGACCCTCCGGATGCAGCGGGTCCGGTATATGTCCTCAAGTCTGGGGAGCTGGGTGCCAGTGATCCTCTCAGCAGTCTTAATGACTCGTTGGAGAGCTTTCCTGTTCTCTGTGGTGCAGCCTGAGTACTATACTGTGATGCAGTGTGTGAGAACTGACTCGATGGCTGACCTGTAGAAGCTCACCAGCAGCTGTTGTGGGAGACGTGCCCACTTCAAGCACCTCAGGAAGTGAAGCCTTTGGAGTCCTTTCTTTGCCGATGCCGTGATGTTGACGGTCCAGGCCAGGTTATGACTGATGTTGAACCCGAGGTACCCGATGTTCTGCACAGCCTCCACTGTCTCGCCGTTAATGGTGATGGGCTGATGGACGAGGGTCCTTGGTCTCCTCCTGCAGTCCAGGATCATCTCCTTTGTTTTTGCTGCGTTGAGGATCAGGTTGTTCTCACGGCTCCAGCTCACCAGGTTCTCTACCTCTGTCCTGTAGGCGGCCTTGTTGTTACTCGTGGTCCTGCCTACCACGATGGTGTCATCCGCAAACATTAGTATGGTGTTGGCCTCGTGGGTGGGCTGGCAGTCGAAAGTGTAGAGGGAGAAGAGGAAAGGGCTCAACACACAGCCCTGTGGTGCACCGATGTTCAGGGTGATGCTGGAGGAGACCTGCCTCCCCATGCGCACAGTCTGTGGTCGGCCGGTGAGAAAGTCCAGGACCCAGCTGCTCAGGTGTTTGTTGAGGCCCAGGTGGTCCAGCTTGGTGATTAGTTTATGGGGGGGGGGGGGGGGTGTTAAAGGCGGAGCTATAATCTATGAATAGCATCCGCACATAACTGTCCCGCTGGTGAAGATGCGTCAAAATTTATATACATCGAAAACCTCTGCAAATAATACTCAAATTACAAATTTCTTAGACAATTGTAACCTTCCAAAATTAAATGTGGTGGAACAACAGGGATTAGGAGCTCAGATTACACTTCAGGAAATAGAAGAAACAATAAGTTTGTTGAAGAATGGCAAAACGCCAGGACCAGACGGCTTTAGTAATGACTTCTATAAAAGATTCCACGAGATAATTTCTCCACGCTTGCAAGAATTATATATATATGCTTTTAAAGAAAATAAATTACCAGAAACACTAACTGGGTCAACTATTACACTTATACCAAAAAAGGATAAAGATCTAGAAGGCCCAGGCTCATATAGAGCTACTGCACTCCCAAATACAGATCAAAAAATATTAGCAAGGACACTAGCGAGAAGATTGAGTAAATATGTTAGCAAACTAATAAACCCGGATCAAACTGGGTTTATACCAAAGATATACTCATTTAACAATTTGAGACGGCTGTCTAATATAATGTACTCACATAATACTGAAGAAGACCTAGCAATTATCTCATTGGATGCAGAAAAAGCTTTCGATCAAGTAGATTGGCAATATTTATTCAAAGTATTGCAAACATTTAACATGGGAGATAACTTTATCTCATGGGAAAAATTATTATATGATAAGCCAACGGCTAGAATACTGACTAATAATATATTATCCCCGAAATTCCAATTGGCAAGGGGCAATAGGCAGGGGTGTGCACTATCACCTCTGCTATTTGCACTAGTGATAGAGCCTTTAGCAGAAAGTATAAGAAGTCATCCGAATATTCATGGATATAATACCAAACACTCAAATAATAAAATGTCATTATATGCAGACGACATATTATTATATATTACAAATTCACAAATTAGCATACCAAATTACTACATTTAAAAGAGGAATTTTGTTCTTTTTCAGGATATAGAATAAACTGGAACAAAAGCGAAATTATGACGATAAAACCTCAAGAGCCGTTACATCTGTTGACATTCCACTTTAGAATTGCAACAGAAAAATTTAAGTATTTGGGCATCCAAATTACTAGGAAATATAAATCATTACTCAACGCAAACGATATGCCTTTAATAACTAAATTAAATGGGTAGATTAAATTCTGGAAAACACTGCCGATGTCCTTAGTAGGCAGAATAAGCGCGATAAAAATGATCTTCTTACCACAAATACTGTACCTATTTCAATCAATACCAATATACTTACCTAAAAAATTCTTAAAAAAATTAGACTCTGATATTATAAGCTTCATATGGGATTATAAATCACATAGAATTAAGAAAAAAACACTTGTGTAAATCTAAAGAATCAGGGGGACTGACACTCCCTAACTTATTGTATTGCTATTGGGCAGTGAATATTGAAAATATAATCTACTGGTTGGACAGTTCTGCCCAACAGGTAGAATGGATACGAATGGAGAAAGAGGATTTTTCCCCTAATAATATAGGAGCGATCCTTCTTTCCCCGATGAAACTGAACAATATAATATATAAGAAGAATCCAATTATTCACAGTATAACACGAATTTTGAATCAAATAGAATTATCTTTAAAATTAAGAAAATTATCGCTTCTTTCTTCAATAACTAATAATCCCTCATTCAAACCATCCATTATTGATAAAACGTTTATCCATTGGGAAAGATTAGGAATTAAAACAATGGGATTTATGTATGATATGGGAAAACTTTTATCATTCCAACAATACAACTAAAATATAATTTGAAAAATAATCAATATTTCAAATATCTTCAAATTCAAGATTATTTGAAGAAATATATACAAGGATATCAAACCCTAACCCCAGATTTATTGGAGGAAGGAATGAATAGAAAGGCAGAATCAAGCAATTTAATATCTTACTTATATAATATAATTTTAGATATATAAACGCCAACGACAGAGACAATTAGAAGGGACTGGGAACAAGAATTATTGATAAAAATTCCTAACGATAGATGGGAAAAAAATTATTACATGTAAATAAATGTTCAATTAATGTAAGACATAACGTAATTCAATTTAAAATTGTACATAGATTATATTATTCTAAAACTAGACTGAATAAAATATGTCCAAATGTTTCCCCCATCTGTGACAAATGTCTTACTCAAACTGCCACTATAGCACATTCCTTTGTCTCGTGTATAAAACTGTATAAATTTTGGAATGAAATTTTTGGAATTTTTACAAAACTATTTAACACAAAATTGAACCCAAATACAGAACTGATTGTCTTTGGATCAATGGAAGAGGGAAGTAAACTAACTATATTCCAAGAAGCCTTTCTTAATTATGGCCTAATAACAGCAAAAGAACATACTCACATTTTGGAAAAACGCAATCACGCCAACATTCAAAATGTGCATTTCAAATATGTCTGAAACGCTTCATCTTGAAGAAATGAGATTTCTCCTACTAGGCAAAGTAGACCAATTCTCAAAGACTTGGTCTCCTTTTATCAACTTTATGGTGCAAGCATATGGTGCAACATAACATAACCTCAGAAATTAAATGGTTTAGAACCGGGTGACGGATGGGCAAAAATCCGAAATAGGTAGATCTCTCCTAATCTCTCTTTTCTTTACTTTCTTCTTCTATTTAAATCTTTTCAGCTTCTCTTCTATGCCCTTTATTTCTTTTAATAAAATATTTTTATAAATACTTTAAAAAAAAAAGAAAAAAAAGATGTGTCAGGGTGTAGTGGAGGGCCAGTGACACTGCAGCCTCCGTCGACCTGTTTGCCCTATAGGCAAATTGATGGTGGTCTAAGGAGGGGGGGGGGGGGTGCTGTTCTTCAAGTGTCCCAGTACCAGACGTTCAAACCACTTCATCACCTCCGGTGTCAGTGCCACTGGCCGATAGTCGTTGAGGGATCTGATGGCTGATTGTTTTGGCACAGGGATGATTGTGGCTGTCTTGAGGCAGGTGGGGACGGAGGCCTGCCTCAGGGAGGTGTTAAACAGGTCCGTGAGCACAGCAGTCAGCTCCCCTGCACAGTGCTTCAGAACCGGCCCTGGTACTCCGTCAGGTCCGGTGGCCTTGTTGGGGTTGATGTGCTGCAGGGTCTGTCTCACGTCGTGGGGGCTCAGAGTCAGCACCGGTGGTGAGGGGCCCTGCTGTGCCCATATGTTGTCACTTCTGTCAGTGCAAAAAAGCAGTTCAGGTTGTCAGGGAAGGATGAGCTTTGTGCGTATGTGGAGCTGTTGTAGCCGGTGATGGTTCTGATGCCCTGCCACACGCGTCGAGAGTCTGAGCTGTTAAAATGCTCCTCGATGCGCTTCGTGTAGCGGTGCTTGGCTTGGCTTCCCTGATGCCCTTCCTCAGACTGGACCTTGCTGTTCTGTAGGCCTCTGCATCACCTGAGTCGAAAGCTGCATCCCGGGCCTGTAGCAGACCAGTTACAGCGCCATTCATCCATGGCTTATGGTTGGGGAGTGTCAGTATTGTCCTCTGTGTGATGACACTGTTCATACAGAAGGTGATGTAATCCAATACTGATGAGGTGTAAGTGTTAAGGTCTGTGTGGTTGTTGTGAGTGGCAGCCTGTTTAAAAATGTCCCAATCAGTATACTCAAAGCAGTTCTGTAGGCTGTCCATTGCTCCTTCTGGCCAGACCATGATGGTGCGAACTGTTGGCTTTGTCCTTGCAATGAGGGGTCTCTATGCAGGTGTTAAGTACAGACTGATGTGATCGGATCGGCCAAGATGGGGGCAGGGGGACGCTTTGTAGCCGCTGGCAATGTTGCAGCAGACCTAGTCCAAGATATTGTTTCTTCTGGTCCGAAAATCAATAAACTGGTGAAATGTTGGCAATACCGTCTTCAGCTTGGCGTGATTGAACTCTCCTGCTATTAAAAACACGCCGTCTGGGTGGTTGTTTTTCAGCTTGTGGATAGCATCGTGCAGACTAGCCAGTGCTAGCTTAGCGTTTGCTTGCGGTGGTATGTAAACAGCAGTGAGGAAACCACTGTAAACTCCCTTGGCAGATAAAACGGTCTGCATTTCACTGTAATAAACTCCAAGTCTGGGGAGCAAAAAGTCTCAACAATGTCAGTGGTGGTGCACCATGAGTTACACACAGATATGCACACACCACCGCCTTTATCCATGCCGGAGTCAGCTGTTCGGTCTGCTCGATAAACAGTCCAGCCTGCTAGTTCAATAGCAGCATCAGGGATGTTCGGATTCAGCCAGGTTTCGGTGAAGAAGAAAGCACAGCTACTTATCCTGTTTGATTAAAGGCTCAGTCTGAGTTCGTCGATCTTGTTGACAATGGACTGGGCGTTCGCTATAAACAGGCTAGGCAAAGCTGGTCGGTCTGGTGAGCTCCTTAGCCTAGCATGGATGCCGGCCCGCTTGCCCTGCTTTTGCTTCCTCTCCCGTCTCCGGCTTGCTGCTACGGCCGCTTCGGATCGTTATCTAGGCAGGCACCACTGTACGGAGCAGCTCCTCCGATATAGCAGATGGAGGGGGTGGAATGTAGTTTGTACTCCGAATATTCAAGATGTGCAGTCGGTTATAAGTTATGTTCGCTCCCATTTGAAGGGAAAGGCTCACAGTGCAGAAAGTAAACCTTAAAAAATACACGAAACCTGCAACTAGAGGAAGAGGTCCAAGCCGCTGCGCATGTGCGCGCCGCCATGTTCTATCTGTGTTGGGTCCACTGTTGTTTGTCACGTACATGAATGATCTAGATGATGGGGTGGAAAATTGGAGAAGTAAGTATGCAGATGATACTAAGATAGGTGGTGCTGTGGATAATGAAGTAGATTTTCAAAGTCTACAGAGAGATTTGGGCCATTTGGAAGAGTGGGCTGAAAGATGGCAGATGGAGTTTAATGCGGATAAGTGTGAGGTGCAACATCTTGGCAGGCCAAATCAAAATAGGACGTACATGGTCAATGGTAGGGAATTGAGGAATGCTGTGGAACAGAGGGATCTAGGAATGACTGTGCATAGTTCCCTGAAGGTGAATCGCACGTAGATAGGGTGGTAAAGAAAGATTTTGGTGCGCTGGCGTTTATAAATCAGAGCATTGAATATAGGAGTAGGGAAGTAATGTTAAAATTGTACAAGGCATTGGTGAGACCAATTCTGGAGTATGGTGTACAATTTTGGTTGCCTAATTATAGGAAGGATGTCAACAAAATAGAAAGAGTACAGAGGAGATTTACTAGAATGTTGCCTGTGATCCAGCAATGAAGTTACAGAGAAAGGTTGAACAAGTTAGGTCTTTATTCTTTGGAGTGAGAAGGTTGAGGGGGGACTTGATTGAGGTCTTTAAAATGATGAAAGGGATAGACAGAATTGACGTGGATAAGCTTTTCCCATTGAGGGTAGGGACGATTCAAACAAGAGGGCATGCCATGAGAATTAAGGGACAGATGTTTAGGGGTAACATGAGGGGGATCTTCTTTACTCAGAGAGTGGTGGCTGTGTGGAATGATCTTCCAGCAGAAGTGGTGGAGGCAGGATCGATTTTAACATTTAAAAGTAAAGTGGATAGGTATATGGACGGGAAGGGAATGGAGGGGTATGGTCTGAGTGCAGGTAGATGGGACTAGGGGAAAATAAATGGTCGGCACAGACTGGAAGGGCTGAGAAGGCCTGTTTTCGTGCTGTAATTGTTATATGGTTATATGGTTATATGGTTATATGGAGTTAGATGTGCCTCTTGTGGCTAAAGGGATCATGGGGTATGGAGTATGGAGAGAAGGCAGGTACAGGATACTGAGTGGGATGATCAGCCATGATAATATTGAATGGCGGTGCAGGCTCGAAGGGCCGAATGGCCTACTCCTGTACCTATTTTCTATGATTCTATGATTCTATGATGGGTGAGTCGAGAACCAGGGGCCACAGTCTTAGCACAAATGGGAGGGCATTTAAGACTGAGGTGTGAAAAAACGTTTTCAACCAGAGAGTTGTGAATTTGTGGAATTCCCAGCCACAGAGGGCAGTGGAGTCCAAATCTCCGAATGGATTCAAGAGAGAGTTAGATAGAGCTCTAGGGGCTGGTGGAATCAGGGGATATGTGGAGAAGGCAGGCACGGGTTACTGATTTGTGGACGATCAGCCATGATCACAGTGAATGGCGGTGCTGGCTCGATGTGCCGACTGCCCTCCTCCTGCACCTATTTCTATGTTTCTATGTTTTAGGTGCTCGCCTGGTTGGCCAGTGTGTCATGGAGGGGTTAGCATGATTGTCCAGGATGCTCCGAAGTTTGTGGAGAATCCTCCCCACCTCTTATGAATCCAACTAAGTCCCCAGGCTTGAGCCAACCTGCCCGATGAGTTTGTTAATTCTATTGGCGTCTACCGAGGGTTGGAACATCTGCATGAACTTCCTGCAGACGATGAAGCAGCGGAGCATTCTCAAAATGTACAGCCGGCTCTACCCTTCTTGCACAGGACCTCAGCGTTCCGGACCAGTCCGGTTTACTGTCCAGGCACAATTCAATGTATTTGTACTCCCTGGCAAACTGCACATCCACACCATTGATAGAGACAGGGGACAGCGGTGTTCCTCTCCACCTATAATCCACCATTAACTCCTTAGCATTGTCGGTGTTGAGTTACATGTGATTGATTCTATACCACTCAACCAAGTCGTTGATTAAGCCTCTGTATTCAGCTTCCCTTCCCTCACTGATGTAGCCCACAACTTTTAGAGTCACCTGCAATCTTCGTCCGAGTTACCTGCATAAGTGTGTGCCATTGCACGTATGGTGTGCGTGTGTCTGTATATACGTGCTCTGTGCATTTGAGTGTGCCTGCACACGGTACTGTGAGTGTGTGTGTGTGTGTGTGTGTGTGTATGTATGTATGTGTATACGTGTGTGCAATTGTGTGTGTTTTGTGTGAATGTGCGTGTAGGTGTGTGTGCATACATGTAAGGGTACGTGTAGTTGTGTGCGTGTATATGTGTATGTGTGCGTGTGTATGTCAAAGAGCGAGCGCGTAAATAATGAATGACATCTAAATCTGGACGAAATCCAGCAATAAAATAATAACATTAAATTAATTAATTTGTAAATTAAATAGATTTAAACATCTCTCCGAGATAGAACCACGGAGTGATTTGTAATGAGAATGGACGCTGGCCTTGTGCGTAATGGATATTTGATGCCAAAGTCAATGCGTTTGGGTGTGCATCTCATGTTGGCGATGTGCACAATGCATAGGTGCAGTTTGCGCAGTCAGTGCACACCGAGATGTCGCATATGGATATAGCCCGTCAAAAATGATACATCTCGCCCCGAGGGACCCATCCTTCTTTTTGTCCCGGCGGCAGATGCCCCTGCCCCATCGCTACGTTCACATGAGTGCCTAACCTAAGGACGGATATCCTTGCTTTTGAGGCACTGTAGCATAGATTCACTAGGTTAATCCCCGGGATAGCGGGACAGCCATATGTGGAAAGATTGGAAGGGGTGGGCATGTATTCAGTGGAATTTAGGATGAGATGGGATTTTATAGAAACGTATAAAATTATAAAAAGTCAGGCCAAGCTAGATGCAGGAAAAATGTTGCCAAAGATAGGGGAGTCCAGAACCAGGGGGCATAGTCTAAGAATAAAGGGGAGGCCATCTAAAACTGAGTTGAGCAAAAAGCTTTTTCACCCAGGGGGTTATGAATTCGTGGAATTCTCTGCCACGGAGGCCGCCGGGGCCAATTCACTGGATGAATTTAAAAGTAAGTTACATGGAGTTCTATGGCCTGGTGACATCAAGGGATATGGGGAGCAGGCAGCACGGGTTACTGATTGTGGAAGATCAGCCATGATCACAATGAATGGCGGTTCAGGCTCGAGGGACCAAATGACCCCCTCCTGCACCAATTTTCTATAGCTATATCCAACCCTCTCCTTGCCCAACACCGCATCTCCTGCTCCGCCCAGATTGACGCATTCCATTCTCCTGTACCGATGGACATCTCCTTCTCCTGTCCCGACGACACATCACTCTTCAGTCAACGTCATGTAGGGCTCGTTCTGTTTGTGATGCGCGATTAATCCTACCACAAAAACAAACATAGAAACATAGAAACATAGGAATAGGTGCAGGTGGAGTCCATTCGGCACCTCGAGCCAGCGCCGCCATCCATTGTGATCATGGCTGATCGTCCCCAATCAATAACCCCTGCCAGCATACTTCCCATATCCCATAATTCCACTGGCGGCTAGAACTCTGTCTAACTCTCTCTTAAATCCATTCAGTGATTTTGTCTCCACTGCCCTCTGTGACAGGGTTTCCATAAATTCCCAACTCTCTGAGTTAAAAAGTTTGTTCTCACCTCAGTCTTAAATGGCTTCCCATTTATTCTAAGACTGTGGCCCCTGGTTCAGGACCTGCCCAACATTGGGAACATTTTTCCTGCATCTACCGTGTCCAGTCCTTTTATAATGTTATATGTTTCTATAAAATCCCCTCATCCTTTTAAACTCCAGTGAATACAAGCCTAGTCTTTTCAATCTCTCCTCATATTACAGTCCCGCCATCCTCGTAAACCTACGCTGCACTGCCTCATTCACAAGGATGTCCTACCTCAAATCAGGAGACCAAAACTGTACACAATACGCCAGACGTGGTTTTACCAGAGCCCTATACAACTGCAGAAGAACCTCTTTACTCCTGTATCGAAATCCTCTTGTTATGAAGGCCAACATTCCATTAGGTTTCTTCATTGTCTGCTGCACCTGCACGCCATGGAGGTATATGCACATGCAGATTCCATACTTTACTGTTTTCCTGACTCTTACCTTTTGAACAACAGACTGCTGTATCCACTCTCGGATTTTGCACCTCTTCTCTGGTGCTAGTAGCATCAACACATGCTGATGGAATATATTTTAATCGTTGTTCAAAGCACGCTGTAGATCGGCTGAACTCGTCTCAGGCGATGTGAGGCTGCATGTCTAAATGCTGCGCAAACTGTGGCATCTGGATTCCCTATGTACTCACGACCAGGGTCTTGAAATTTCGATGATCCTCTTTCAAGTACCCGATATCTCTCTCTCTCTCTCTCTCTCTCTCTCTCTCTCTCTCTCTCTCTCTCTCTCTCTCTCTCTCTCTCTCTCTCTCTCTCTCTCTCTCTCTCTCTCTCTCTCTCTCTCTCTCTCTCTCTCTCTCTCTAGCTATCTATCTGTAGATTGATGCTGCATGTTAACCAATCACATACCAGCCAGTATCTCTAACTCCACCCCATTGTAATACATACTAATACTGGTTTCCCTGCACCGACAGTTGGAGCAGCCAGGAAGTACTGACAACTACTCATGCTCCATGCTGTTAAGTGTCAGTGCTGATTAAAGATGTATTTGAATCACGTACTGAGTCCAGAAGTCATTTACACTATCTACAGATAACTAAATCTCTGATCTTGTTATCTTCCGGTTTGGCGGTGTTTCTTTGTATGCAAAATCAGTTTGCGATAGTGCTACGATTTTCAACATTTTACTCGCCGTTCCCCTGTGCAGCGAGCGCAACAAGTTTCATTCCGATCGGTCGAATGTCGTAAAGGTTTATACTTTCCCCTTCTATATTAATGCAATTTCATATTTGCAACCTCGGAAAAGGGTCTTTCAGACAGGGTTCATTAACACTTCTGTCAAGTTTCCTTTTTGCCTCCTGCATTCCATCCACAATAGTATATTTGCCCAAAGATGGACACAAAGTCATGGAGTTAGCGGGTCAAACGACATCTCCCTCGAAAAAAAGAACAGGCGACGTTTTGCGTCGGAACAATACAGTTCGTAGAGGGATCAAGCGCCCTGAAAAAGGTCCGCGAGTTCAAACGTTACATTTCTCTTTTCTCCCGAGATGCTGCTCTATCCGTGGTGTAATCCGGTAACTGCAGTTCCTTTTCTTAGATGTTTTGCCCATTTCCTCCCCAAATTGTTACTTTCGACGAACATTTACAAATGCTGTTATGGCATTTTGGACATCAATCTCCGATGACAGCTCAATCCCTGGACCAACCACCCTCTATGATAATGTCTTCTTTTTTCCCTCTCATCTCTACTGTAGGAAATTGTTTCTTTGATAGCACAGAAAACTAATCAAATAGAATGCTGGTGTGTTTATCAAGCAAGTCATGTCAATCAAAGCGTTAAGAATAAAAAAATGGTCATTGTTACGTATCCCCAAATGTGCGCATTGAAATTCTTACTTGCAGCAGCACAACATATATGTAAAATGTAGTGCACTGAAAACACAACAAACAAAACAACATAAAAGGGAATTTCTTTCCAAATCTACAATAATTCAAAGAAGAAAAAGACAATAAACAGCGATACACCCCTTCGCCGCCGTCTTATCTAGCTCAGAACCTATTTGTAAGTTGTAGTATTTAATAGTAGTAGTAGTAGTATTAAGAGTTTCTTAAAGTGGCTGGTAAAATAAACTAATCCTTGACATGGGCATTGGGCGGTGCAAGGCTCCTATACCTTTTTCCCTATCGCAATAAGTGTGTGGCTCGGTGATGTGGGTCTTTGCTGATGTTAACTTTTTTTTGAGGTAATGACGCCTGCAGATCCTTTTGGCGTTCGGGAGGCTACAGCACGTGATGGACTGGGCAATGGTCGCCACTTCCTAAACAATATCTACGGGGGAGCACTCTGAGAGATCACAACGTGTTTGAATGATTCATAGTAACAGCTACATTTTTATATTCTTGCCACAGAATCGTAACATGCAGATTTTACATTTTGAAATAGTTTATCAGTGATCAACTTTTCTTTGTCCTCTTCCCTCTTGTTACCTTTAACCCCCTGGTCTTATGTGTCCTTATGTTTCGCTTCCCTCAATCTGGTTTGCAACCTTTAATGTTTATATTTACTGCAGCTAGCCATGTAATCTAAACACATTCCGATCCGACCAATTGTAAATCTTCTAAACTGACATTTAACTTATCTTCGATATTCAATGGAGTTTAGAAGGATGATGGGGTATCTTGTGGAAACATATAAAATTATAAAATGACTGAACAAGCTAGATGCAGGAAAATTTGTCCCAATATTGGGTGAGTCCAGAAACAGGGGCCACAGCCTTAGAATAAAGGGGAGCTCATTTAAGAGGTGAGAAAAAAACGTTTTCACCCAGAGAGTTGTGAATTTATGGAATTTCCTGCCCAGAGGGCAGAGGAGGCCAAGTCATTGGGTGGATTTAAGAGAGAGTTATATAGAGCTCTAGGGGCTAGTGGAGTCAAGGGATATGGGGACAAGGGTTCCGGCAGCGGGCCCGGCTTCAGAGCTGTGGTGTTCCAACGTTTTAGCGGCGGACCCGGCTTCAGAGCTGTGGCGGTGTTCCAGCGTGCCGGCGACGGCAGTGGCGGCAGCCCGGCTTCGGAGGCTCGGCCGCGGGCCTAGTGGACGACAACATCGGAGGCCTGGATCGCCTCAGCGCAGAGGGTGAACAAGGAGGGAAGAAGACAAAGACTTTAAGACTTTTGCCTTCCATCACAGTGAGGAGGTGCCTGGTGAACTCACTGTGGTGGATGTTAAATTTGTGTTTATTGTTTTGTTTTTTATTATAAATGACTGCAAGGCAACGAAATTTTGTTTAGACCAAAACGTCTGAATGACAATAAAGGATACTTTGACCTTTTTTTTTTGGAGAGGGCAGGCACGGTTATTGATAGGGGACGATCAGCCATGATCACAATGAATGGCGGTGCTGGCTCGAAGGGCCGAATGCCCCCCTCCTGCATCTATTTTCTAAGTTTCTAGGTTTCCATGATATTTTAGGTATGTTACAATACCTACCTTTAGCAGCGCTGCAGTTCTGCCGCTCCCCATGTGCGTGACTTTGGCGCCTTTCAGAGGGGGGCGGGTTTGAAATGCCGATTTTTTCTAGGCAGTCCAAATCGATCCATGTCGGGTGATTTCGTCGCTAAAGAGAAAACGCTCCGACATTTCATTCATAAAGGTATTTTTAAACTACGCTAGATTATTTATTAACTAGAGTAGTTTAAAAATCATCTTCTAAAGTTCTGAATGGTGACAGCGGAACGGACCTAACGTAGGCAATAAAAGAAGCTACACAGTTTATTTTTACATAAAAACGTGTTTTTTAGGAAGGCTTTAATCATATTTTTATGTTGCGAAAAGGGGACAAAAAGTGTATGAACCGGCTGTATTTTTCATACTGACTTCACCGCAAACCACAACGTTCTAATCCACCGCGTTCCACTAAAACCCACTCGCTAGTTGATTTAAATGGCTATTAATTTACAGGCAGTAAACACAAAATTCCTTCCTTTTGGCCTATAAATTCCTGAAAATGGGATTTAAAAATTATGTTATATTGTGGATTATTCAGTGAATGTTATTTGGACACTTGGGGAACAAGATGCTAATTTCCGAGTATGAAAATGGTCATAACTTTCTTAATACTGAAGATATGAAAGTGAATTATGTGTCAAATTAAACTTCTTTTTTATCCTTTATCTGATGGGATAAATTGCAGACTTGATTTTTTAAATCTCAAAATTTTGTAACATTGCCAGATATGTTAGCTACTTTGCCCTTCATCCTTCCCATTCATGTAAACTCATAGGGTTTACAAAATATTTTGCAAACTTGCCCAATTTTATTGTAATTTTTCAGAAATTCTACATTAATATACTCTTAAATACCTTTGCCTACAATGCTTCCTAGGGCCCTTCTGCTCTGCTTCCTACTATGACGTTAATTATTGATCCAGTCAGCTACCTCCCTCTGAATCCTATGTGTTGCAAGGTTTTCTGAAAGTGAGAGCAATCAGTACGCTGAGTTGTAAGCTGCACAAGAGAAAATTAACTGCTGTTCCTCTAGTTGGGTCTCACTGGCAAAGAAGGAGGCCTTTGACGGAAAGGTCAGTGTGGGACGTTAAAGTGTTGAGTAACTGGGACATCACGTAGGCCTGTGCTAAAGTGTTCGGCGAAACAATCGCCAAGCCAGAGCTTGCCACGCCGATATATGGGTCCACATCTGGAACAGCGGATATAGTCATTGAGGTTGGAGGATATGTAAGACAACCTCTGCCCCACGTGAACGGGATGCCGGGATTCTTGGATGGAGTAGACAGGGGAGGTAAAATGACATCTGATGCATCTCCTGCGGTTGCAAGGGATATGGTGTCACAATGGGATCTCATTTAGATGTTAAATAACTCGCAGTCACCGATACAAACACGTTGGATACAGACACGGAAAGGGCCCGGAGCCGCGCTCCCCCCCCCCCTTGCTCCCATGGATCAAGACCTCAGCCTCAAAACGTTACTGACTTTCAGTTATTTTAAAAAGCGGCACGTGCGGATTCGCAGGATGGTGCTGGAGGGAGGAAAGGAAAAAGAAGAGGGAGTGTGAAGAGGAGGGGGGGGCGAGTGTTGGGAGATGAGGGGAAATGAGCCAATCCTCCGCAGTTGAGGGCTACGAGTCAGTGGTGGAATCTTGCGTTGGGGAACGGGTTGCGTTGGGGACCAGTCCTCCTGTGGGAGCTATGGGTGAGTAGTGGATTATTGCGTTGAGGTAACGGGTTGCGTTGGGGGACCAGGCCTCCCGTGCAGCAGGAACCCAACAGTTCCCACTTGGTCCAGTCACAAATATCACCCTTGCATATGACCGCAATGCACTGGCACAGACTGCAATTGCAAAGAAAAACACAAATTGCATGTCATACTTCCATTCTTCCCCCAACAGACACGATTTCTTCTCCACCCTATCCACCTACTGCTTTGCTCTGCTGCCTCTGACATTTGCTTTACAGCCTGACACAAAGTCTGACCACGATTTACTAGATCTCCAAATAGTGACGATCTCGCTATGTAACCTCTGCAGCCCACCTCTACCGGAAGCAGTCATGCACTCCCTCCTCGCTGCTCAACCTCTGCTGCTAACTCTACACATCTAAGACTTTTCCTTTAATGAGCCTCAGCAACAAAGTTCTCCCAAGACACCTTCAGTTCTACAGTCTACGCTATCCGTTGGCTAAGTGACCATAACACTATGTAAGGCCTCAAACTAATAGTAGTTAAACTAGTCTAATACAATGGGCTGTCACCTTGTTTAGATACCTTACATGTTAGAAACATAGAAACATAGAAAATAGGTGCAAGAGAAGGCCATTCGGCCCTTCGAGCCAGCACCGCCATTGATTGTAACCATGGCTGATCGTCCGCTATTAATAATCCGTGCCTGCCTTCTGCTCATATCCCTTGACTCCACTAGCCCCTAGAGCTCTATCCAACTCTCTCTTAAATCCATCCAGTGATTTGGCCTCCACTGCCCAATATGGCAGGGAATTCCATAAATTCACAACTCTCTGGGTAAAAGAAGTGTTTTCTCACCTCAGTCTTAAATGACCTCCCCTTTATTCTAAGACTGTGGCCCCTGGTTCTGGACTCACCCAACATTGGGAAAACGTTTCCTGCATCTAGCTTGTCCAGTCCTTTTATAATTTTATATGTTTCTATAAGATTTCCCCCTCATCCTTCTAAATTCAAGTGAATACAAGCCTAGTATTTTTAATCTTTCCTCGTATGACAGTCCCGCCGTCCCAGGGATCAATCTCGTGAACCTACGCTGCACTGCCTCAATCACAAGGATGTCCTTCCTCATATTAGAGACCAAAACTGTACACAATACTCCAGATGTGTTCTCACCAGAGCCCTATACAACTGCAGAAGAACCTCTTTACACTTGTACTGAAATCCTCTTGTTATGAAGGCCAACATTCCATTAGCTTTCTTCACTGCCTGCTGTACCTGCACCCCAACTTTCAGTGACTGGTGTTCAAGGACACCCAGGTCTCATTGCATCTGTCACGCATCTGCCCACTCACTCAAACTATCCAGGTCCCCCCTGCAACATTCTCTTCACAGTTCACACTGCCACCCAGCTTTGTGTCATCCGCAAACTTGCTAACGTTTCTCCTAATTCCCTCTTCCAAATCATTAATATACATGATAAACAGTTGCGGCCCCAACACCGAGCCTTGCGGCACGCCACTCGCCACTGCCTGCCATTCTGAGAATGACCCGTTCACTCCTACTCTTTGCTTCCAGTCTGCCAACCAATTTTCTATCCATGTAGATTTTATGGACAGCCTTCTGAAAGGCCAAGTTCTGAGCATCCTCCGACTCTCCTTTATCTTTCGTGCTTATAACTCCTTCAATGAATTCCAACAGATTTCATAGCAGGGAATATCACCTTTCCCAATATAGTCTTGGGCTGCTAAAGTTCCAAGGGCTTAGAAGGGGTGGAATTTGTCTTATGAGATCAAGGACGTTTCATCTGGCTATATGGAGTGGGTTGTACAAGCGTGAACGCAAGGCTTGATCTGCTCTTATGTATTAGGCAGGACCAGTGACTGAAGTGATCATGGCCGAGGATAGTGGACCAACGACAATTCCTTTAGCTTTAATGTACTTACTGAGGTGTACACACGTTCAAGTGCTTAACTGGGGTACGTCTAATGTTCATGCATTTGGAAGTAAACTTGCAAAATTTATTGGGGCAGATTATTTTCGGGAAAAGGGACGTACGGTAGTGAGTATGTGGGTGGGATGCTTTTAAATGAGTAATGGTGAATGTTCAATGCATTCGCATTCCTGTACAATGAATAACGATGTAGATGGAAGTAATAAAACATGGAAGATAAGCATAATTCAAGCTGTCGTTAGTAACAAGAACAAGGCATTGGAAAGGTATAGGTATTAAGGAGCACGTGTATCCCTGGAGTAATATAATACTGAAAGGCTTATACATAATATGCAAACCAGGAAGCAAATTATATGGCTCTAGCCGTTACGATTATGTAAAATCCAAATTGTTTTTATGTCTACGAAGCAGAAAAGAATAACTAGAAAAAAAGGCCGCTCAAAATCAATGTTCCCAATGACTAGCACATTTGTGGTTTATTTGACACATATCCAACTGCACAGTGAAATTATTCTTCCATATATTACACATGCAGGCGCTGCCATTAGTGGCGCCATTTCTTCAAAGTCCAAAATGCGGTCGGTGTAGTGCAGCAGTTCCACCGATGTTCCGCTCCTCTCCTCGCACGGCCATTTTTGTGTCACGGGTGCGCCTACTGCTATCTACCTTGCAGACGATGGGGGATGCATACGATGTATAATAGTAAATTATATGAGAGCTACCAGTTTGAAGTTTGATCTTTATTTTATGAGGAGTTACGATGAGCGATTACGTGAAGACCCCGCTAGTCCGCATGCACGTCAATCTTCAAAGCAGCGGTGTAAAATCACAGATAACAGTAACCGAAGTAACATGGTAAGACTATAAACCAGACCTTCCAGTTGACCTTTATGATATTCAGGGCCGGGAGCGGTCGGCACGTAATCGCTCATCAGAACGGCTCATAAAATAAAGATCAAACTTCAAACTGATCAGCTCACATTTAATCTTGGGTACACAAAAGGCTGGAGAAACTCAGCGGGTGCAACAGCATCTAAAGAGAGAAGGAGATAGGCAACGTTTCGGACCGAAACCCTTCTTCGGACCCTTCGTTTAATCTTACTATTTTACTTCGGTGTCACGTGAGTGATTCCGTGAAGATTTCAAAGCTCTGTGATTTCATGCCATAGATACGAATCCAGGCATCTCCCACTACATCAGTAGACTCAGGAGTGATAATGAGCAATACCATATACAACCATATAACCATATAACAATTACAGCACGGAAACAGGCCTTCTCGGCCCTTCCAGTCCGTGACGACGATTTTTTTCCTCTAGTCCCATCTACCTGCACGCAGAGCATACCCCTCCATTCCCTTCCCGTCCATATACCTGTCCACTTTACTTTTAAATGTTAAAATCGATCCTGCCTCCATCACGTCTGCTGGAAGTTCATTCCACACTGCCACAACTCTCTGAGTAAAGAAGTTCCCCCTCGTGATACCCATAAACTTCAGTCCCTTAATTCTCATGTCATGCCCTCTTGTTTGAATCTTCCCTACCCTTAATAGGAAAAGCTTATCCACGTCAACTCTGTCTATCCCTTTCATCATTTTAAAGATCTCAATCAAGTCCCCCCCTTAACCTTCTGTGCTCCAAAGAATAAATACCTAACTTGTTCAACTTTTATCTGTAACTTAGTTGCTGGAACCCAGGCAACATTCCAGTGAATCTCCTCTGTGCTCTCTCTATTTTGTTGACATCCTTCCTATAATTTGGTGACCAAAATTGTACACCATACTCCAGAATTGGTCTCACCAATGCCTTGTACAATTTTAACATTACTTCCCTACTCCTATATTCCACGCTCTGATTTATATAGGCCAGCACACCAAAACCTTTCTTTACCACCCTATCTACATGCGATTCCACCTTCACGGAACTATGCACAGTTATTCCTAGATCCCTCTGTTCCTCAGCATTCCTTAATTTTCTACCATTTGCCATGTACGTCCTATTTTGATTTGTCCTGCCAAGATGTCGCACCTCACACTTGTCAGCATTAAACTCCATTTGCCATTTTTCAGCCCACTCTTCCAAATGGCCCAAATATCTCTGTAGAATTTGAAAATCTACTTCATTATCCACAGCACCATCTATCTTAGTATCATCTGCATACTTACTTATACAATTTTCCACCCCATCATCTAGATCATTGATGTACATGACAAATAACAGTGGACCCAACACAGATCCCTGAGGCACCCCACTGGTCACCGGCTTCCAACCTGACAAACAGCCATCCACCATTACTCTCTGGCATATCCCATTCAGCCACTGTTGAATCCATCTTGCTACTCTGCCATTAACACCCAAAGATTGAACCTTCTTAACCAACCTTCCATGGGGAACCTTGTCAAAGGCCTTACTGAAATCCATATAGACAACATCCACTGCTTTACCCTCATCAATTTCCCTAGTAACCTCTTCAAAATAGTCAAGAATGTTTGTCAAACATGACCTTCCAGGCAAAAATCCATGTTGACTGTTCTTGATCAGACCCTGTTTATCCAGATGCTTATGTATATTATCACATAATATCCTTTGCATTAATTTGCCCACCACTGACGTCAAACTACCAGGTCTATAATTGCTAGGTTTTTTCTTTGAACCCTTTTTAAACAATGGAACAACATGCGCAGTACGCCAATCCTCCGGCACTATTCCCATTTCTAATGACATTTGAAATATTTCTTTCATAGCCCCTGCTATTTCTACACTAACATCCCTCAATGTCCTAGGGAATATCCTGTCAGGACCTGGAGACTTATCCACTTTTATATTTTTCAAAAGTGTCAGTACGTCCTCCTCTTTGAATCTAATAATTTCCATAGCTACTCTACTTTTTTCCCTTACCTAGATTCTTTGAGCAGCTTGTAATGGAACAGACCAGAGAAGAGGCAATTATGGATTTAGTATCGTCCAATTAACCAAATTTGATAAGAGAGCTCGAGGTAAAGGAACCGCTTGGAGGTAGTGATCATAATATGATTAGTTTTAATCTGTAATTTGCGAAGGAGAAGGTTAAATCGAAAGTGGCAGTGATGCATCAGAACAAAGGGGATTATGAAGGCATGAGAGAGGAGATGTCCAAGGTAGTTTGGAAAGGGATATTAGCAGGAATGACAATGGAACAGGAATGGCTGTAATTTCTGGGAATAATCCTGAAGACAGAGGATCATTTCATTCCAAAAAGGAAGAAAGATTATAAGGGGAGTAGCAGGCAACTGTGGCTGACAAAACATGTTAGGGATAGAATAAACCTAAAAGAAAAGATGTATAACACAGCACAGAGTAGCCAGAAGCCAGAGGATTGGGAAACCTTCACAGGACCACAGAAGGAAAGAAAACCGGCAATACGGGCTGAAAATATGAAGTATAAAACGAAGCTGGCCAGGAATATAAAGAAGGACAGTAAACGTTTATTTAGATATGTTAAGGGAAAAAGAGTAGCAAAGTAAAATGTGGGTCCCTTGAAGGCAGACACGGGCGATTATAATGGGGAACTAGGAAATGGCAGAAGAGTTGCACATGGAATGCAAAGGTTCCCGGGTGTTGTACCTCGACTGAACAGGTACACACACTTCAACGCTGTCGGGACAGAAGACATTGACGCACTGAGTGGCGCATTGGCTTGCGATGCATAAATTGCTGATGATCCAAAACCAAGTTGTAGTGCATGTTGGCACAAACGAGTGTGTATGTGTTTGAGGTTGTGTGTTTGTGAGGGTGAGTATGTGTGAGTGTGTGTATGTTTGAGTATCTGAGTACGAGTGTGAATGTTTGTGAGCGCGTGTATGAGTGAGTGTGTGTATTCGTGAATGTGTGAGTGTGTGAGACCGTGAGTGTGTGCGCGCGTGAGAGTGTGTTTATGTGCGTGAGTGTATGTGCGTTTGTGTTTGTGAGTGTGTATATGTGTGAGTGTTTTAAAGTGTGTGTAGGTGTGTTTATGTGAGTGTATCTGTCTGTTTCTGTGTGAGTGTCTGTGTGTGTGTATAAATGTATGCGTGTGTAGGTGTGTGAGAGTGTGTGTGCATGTGTGCATGTGTGAATGTGTTTGTGAGTGTTTGTGAGTGCGTGTATGTGTGAGTGTGTGTATGTGTGAGTATCTGTGGGTGTGTGTGAGAGTATGTGTGTGTGGTTGAGTGTGAGTGTTTGCGAGTGTGAGTGTGTGTGTGTGAGTGCCTAAGTGTATGTGTGAGTGCTTGTGAGTTTGTTTATGAGTGAGTGTGTGTGTGAGCGTATGCGTGCGTGTGAGATTGTGTTTGTGTGTGTGTTTGTGAGTGTGTGTTTAGAAACATAGAAAATAGGTGCAGGATGAGGCCATTCGGCCCTTCGAGCCAGCGCCGCCATTCATTGTGATCATGGCTGATCATCCCCTATCAATAACCCGAGCCTGCATTCTCCACTAATCCCTTCACTCCACTAGCCCCTAGAGCTCTATCTAGCTCTTTATACAATACATCCAGTGACTTGGCCAACACTGCCTTTGTGGCAGGGAATTCTATAAATTCACAACTCTCTGGGTGAAAATGTTTTTTCTCACCGCAGTCTTAAATGACCTCCACTTTATTCTAAGACAGTGGCCCCTGGTTCTGGACTCGCCCAACATTGGGAACATGTTTCCTGCATCGAGCTTGTCCAGTCCTTTTATAATCTTATATGTTTCTATACGATCCCCCCTCATCCTTCTAAACTCCAGTGAATACAAGCCTAGTCTTTTCAATCTCTCCCTATATGACTGTCCCGCCATCCCAGGGATCAATCTCGTGAACCTACGCTGCACTGTCTTGATCACAAGGATGTCCTTCCTCAAATTAGGAGACCAAATCTGCACACAATACTCCAGATGTGGTCTCACCAGAACCCTATACAACTGCAGAAGAACCTCTTTACTCCTGTACTGAAATCCTCTTGTTATGAAGGCCAACATTCCATTAGTTTTCTTCACTGCCTGCTGTACCTGCACGCCAACTTTCAGTGACTGGTGTACAAGGACACCCAGGTCTCGCTGTACCTCCCACTTACTGAACATTACCATATAACCATTTAACCATATAACAATTGCAGCACAGAAACAGGCCATATCTGCCCTTCTAGTCCGTGCCGTGAGTGAGTGTATGTGTCTAAGTGTGAGTGTGAGTGTATGTTTTTGAGTATGTGTGTGTGAATGTGTGTGTATGTATGATGTTTGTGTGAGTGTGTATGAGTGTGTGTGTGTATATATGTGTGTATCTGTGTGTGTGCTGGTGCGTATGTGTGTGTATGTGTTTGTATGTGTGTTTGAGTGTATGTGTGTATGTGAATGTGAGTGTGTGTGAGTCTTTGTGTGTGTGTGTGTGAATCTGCGTGTCTGTATGCCTGCAAGTGTGCGCGTGACAGTGTGTGGGTGTGAGTGTGTGTGTCTTTGTGAGTGTGATTTACTGTGTGAGTGAGGGTCTGTGTGTGTGTGTCAGTGTGTGTGTGTGTGTGTGAGTGCCAATGTGAGTGTTAGTGATTTTGAGTGTCTGTGTGTTTGTGTGCGTGAGTGTCGGTGTGTGTTTGTGCGCCGGTGTGTGTGTGTTTCTGTGTGTGTCTGTGCGTCACCTGTGGGAGTGTGTCTCTGTGAGTGGCTGTGTGATTTACTGTGTAGTCTATGTGTGTGTGTGTGAGTGTGAGTGTTAGTGAGTGCGAGTGCCTGTGTGTGCGTGTGCGTGAGTGTATGTGTGTGTATGTTTGCCTGCCTGTGTGTGTGTTTCTGTGTGTGTCTGTGTGTGTCTGTGTTCCTGTGTGTGTGTCTGTGTGTATGTCTGTGTGAGTGTGTCAGTGAGTGTCAATGTGAGAGTATATCTGTGAGTGTGTGTGAGTCTGCGTGTATGTGTGTCTGCAAGTGTGTGTGAGTGTAAGGGTGAGTGTAAGTGTGAGTGAGTGTGCGAGTGTGCGTGTCTGTGTATGAGTGTGAGTGTCTATGTGTGTGAGTGTCTATGTGTGTGTCTATGTGTGTGAGTGTCTGTGTGTGTGAGTGGCTTTGTGTGTGAGTGTCTGTGTGTGTGTCTGTGTGTGTGTCTGTGTGTGTGTCTATGTGAATGTCTGTGTGTGTGTGTTTTAGTGTGAGTGACTGTGTGCATGAGTGTCTGTGTGTATGTGTGAGTGTCCGTGTGTGTATGTGTGTGCTTGTTTGCCTATGTGTGTCTGTGTGTGTGTCTGTGTGTGTGTGACTGTTTGTGTCTATGTGAGTGTCTATGTGAGTGTGTGTGAGTGTC
Source organism: Raja brachyura (assembly GCA_963514005.1). Next base: position 11,231,147 of record OY740805.1, read on the forward strand.
TGAGTTTGTGTGTGAGTGTGTGTGAGTGTCTGTGTGTGAGTGTTTGTGTGTCTCTGTGTGTGAGTAGTGACTCTGTGTGCTAGTGTGTGTGTATGTGAGTGTCTGTGTGTGTCGCTGCGTGTATATGGGTGTCTGTGTGTCTGTGTATGTGTTCATGAGTGTAAGTGTGTGTTTGTGAGTGAGTGTGAGAATGTGACTGTGTATGTGTGATATGTGTCTGAGTGTGTATGTGTGTATGTATATATATATATGTGTGTGTGTGTGTGTGTGTGTGTGTGTTGGTGCGTACGTCTCACACGTGCGTGCATGTGTGTGTGTGTCTAGTGTGTGTTTGTTTGTCTGTGTGTGTGTCTCTGTGTGTCTGTGTGTGCCTGTCTATGTGTGGCCGTGTGTGTCATGTGAGTGCTTGCGTGAGTGTCTGTATATGTGTGTGTGAGAGAGCGTCTTTGTGTGCATGTGTGAGTGTGCATGAGAGTGTGTATGCATGTTTGAGTGTTTGTGTGTGTGTGCGTGACGGTCTGTGTGTGCGAGTGCCTGTGCGCGTGTGTGTATGTGTGATTGTCTGTGTGTGTTTTGTGAGAGTGTATATGTGTGTGTGAGTGTCTGTGTGTTTGTGTGTGAGTGCCTGTATGTGTATGTGTGAGTGTCTGTGTTTCTGTGAGTGTCTGTGTGTGTTTGCGAGTGTCTGTGTGTGTGAGTGTCTGTCTCAGTGTGAGTGTTTCTGTGTGTGAGTGTCTATGTCTGTGTGTCAGTATCTCCGTGTGTGCGTGAGTGGCTGTGTGTGTGAGTGTGAATGTAAGTATCTGTGTGTATCTGTGTGTGTGAGTGAGTGTGCGAGTGTGCGTGTCTGAGTGTGTCTATGGATGGAGTGTGTGTGTCTTTGTGAGTGTGAGTGTCTATGTGTGACTATGTGTGTCTATGTGTGAGCGTCTTTGTGTGTGTGTCTGTGTGTGTGTGTTTAGTGTGAGGTACTGTGTGTGTATGTGTGTCTCTGTGTGTATGTGTGAGTGTCTCTCTGTATGTGTCTGTGTGTCTGTCTGTGAGCGTCTGTAAATTTGTGTGGGTGTATGTGTATGTGTGTGTTTGTGTATGACTGCCTGTGTGAATGTGAGTGGCCGTGTGAGTGTGTGTGTGTTGAGTGCATGTGTGTTTGAGGGTATGTGTGTGTGAGTGCATGTGTGTGTGAGTCTGTGTGTCTGCGTGGCTGTGAGTGTGTGTGAGCGTGTGTGAACGTGTGAGTGTGTGTCCGTGTATGAGTGTGTGTCTTTGAGAATGTGATTGGCTGTGTGTGTGAGTGTCTATGTGTGTGAGTGTCTGTGTTTGTGTCTGTGTGAGTTTATGTGTGTGCCTGTGCGTGTGCCTGTGTGTTTATGTGTTTGTGTATGTGTTAGTGAGTGTGTGTGTGTGTGAGTGTATGTGTGTTTGTGAGTGCCTGTGTGTGAGTATCTGTGTGTATGTGTGTGAGCATCTGTGTGTGTGTGTGTGTGTGTGTGTCTGTGTGTGTGTCTGCGTGAGTGTGTGTGTGAGTGTCTGCGTTGGTGTGTGACTGTGTGAGTGTGTGTGAGTATCAGTGTGTGACTGCGTGTGAGCCTCTGTGTGTGAGTGAGTGACTCTGTGTGTTAGTGCGTGTGCGTGAGTGTATGTGTTTGTGTGTGTCGCTGCGTGTATATGAATGTATGTGTGTGTGTCTGTGTATGTGTATGCGTGTGTATGTGTTCGTGAGTGTAAGTGTGTGTTTGTGAGTGAGTGTGAGAAGGTGACTGTGTATGTGTCATGTGTGTCTGAGTGTGTATGTGTGCGTGTATATATATGTGTGTGTGTGCTGGTGCGTATGTCTCACACGTGTGTGCCTGTGTGTGTGTCATGTATGTGTTTGTTTGTCTGTTTGTGTGTCTGTGGTGTCTCTGTGTGTGTCTCTGTGTGTGTATGTCTGTGTGTCTGTCTGTTTGTGGCCGCGTGTGTCTATGTGAGTACCTACGTGAGTGTCTGTATATGTGTGTATGTGTGAGCGTCTTTGTGTGCACGTGTGAGTGTGTGCATGAGAGTGTGTATGCATGTTTGAGCGTTTATGTGTGTGTGTGTGTGTGTGTGAGGGTCTGTGTGTGCGAGTGCCTGTGTGCGTGTGTGTATGTGTGAGTGTCAGTGTGTGTTTTGTGAGAGTGTATGCGTGTGCGTGAGTGTCTGTGTGTTTGTGTGTGAGTATCTGTGTGTTTGTGTGTGAGTGCCTGTATGTGTATGTGTGAGTGTCTGTGTGTGTTTGTGAGTGTCTGTGTGTGTGAGTGTCTGTGTCTCTGTGTGAGTGTTTCTGTGTGTGAGTGTCTATGTGTGTGTGTTAGTATCTCTGTGTGTGCGTGAGTGGCTGTGTGAGTGAGTGTGTGAGTGTGCATGTCTGTGTGTGTCTGTGTATGAGTGTGTGTGTCTTTGTGAATGTGAGTGTCTATGTGTGTGAGTTTCTGTGTGTGTGTGAGTGTCTGTATGAGTGTCTGTGTGTGTGTGTGTTTTAGTGTGAGTGACTGTGTGTGTGTTTGAGTGACTGTGTGTGTTTGTGTGAGTGTCGCTCTCTATGTGTGTGTGTGTGTGTCTGTCTGTGAGTGACTGTGAATTTGTGTGTGAGAGTGTCTGTGTGTGTGTCTGTGTGTGTCTAAGTGACTGTCTGTGTGTGTCTGTATATGTGTGTATGTGTGAGCGGATTTGTGTGATTGTCTGTGTGTGTGTTTTAGTGTGAATGTCTGTGTGTGTATCAGTGTATGTGTGTGTATGTGTGAGTGTCTCTCTGTATGTGTGTCTGTATGTGAGTGTCTGTGAGTTTGTGTGAGTGTATGTGGCTGCATGTGTTTGTGTATGACTGTGAGTGTCTGTGTGAGTGTGAGTGGACGTGTGAGTGTGTGTGTGTTGAATGCATGTGTGTTTGTGTGTATGTGTGTGTGAGTCTGTGTGGCTGTGAGTTTGTGTGAGCGTGTGTGAATGTGTGAGTGTGAGTGTGTGTCAGTGTATGAGTGTGAGTGTCTTTGAGAGTGTGAGTGTGTGTGTGTGTGAGTGTCTGTGTTTGTGTCTGTGTGAGTTTATACGTGCGTGTCTGTGCGTGTGCCTGTGTTTATGTGTGCCGGTGCGTGTATGTGAGTGTCTGTGTGAGTGTCTGTGTGTGTGCACGCATGTGTATGTGTTCGTGAGTGTTTGTGAGTGTGTGTGAGAATGTGACTGTGTATGTGTGATGTGTGCGTGAGTGTGTATGTGTGTGTGTGTATATATATATATGTGTGTGTGTCTGTGTGTGTGTTGGGGCGTATGTTTAACACGTGCGTGCCTGTGTGTGTCTGTGTGTTTTTTTGTATGTGTGTGTGTCTGTGTGTGTGTCTGTGTGTGTGTCTGTGTGTGTCTGTGTGTGTCTGTGTGTGTGTGTGTATGTGTGTGTCTTGGTAAGTGACTGCGTGAGTGTCTATGTATGTGGATGTGTGAGCGGCTTTGTGTGCATGTGTGAGTGTGCGTGTGTGCATGAGTGTGTGTAGGCGTGTTTGAGCGTGTGTGTGTGTGAGGGTCTGTGCGTGCGAGTGTCTGTGTGCGTGTGTGTATGTGTGAGTGGCTGTGTGTTTTGTGAGAGTGTATGTGTGTGTGAGTGTCTATGTGTTTGTGTGTGAGTGTGTGTGTAAGTGCCTGTGTGTGTATGTGAGTGTCTGTGTGTGAGTGTGAATGTGAGTGTCTGTGTGTGTCTGTGTGTGTGAGTGTCTGTGTGTGAGTGTGTGTGTGAGTGTCCGTGTCTCTGTGTGTGCGTGCGTGTAGGTGTGTGTGAGTGTGCGAGGGTCTGTGTGTGCGAGTGTCCGTGTGAGTGAGTGCTTGTATGTGTGAGTGTCTATGGCTGTGTGTCAGTATCTGTGTGCGTGCGCGAGTGTCTGAGTCTGTGAGTGTGAATGTGAGTGTCTCTGTGTGTCTGTGTGTGTGGCTGTGTGTGTGTCTGTGGGAGATTCTGTGGGAGTGTCGGTGTGTGTGTACGAGTGTTTGTGTGTCTATGGCTTTCATAAATCAGAGCATTGAATATAGGAGTAGGGAAGTGATGTTAAAATTGTACAAGGCATTGGTGAGACCAATTATGGAGTATGGTGTACAATTTTGGTCGCCTAATTATAGGAAGGATGTCAACAAAATAGAGAGAGTACAGAGGAGATTTACTAGAATGTTGCCTGGGTTCCAGCAACTAAGTTACAGAGAAAGGTTGAACAAGTTAGGTATTTATTCTTTGGAGCGCAGAAGGTTAAGGGGGGACTTGATTGAGGTCTTTAAAATGATGAAAGGGATAAACAGAGTTGACGTGGATAAGCTTTTCCCATTGAGGGTAGGGAAGATTCAAACAAGAGGGCATGTCATGAGAATTAAGGGACAGAAGTTTAGGGGTAACATGAGGGGGAACTTCTTTACTCAGAGAGTGGTGGCTGTGTGGAATGATCTTCCAGTGGAAGTGGTGGAGGCAGGATCGATTTTAACATTTAAAAGTAAAGTGGATAGGTATATGTACGGGAAGGGAATGGAGGGGTATGGTCTGAGTGCAGGTAGATGGGACAAGGGGAAAATAAATGGTCGGCACGGACTGGAAGGGCCGAGAGGGCCTATTTCCGTGCTGTAATTGTTATATGATTATATGGTTATATCTCCGATATATCGATAGATCTTCCCATCTCCACCCGTTTCTACTTTTACAGAGACCGTTCCCTCCGCAACTGCCTGGTTAACTCATCCCTTCCCCCACAAAGAACCGGTTCCCAAGGCATCTTCCCCTGCAACCGCAGGTCCTGACCCTCCTCTCTCAACTCCGTCCGAGGACACCGACAGTCCTTTAAAATGAGGCAGAGGTTCACTAGCACCTCCTCCAATCTCATCTAACAGTATCCGCTGATCCAAGTGTAGACTCCTTGGGCTCGGTGGCCGTTCCGCTGAACTCCGGCGCTCAGTCGGCATTGGCAAAAGTGATGTTCCGGTTGTTAAGCACAACCCCCCCCCCCCCACCCCCCCTCCCCCGCTCACTCCTCCCATGACCAGATCGACTTTTCTTTCCTGGGCCTCCTCCTCTCTCAGAGTTTCACTGACCCTCAGGCTAAATGTTGTTGATTGTATGCCTCGCTCTCATTCCTCTGTGAACGGTGATCCGTTCGAGATATTCTTTAAATATCATCCCCTTTGATCTCTATATTTCACACCATACCCTTCTATGGTTGTAAGTCTCTCCGCAGACTCGAAGTCTGAAGAAGTGTCTTGCCCCGAAACGACACAAGTTCCTGCTCTCCAGGGATGCTGCCTGTCCCGCTGTGTTACTCCTGCTTTTTGTGTCTGTGTTCGATGTAAACCAGCATTTGCAGTTGCTTCCTACACAGGAGATGCCAACTGAGCTCATCATTGGCCAAGTTAGTAACATCCTTATTCGAGGAAATGCCACCTGACCTCAAATTTGGCCAAGTTGGCAACATCCTTAGTCTCCTGTAGTTCCTCAACCTTCCAACATCACAATGCTCTGTCACATTCCTAGCAAAGTGGACAATATCATACTTTCCCTCAGTCTACCGCGTCCAACATAACTTTGCTAACTGTTTAATTGTTTGCACATGACTAGCTTCCCCATCGATATTTCCGCCTCAAACGTGGTTACAGGATAGAGCTTCACGACGCCGGATTCCCGGGTTCCACCCTGACCTCGCGTGCTGACTGTGCGCGATTACACGTTTCACCTCAGTATTAAATGACCTCCCCATTTATTCTAAGACTGTGGCCCCTGGTTCTGGAGTCGCCCAACTTTGGGGACGTGTTTCCTGCATCTAGCTTGTTCAGCCCTTTTATAATTTTATATGTTTCTATAAGTTCTCCCCTCATCCTTCTAAACCCCAGTGAATACAAGCTTAGTCTTTTCAATCTTTCCGCATATGACAGTCCAGGGTTCTTGGGATCTTTCCGCCATCCCAGGGATCAATCTTGTGAACCTACGCTGCACTGCCTCAATCACAAGGATGTCCTTCCTCAAATTAGGAGTCCAAAACTGTACGCAATGCTCCAGAAGTGGTCTTACCAGAGCCCTATACAACTGCAGAAGAACCTCTCTACTCCTATACTGAAATATTCGTGTTATGAAGGTCAATATTCCGTTAGCTTTCTTCGCTGACTGCTGTACCTGCACGCCATCTTTTAGTGATCGGTGTACAAGGACACCCAGGTCTCGCTGTACCTCCCCCTTACCTAACCTAACCCCATTGAGAATATAATCTGCCCCCTTGTATTTGCCACCAAATAACCTCACATTTATCTATATTATACTGCATCTGCCACGCATCTGCCCATTCACTCAACCTGTCCAGTTTACTCTGCAACCTACTAACATCTTCTCCACAGTTCACACTGCCATCCAGCTTTGTGTCATCCGCAAACCTGCTAGTGTTGCTCCTGATTTCCTCTTCCAAATCATTAATATATATGGCAAAACTTGTGGCCCCAACACCGAGCCTTGCGGCATTCCACTCGTTCTGCCTGAGGAGAACATGAGGAGAACAAGGAGAACATGAAGGCAGTAGTCCAATACCAATAAGGCTTTCCAACTTGTTCGTTTAGTGTGGCAATATAGCGGGATAGAGCTAACATTTAAAACTTGATGTGTAGGAAGCAACTGCAAATGCTGGTGTAAGTCGAAGATAGACACGAAAAGCCGGAGTAGCACAGCGGGACAGGCAGCATCTCTGTTGAGCAGGAATTGGTGACGTTTCGGGGCAGGACACTTCTTCAGACTTCGAGTCGGGGGAGAGAGAGGCGTATACATATAGAAGGGTATGGTGTGCAATATGGAGATCAAAGGGGAAAACGTTTAAAGAATATCTCGAAAGGCCGTCGTTCGCAGAATAATGACAGTGAGGCATACAATCAGCAACATTTAACCTGAAGGGCAGTGGAAATCTGAGAGCGGAGGAGGCCCAGGACAGAAATGTCGATGTGGTCATGGGAGGAGGGGGTGGGGAGGGAGAGGTGTTTAACAACCGGAACATCACGTGGGCCTATGCCGACTGAGCGGCGGAGTTAAGCGGAATGGCCACCGAGCCAAAGGAGAGAAAACTTGGAACAGCGGATACAACAGATGAGATTGGAGGAGGTGCTAGTGAACATCTGCCTCATTTGAAAGGACTGTCGGAGTCCTCGGACGGAGTTGAGGGACGAGGGTTAGGACGTGCGATTGAAGGGGAATGTACCTTGGGAGCAGGTTCTTTGTGGGGGAAGGGATGAGTTAACCAGGCAGTTGCGGAGGGAACGGTCTCTGTGAAAGTAGGAAAGGGTGGAGATGGGAAGATCTATCGATATATCGGAGATATAACCATATAATCATATATGGTTAGATCTATCGATATATCGGAGATCCATAATCCTCCGACATTTTCGCCACCTCCAACGGGATTCCACCATTAGCCGCATCTTCCTATCACAACCCCTTTCCGCTGGGCCTCCTCCACTGTCAGAGTCAGGAGCAACGCAAATTGGAGGAATGGTATTTCGCTAGGGCAGCTTACAAGCCATCGGTATGTATATTTACTTTAATTTCATGTAACTCTTGTTGTCCCTCTCTATCCATTCCACCTCACCCTGGTTCTCGGACTAGTTTCACTGTCCTCCACATTAACCTTTACTGATTGTATACAACGTTGTCACCTTCCCCTCAAGTAACATTCATCAATTTTAGATTTTGCTTGTATTTCGTCCTATTATATCTCTCCTTTTTACGCCTTAAACTTCCATATCTCAACATCCCCCCTCTCCTGATTCTCAGTCTGAAGAAGGGTATGGACCCGACATGTCATCCATTCGGCCTGTCTAGGTAAAACATGATGATCACTAGTTGGGATTGAAAAATGGGCCTAAATAGGCAACGGGGATTGGGGGGGATAACCCCTTGGGAAATAACAGGTAGCTATTAGGAAAAGTGTGTCGCCCTGTAGAGGGATTTCAACTTTGAATATAGACCGAGACTTCCATAAGACCAAGGATGTGCTAGGTTTACTTTATCAAGTTTGTATAGAATATGTTCCTGAAATAGGGTTGTGTAAGGGGGAGGACAAATCTGGGTGCACTTTCAGATAATTTTGCCGGGGAAATGACTGAAGTGTAAGTGGGTGAAAATTATGGCACTAGCGACCACAGTTCTAATAGGGCTAAAATAGCAATAGAGAAGGATAGGACTTCTCCGCGTTATTTTATAAATTTTAGGGGAGACTAACCGTTGGTTTTGCAAAAAAAAAGGATTGTAGTAGGTTGCTTGTGGGAAAAGCGATGTCCTGAAATATGGCACCTTGAAGAAAGTGATCGAGAACATTCAAGATATGATGATTATATTAAAGTAAACGACACGGCATAAGACGCAAGGAGCGCCGGATAACAAGATAATTTCAGGTCATGGTTGGGAAAAAGGAGGCATGAGTCAGGTATGGGGAACGGTGATCCTACACCCTCGGGGAGTACAATGTATTGATGAGCAGATTTTAGATACAAATTGATGAGTGTGGGTTAGGGCGAAAGATGGCCTTGGTAGATATATCTATGGACAATTGGGATAAATTATCTACCTTTATTGATCGGAAACGGGAACGTGAGTGTGCGATGTTGTATTTGTTCCCAAATAAACCAAAATTGTTGTCTATGTGTGAAGGAGGTGGGTAAATCCCTCAAGGAATATTTATCTTCTGTTTCTGTCATGGAGGAATGAAGCACATTTGCTCAAAATCATTCATGTCGATCACGATGCTCATGTAAATTAGTCGCATTTGCCGAGGTTTGTCCCGTATCCCTCTAAACCTCTCCTACCTTATACCTGTTATAATGTTTTCTTTGAAAAATATGTTACTTGTACGTGCCACAGTTACCTCCGCTGGTAGCCAACATCTCACGATTGCACATCAGATTCATGTTAAATCTTTCCTTCAAACCTCAAACCTGTTTCCTCTGCTTCTGGATTCCGCCACCCTGGGTGAAAGGCTTTGTGAATTCGCCTAATAAATTCCCGTCATGATTGTTTACACATCCCTTACGTCGTACGTTGGACTATGGCGTTCCGAAGAATAAAATCGTAGACTCCAATCTCTTCCAATACCTCAAAACCCCAGGTCCTGCCAACGCCGTTGTTATCTTCTCTGCAATGGTGCTTATGAACACTTTCGGCAAGATCGCCTTTCTCAATCAGGAACCAGAGCTTAGATGTTAGCCCTTTATATTACAGATATGCAGTTGTGTGACCGCACGTGAACCATCATTTTCAGTTTTGGTCACCTGCTGTAGGGCATATTCCAGTAAGCTGAAAGGAACGCACAACATGGGTGATGGGTATTGAAACAGGCCACCAGATTAAATTATTGATTCAGGTACAACAACTACATTTTAAATCCTTTCGAACAGGTGGAACATGTGGATTGATAGAAAGGGTTGAAATAAATATAAGCTAAACGCGGATAACTCAGAATATCTTTGATGATCAGGGATGCACAATGTGTCTTTGCTTTGTTTGGCTCCATGACTCTAGGTTTTCGTTGCATCCTTTTAAGCATTGGCTGGACAGCAGGGAGTATTGCAGGAAGGGCGGGCAGCTTTGTGGAGAGAGCACAGATGAGCCTGACAATCACCTGTTTTCCAGGATCAGATTGGAGCGTCTGTGCTTATTCTGAGTGGAACTAGAAGGACGAATGGTACCGTGAGTGATTTAAATTGGGACAGAAATAGACATTTCTCTGCAAATCATATTTCTGGCTTCACACCGTGAGCTGCAACACACTCAATGTTGGTTAGTCTCAGATGCCGGGGCAGGAAGAATTTAAAAGGCAAGTCTCAAGGTTTAAGATAGACACCAAATGCTGCATTCTGGAGAGTTTGATTAGTTTAAGCTATCGGGACATGCAGCGATAGATTAAAGTCTGAAAGTTGATTGGTCTCATCTGGCAGGATTTACAAATAATTTAAAAGGGACGTCTAAAATGTGGTTAGTCTCATCTGTTGGGAATTGAAGCAAGAGCAAAGTGAATTTAAAAGGCACTTCACAAAGTTGGTTGGTCACACCAGGTGACTGGTGTTACAGTGGAAGAAATTTTTTGAGATGGTAACCACACTTATACCATTTGTATCGTTGTTGTGAATGGGGCTATTTCTTGATGTTGGGAGACGATACTAATCTGTGGAAAATCAAAGGAATATGTTATTAGGCAGGAGTTGGAGAGGGTAGATATGGAGCAGTTGGTATTGGATATGTGCAACGCTGACATGTGGGTGTCGTTTAAAGGTCAGCTGATCAAAGTACATGATTCCGAAAGAGGAATATTTATACCAAGGTATGGGAATCGTGGACAAGAAGTTTGTAAAGTTCGTCAGGAAGAAAAGTTGAAACGCATGTCGGATTAGAAGACGAAGGATATCAAGTGATTAAGAAATAACTGAAGCGGACGATTAGAAGGGCCGAACGGGACCAGAATACGTCGTTAGCAAGTCGTATTAAGGAACATCAAGTCAAGTCGTCAAGTTTATTTGTCACATACGCATATGAGATATGCAGTGAAATGAAATGTGGCAATGCTTGCGGATTGTGCAAAAAAACCCCTACAAAACAGCAATTTTAGCAGCACTACTAAACAGCAAAAAACCAGCAAATTTGAAAAGACACAACACAACAGTAAATTGGTACAGTAAGTTGGTCGCTGCTGAGATGAGAGTTTACAGTCCTAATGGCCTCTGGGAAGAATCTGTTTCTCATCTTCTGTTTTCACAGGGTTACACAAAAAGCTGGAGAAACTCAGCGGGTGCAGCAGCATCTAAGGAGCGAAGGAAATAGGCGACGTTTCGGGTCGAGACCCTTCTTCAGACTGGTCAGGGATCAGGGAAACGAGAGATATAGACGGTGATGTGGAGAGATAAAGAACAATGAATGAAAGATATGCAAAAAAGTATCGATGATAAAGGAGACAGGCCATTGTAAGCTGTTTGTAGTTTGAAAATGAGAAGCTAGTGCGACTTGGGTGGGGGAGAGATAGAGAGAGAAGGAATGCCAGGGCCCGAGGGCTGAGGGAGAGGTGGGAAGGGGAGGAGACAGCAAGGGTTAACAGAATTGAGAACATTCAATGTTTAAGCCCAGAGGATGCAGACTCCCCAAGCGGAATATGAGGTGCTGTTCCTCCAACTTGCGGTGTTGCTCACTCTGGCCCTGGAGGAGGCCCAGGACCGAGAGGTCGGAGACGGAATGGGAGGGGGAGTTGAAGTGCTGTGCCACCGGGAGGTCGGGTTGGTTATTGCGGACCGAGCGGAGGTGTTCGGCAAAACGATGGCCAAGCCTCCGCTTGGTCTCACCGATATATATCAGCTGGCATCTGGAGCAACGGATGCAGTAGATGAGGTTCGAGGAGGTGCAGGTGAACTCTGTCGGACTTGGAAGGGCTGCATTCTGTTTTCACAGAATGACGGCGGAGGCGCTTGCCTGATCGTAGCCGCTGGAACAGTCTGTTGCTGGGGTGGAAGTGGACCTCATAATGTTGCTGGCTCTGGATCTGCACCTTCTGATGTATAGATCCTGCAGAGGGGCGAGTGGAGTTCCCATAGCTCGTCCGGCAGAACACACTCATCTCTGCAGAGCCTTCTTGTCCTGGGCAGAGCAGATCCCAAACCAGATTGTGATGTTTCCGGACAAGATGCTTTCTGCAGCCGCTGAGTAGAAGCAGTGGAGGATCCTCAGAGAAACTCTGAATTTCCTCAGCTGCCTGAGGTGGTAAAGGTGCTGCCTTGCCTTTCTCGCATGTGCGGCCGCGTGTGATGTCTATGCCAGATCCTCTGAGATGTGGGCTCCCAGGTATTTAAAGCAGTTGATCTCACCCTATCAGCGGTATCCCTATTGATCATCAGTGGCGTGTACGTCCTCGTATGTTGTGCCTTCATAAAGTCCATGATCAGCTCCTTAGTTTTTTTGACATTCAAGAGGAGGTTGTTGTCTTGACACCTTAGTGCCAGATCAGCCACCTCTTCTCTGTAGGCCTTCTCATTATTTCCGGTGATCAGGCCCACCACCACAGTGTCATCAGCAAACTTGATTATAGAGTTGGAGCCGATCGTAGCCACACAGTCATGTGTGTACAGGGAGTACAGTAGGGGACTGAGGAAGGCCAGGACCTAGGCACACAGGGGGGTGTGAATCCCCTATGCCAGCAAGTCTGGTGGGGACTATCGTGTTGGAGGCTGAACTAAAGTCCATGAACAGCATCCTCACAAAGCCCCCCTCCTGGCTGTCAAGGTGAGAGAGAGCGATGTGCAGCACCTGGGAGACCGCATCGTCAGTGGATCTGTTCGGACGGTATGCGAACAGTAGCGGGTCCATGTTGAGAGGGAGGAAGGCGCAGATGTGTTTCTTGATCAGCCTCTCGAAGCATTTCATGACTGCCGAGGTGAGGTAGTCATTCGAATAAGCTGGTGAGGCATTCCTTGGTACAGGTACAATGATGGATCTTTTGAAGCAGGCAGGGACCATGGACTTGGCCAGGGTGAGGTTGAATATTGTCGTGAGCACACGAGCTAAATGAGTAGCACAATAATTAAGTACTCACCAATGACCATCCGAATCAGAATCAGATTTTATTCGCCAAGTATTGAATTGAATTGATTGAATTGAATTGAATTGAATGCCTTTATTGTCATTCAGACCTTTCGATCCGAACGAAATTTCGTGCCTGCAGTCATACATATATAAAAATAACAATACCACACAATAAACACAAAATTAACATCCACCACAGTGAGTTCACCAAACACCTCCTCACTGTGGTGGAAGGCAAAAGTCTTAGGGTCTCTGTCTTTCTCCCCTCCTTATTCTCCCTCTGCGCTGAGGAGATCCAGGTCGCCGCCACCGCTGACGCCGGAACGCCGGAACACCGCCACAGGGCCCCGCCGCCGGAACGTCGCTGGAGCACCGCAGCTCCCGAAAACCAGGCCGCCGCTGGAGCACCGCAGCTCTCGAAACCCAGGCCGCCGCTGGAGCACCGCAGGTCCCGAAAGCCAGGCCGCCGCTGGAGCACCGCAGCTCCCGAAACCCAGGCCGCCGCTGGAGCACCGCAGCTCCCGAAAGCCAGGCCGCCGCTGGAGCACCGCAGCTCCCGAAAGCCAGGCCGCCGCTGGAGCACCGCAGCTCCCGAAACCCAGGCCGCCGCTGGAGCACCGCAGCTCCCGAAAACCAGGTCACCGCTGGAGCACCGCAGCTCCCGAAAACCAGGTCGCCGCTGGAGCACCGCAGCTCCCGAAACCCAGGCCGTCGCTGGAGCACCGCAGCTCAGAGGGAGCCAGGCCGCCGCTAGAGCACCGGAGCTCCCGAAACCCAGATCGCCGCTGGAGCACCGCAGCTCCCGAAACTCAAGCCGCCGCTGGAGCACCGCAGCTCCCGAAAGCCAGGCCGCCGCTGGAGCACCGCAGCTCAGAGGGAGCCAGGCCGCCGCTGGAGCACCGCAGCTCCCGAAAACCAGGTGGCCGCCGGAAGCCAGGTCGCCGCTGAAGCTCTGAAGGCCGTGCCGCCGCCTCTGGAAGCTGGAAGGCCGTCACCAGGGCCTCAGCACAGACGGAGACGGTGTCGGGGGACACGACAGGAAAAGTCGCATCCCCCCGAAGGGAGAGACTAAAACCCCGTTTCTCCCCCCCTCCCCCCCCCCCCCCCACACACACACACATACACAACCCAACAAATCAAAAACAGGGACGAGGACAAAAATAAAATAAAAGACAGACGGACTGCAGGTGAGCCGCAGCTGCCAAGCAGCGCCGCCACTTCCGAAGTATGTTTTGCAACATACGAGGAATTTCACTGGCCACGTCAGTCATACAATTGAAAAGCAACAGACTCAAAAACACATTTTAACATGAACATCCACCAGAGTGACTCCTACACATTCCTCACTGTGATGGAAGGCGAAATAAAGTTCAAGTCCTTCCCTTGTGTTCTTCCTTGGTCGTGGACCACGAGCCCTCCGTTGACGGGATGATCTTCACTCCCGTAGCCGGTGGCGTTCAGGCCTTCCGCGTCGAGGCGATCAGCTCCTGCATCGGGGGTATGTTAGCTACCCGCGCCGGGCGATCGAACCTCTCGTCGGGGTTGGTCGCACCTTCTGCGGCGTTGGAGCTCCCGACTAGCCTCTCCTGAGAGTGCGAGCCCTTGTTGGTAAATCCGCAGGTCGCGGTGGGAACGAACCCAGACAAGGGATCGGCTGCGATGTTCAGTCCGCGCCCCGCGGTGGGGCTCACGAGGTAGTCCGAGGCGGCTACCAGCTCCATCGATGGTAGGATGCAGAGCCCGGAGAATGTGATCCGAAACTTGATCACCCGAACTTGTTTTTCAGGAGGTGACGAAGGAGATTGACGAGGTATGAACCCGAAAAAAGTTTCCCCAGATCCCCCCCCTCCCCCCACATAAAACAAACGCAAGTACATTAAATCAAACTTTTAACACACATTAAAATAACATAAAGATTTAAAAACGAACAGACTGATGGCAGGGCTGGCCATCTCCTCGGCGCCCCGGTGGTCAGCGTTTTATACATATGTTAAAAATAAGAGGTTGACCAGCGCGAAGGTATGTGGACAAGCTTTTCCCTTTGAGTATAGGGAAGATTCGAACAAGAGGACATGACTTTAGAATTAAGGGACAGAGGTTTAGGGGTAACATGAGGGGGAACTTCTTTACTCAGAGAGTGGTAGCGGTGTGGAATGAGCTTCCAGTGGAAGTGGTGGCGGCAGGTTCGTTGGTATCATTTAAAAATAAATTGGATAGGCATATGGATGAGAAGGGTATGGAGGGTTATGGTATGAGTGCAGGCAGGTGGGACTAAGGGAAAAAAGTTGTTCGGCACGGACTTGAAGGGCCGAGATGGCCTGTTTCCGTGCTGTAATTGTTATATGGTTATATGGTTATATGGTATGGCGCGCAAGGAGAAAAGAGGAGAAAAGCTTGATGTCAGATGAAATGAACCGAGATGTTACATGTGTAAATTGCATCTGCATTCACCAAGGAGAAGGACATGGAGGACAGCGAGATTGGGCTGGAGAATACACGCCTGGTAAGTTTGAGATGGAGAAAGCGGTGATGCTGACCCTCTTGAAGAACATTAAGGTCGGTAAGTCTACTAGGCTTGATGGGATTCACCCCAGAGGGAGGCAAGAGAGAAGATTGCAGGGGACGGAATCGTTATTTCTTGTCTCGACAAAGGCAAATTCCCAGATGACTGGGGAATGGGCAATGTCGTTCCTTTGTTTAAGAAGGGAAATAGTGAAAATGGAAGGAATTATACGGCGGTTAGCCTAGCATTAGTGGTGGGGAACCTATTAGAGAGAATCCCTCGAGATAGGGTTTGACGCCTTTGGAGGAGCGCGTGGTAATTCCCGATAAACAGCGTGGTATTGAACGAGGTGGGTCATGTATAACCAATTTGGTTGTTTTTCAGGAGGTGACGAAGGAGATTGACGATGACATGGCGGTAGATGTTGTACACATAGATTCTTGTAAGGCTTTTGATAAGATCCTTCATGCTGGGCTGTTTGAGAAAATTAAAATGCAGCGGCGTCATGTCTGTATGGATTCAGAATTACCTTATTCAGAGAAGATGCAGCGTTATATTGGAAGGGATATATTTTAGCTGGATATTTGAGACAAATGAAGTACTGCCGGGGTCTGTATTATGTACCTGCCCTTTGTGATAATGATACATGTTATGAACGTAAATA
Source organism: Raja brachyura (assembly GCA_963514005.1). The sequence continues at coordinate 11,246,882 of OY740805.1, forward strand.
TGGGGTAATGTTGCTGACTACTCCAAAATTGGAGGAGATGTAGACATTAAGGGAAGCAGTAAGGAGACGCATTTGGGAAGTTGAAGTGGGTGAAGATTATGCGATTAATGTCGAGGCCCTTACGAGCATGAGGCGCAGAGAGATCGTGGGGCCCAAGTTCCTAGCTCACTGAAAGCTGTAGATAGGGTGGTGAGGAGGGCGTGCGGTACTCGTGTCCTCGTTGCTATTGGCAAAGGGTATAAGAGTCAGTAAGTCATGGCGCAGCTCTATAAAACATTGATGTGGCCGTATTTGGAATGTTGCGCACGGCATTGGTCACCCCAATACAGGACAGATCTGGAGGTTTTGTAGATGATGCGGAAGCGATTTACCTGAATGCTGCATTGACTAGCGGGTGTCACCTCGTGGAGAGGGTGGATAAACATGTGTTGTTTTCCATGTAACGGTGGAGGTTGAGGAGCGACGTGAACAATGTATATACATTGATGAGAGGCATTAAGAGAGTAGATCGTCAAAATATTTTGCCCACGATGGAAATGCCCAGCACTGGAAGCTTTAGCTCTAAGGTAGAGAGTGAAAGTTTAAATAGAAATGTGCGAAACAACTTTCTACATGAAGTTGGGGGCGCCGGGAACTCCTTCCCAAGGGCGGAGGTAGAGACGGGCAGGACTATTTCTGACAGATCCATGGCAGTGCAAATCATTTCGATCAAGTACAATTTCACTTGGCATCGTGTTCGGCGCAAACATGTTGAGGTGGAAGGCTCATTCCCGTGCTGTACTGTTCTGCACTGATCGACAGGTGAAGAAAGTCAGGAACCAGGGAGGACAAGGTTAAGGTGCAAGACGATGAGATTTATAGGTGATCCGATGGTGTAAGCTGTTCACACAGAGAGGGCGGGTGAGGTGGAAGAAGCTGCTGTTTGAAATAACAGGGGAAAATAAACATTGAATTGTGGACCTACACCAACCCCAAACCAATTAGGAGCAGACGAGGGCATTCGATCCAAATTGTTATCCCAGCCTCAAAGACAGATGTGTACAGCAATTCGTTCTTTCCACGCACTATTAAAGCATGGAATAATCTCCACCAAGCCACGGTTGCCCAGACAGATGCAACGAAATTTAAAGTGGCACTTTCTTCCCAATAACCCTCTCTGACTTAACCCCTCCCTTCACCACCTCCAGTTTAAATTCCAGTTGGAATATTTTGGAGGACCAAGTAACCAAGAAGAGCCAAAACCGAAACCTGGATAGGAAATTAAGAGGTGAATACGGTCTCAATGTAGGCAAATTAATTTACCGTAAATAACCCAACAATCGACAGGACCGTATTGTGCTGAAAAGTCATATTCATGTCTTGCCTGAATCCAAAATACCACAAGTAAAGCAAATGCGCATTTGCACATCCAACACTCATTGACATCAACGCGCAATCCCGGAATTATCCCTGTATTTCAGATAGAAAGCAATTCCCAACAAGGATCTTGTAGAGGTGTATAAAATCATGAGAGAGACAGATCGGATAGATGCCCAGCGTCTGTTACCTAGCGTAGACGAACCGATATAGGATATAGGTTTTAGGTGAAGGGGAGAGATTAAATAAGAGTCTGAGGGGTAACTGTTGGCACAAAGGATGGTGGGTGTATGGAAAAAGCTGCCAGAGTGCTAGTTGAGGTTGGTACTATCCCAACAGTTAAGAAACAGTTGAACAGCTACATGGATAGGACAGGGTTGGAGGATTATGGATTCAACATATGCAAATGGGCTCAGTGTAGATGGGACATTTTGAAGGGGCGCACGCGTTAGGCCGAAGGGCCTTTTTCCGCACTATCATCTATGACTCAATGACTCTAACATGATGTACAGACCGGAAACAAGAGCAGAATTTACAGTTACTTGCCAACTGTGGACTAAACATTATCTGAAGAAGTAACGGTGCTTGTACTTCATCGGAACTGTCTGGCAATGAGCATAAAGGGATATGTCACCATCCTCTTTAATTCCTCTCTGAATTTCCTCTGGGTCAGAGCATAGACAGCGGTGTTTGTGCAAGTACTCAGATAAAAGAGCATAGTTCCAGTCTTGTCGGCGAGAATGACCGGGTGGTTATAGCTCGGATAAGCATGCCTGTTGGAAATCTCCATCAACAAGAACACTGCCACCTTTGTGAACCATAGCAATATAAAGCTGCCTGACACGGCGAACAACATAACAATAGACTTCCGCCTTTGAGCCATCTCTGGGTCCATTCGTTGGCTCCCATTATCGGAATTTTTCAGTTCCCTGCGGGCGCGATTCGCCACCACAATGTATCTGACCGTCAAGGCATTGAGCACCACGATTAACACGTAAGGAATCAACGGGTTCAGCAGGTGGTGAATCCAGAAAAATGCCACCCATCCGGGCAAACTGAAGAACTCCGGCCTGGTTGCGCATCCCCAGGGTATTCCGTTGAAGAAGCCGTAAGGTCGGAATTTGAAATAGAAAGGTATGTTACGTAAAACGTTCAACGCACACAAGATGCTTATAACCAACATGGCTGTTTTTGGAGTGCAGTATGTGACCTTCAGATTGTGACAACAGATTGCCACGAATCGATCAAAGGTGAACGCAATGGTCAGCCAAACAGAGCAGTCTATAGTGGCGTAGCCCAGCGCAGCGTTGGTACTGCAAACCGCCGTGTAAAACAAGGATGGAGTCGGTATAACACGGTAAAAGAGAGACGTGAGGATGACGCAGACGGCAACCACCAGTAGGTCAGCTAACGCCATGGTGATTAGGTAAATTGAAATTCCTTTGGAGAGACCGCACTTTCCCCTCGATAGGATCACGATCGTCAACAAGTTAGCTGCAGAATAAGTTACAGTACTTTGGTTCTGGGAGACAGGCAAGAATTGTCTTCACAAATATATTCACGTACCTGAAGGTTGGAGGGTTGCTAATGTAACCGCACTTTTAAAAAAAGGAGGGAGAGAGAAAACGGGGAATTACAGACCAGTTAGTCTAACATCGATAATGGGGAAACTGCTAGAGTCAGTTATTAAAGATGGGATAGCAGCACATTTGGAAAGTGGTGAAATCATTGGACAAAGTGAACATGGTTTTACGAAAGGTAAATCATGTCTGACGAATCTGATAGGATTTTTCAAGGATGTAACTAGTAGAGTGGATAAGGGAGAACCAGTGGATGTGTTATATCTGGACTTTCCGAAGGCTTTCGACAAAGTCGCACGTAAGGTATGAGTATACAAACTTAAAGCACACGGTATTGGGGATTCACTATTGATGTGGATAGAGATCTGGACAGAGAAACAAGTTTGCGGATGGCACGAAGCTGGGGGCAGTGTAACGTGTGAGGAGGATGCTAGGAGGCTGCAAGTTGATTTGGGTAGGCTGAGTGAGTGGGCAAGTGCATGACAGATGCAGTATAATGTGGATAAATGTGAGGTTATCCACGTTGAAGGCAAATACAGGAGGGTAGACTATTATCTGAATGGTCGCCGATTAGGAAAAGGGGAGATGCAACGAGACCTGGGTGTCATGCTACACCAGTCATTGAAAGTTGGCATGCAGGTGCAGCTGGCAGTGAACAAAGCGAATGGTATTTTAACATTAATAGGAAAATAATTTGAGTATAGGAGGTGGGAAGATGCTGTAGTTGTACAGGGTTTTGGTGAGACCACGCCTGGAGTATTGCGTACAGTTTTGTTCTCCAAATCTGTGGAAAGACATTCGTGCCACAGAGGGAGTACAGAGAAGGTTCACCAGACTGATTCCTGGGATGTCAGGACTTTCATATGAGGAAAGACTGGATAGACTCGGCTTGTACTCGCTAGAATCTAGAAGATTGAGGGGGGATCTTATAGAAACTTACAAAATTCTAAAGGGGTTGGACAGGCTAGATGCAGGAAGATTGTTCCCGATGTTCGGGAGGTCCAGAACAAGGGGTCACAATTTAAGGATATGGAGAATTCAGCTTGGACCGTGGTGAGGAAAACATTTTTCATACAGAGAGTGGTGAGTCTCTGGAATTTTCTGCCACATAAGGTAGTTGAGGCCAGTTCATTGGCTATATTTAAGAGGGAGTTAGATGTGACCCTTGTGGCGGAAGGGATCAGGGGTTATGGAAAGAACGCAGTTAAAGGATACTGAGTTGAAATGATCAGCCATGATTATGTTGAATGGCGGTGCTGGCTCGAAGGATCAAATGGCCGCTCCTGCACCTATTGTCTATTGGGAGACAGTCAAGGATTTTCTACACAAATATATTCACGTAACTAAACCCGTAAATAATGTAACCGTTTTTATGTGTCCTGCCAAAGAAAACTAAAATAGAGGAAGGGTAGATAGGGGAGACAGTAGGGAGAACATGAGGAGAGAAATGCGAATGTAGAAGTGGGAGATTGAGAGGTAAAGGAAAAGTGAGAGGTCAAGTAGTGACTAAGTGAGAGATAGCGGGAGAGAGAAAATGAGGCAAGAGAGGAGAGTGGAAATAGATAAGAGAGAGAGGGTGTGACGCGGATAGAGGGAGAGAAAGGGGAGGGGGAGGGGAGAAAGGGGATAATTAGGGAGGCGAAAGTTGAAGGTATGTGAACAGCGAGGAACAACAGAATAACAACTTATAGTCCATATTCTCTGTGCCTAACGATGCCAAATTAATATCCTCTGTTTGTTATTCATATTGCTGCATTGTCTGCATACCCACTACTAGTTATAGATATTTAATTAGTAGATGTGATTCCAGTTGTATAGGCATTGAGCACCATCTGTGAGCTCCACATCAAAGGCCGAAAGTCTCATGAGATGAAGGAGATGTGATAATGACTGGTGCTTGAGAAGACGCCGACGTCACTGCCGTTCCTCCGCGAGGCTAAAACTTTCACACTTCAAACACTGAGGGTTTATGACGGTGATATTGCAGGGGGACAGGGGAGCGGCTGGAGTCCGATACGACAACTTGCAATGTAACCATTATTGTGTTCCGAGCGTGGATGGCAGATTTGGTCACAGGACGATGGGGTCTATGAGAGGCCATCGACGGGAGCGATGGTGAACGTCACCGACAGGCTCGTTCCCAAATGTCAGTACACGTTGCTGGTAAAAGGGTAAAACTAATGAAATGACAATACGATTGGTGAGCAATATAGTTCGGCATGTTGTCAGGCAATGGAGTGATATCGATGTCTGGTGAAATGGGAGTGCACAACCGTAGATACATTTGTTTCTGGCGTTTGTGAATTTTCACTGAGGCTGGGACATACATCCGGAATAATAAGGTGTGAAAGAGCATCGAGGAAAAGGGAGGCGCTATCAAGTCCCAAGAGCTTTTCACGAGACAACACAAGGAGATAAAGTTGTTAATAAGGCATTTGGCACATTACTGTTCATTAGATGGGATGCTGAGTGCAAAACACTGGACAGGTACATCCAAGATAGATATATTTCGAAACAAGGAACCGCATATAATGTTTTACCAAGGATTGTAATAAAGATCTGAAGCAACTCAGCGGCTCACGATGAAAATACACACATGGCTGACGTAACTCGGCGGGTCAGTTATGAAAGGCACAAGGTGCTGGAGTCACTAAGATCAAGGAATATACAAAATGATGAGTAACTCAGACCTAAGAAATTCCTTCCGTTGTTGACCCGCTGAATTACTCCAGTATTATAACCATATAACCATATAACAATTACAGCACGGAGACAGGCCTTCTCGGCCCTTCCAGTCCGTGCCGAACATTTATTTTCCCCTAGTCCCATCTACCTGCACTCAGACCATACCCCTCCATTCCCTTCCCGTCCATATACCTATCCACTTTACTCTTAAATGTTAAAATCGATCCTGCCTCCACCACTTCTGCTGGAAGATCATTCCACACAGCCACCACTCTCTGAGTAAAGAAGTTCGGCCTCATGTTACCCCTAAACTTCTGTCCCTTAATTCTCATATCATGCCCTCTTGTTTGAATCTTCCCTACCATCAATGGGAAAAGCTGATCCACGTCAAGTGTAAGTCTGTCCTGAACATATATATGGATGAGAAAGGTTGACGGGCCAATGCAGGTAAATGATACCAACGCAGAATGCCAACTTGGTAGAGATGTGTATAGTTCCGTAGTTCCAACTTGTGTATAGTTCCGTAGTTCCATGCCGAGAACGGGGAGATTAAAACAATATTAAAACATTAGCCGGACATCAGCTGGTATATTGGAATAGTTATGTTGCTCACATATGGGAACAAATACCAATATGCAGATTTACCAGGATGTTGTCTGTGGTGCGTTGTTTTATCCTGGACATTGAAGAGCTACGACTACCATCATTGCAGGGAAAGGATACAATAGCAGACATGCGTGTGTTATCAAAAAGTGTAGTGCTGTGAATATAGCAGTCTTGGAAACATTTCCCCGCAACGGAGGTCAATAAAATGCGAGTGCATACGTTGGGATATTAAATAATGAACTTATTGGAAATCTGAGGAGAGAACGTTTTCAACTAGAAGACAGTGAGCTGCTGGAGTAAGCACAGTCGCGGAGCAGTGGGCGTTATGTGGCATATGTGGTATGTGTATATTCCGAAACACGCCATCGGGTGGCGCTGCGTGCGGCAGGCCTGCCAGCAGCTGTCCGTCCTTTCATCATTTTTGTCATTTTCAGTCTGTACAAATGTAAGTTTCCGGAGGTCTTTTAGTCTTTTTTATGTGGGGGTGGGATGGGAAACCGTTTTCTCAGTTTTCCTGGTCGAGGAAGCGTCTTTTCTCCGAGTCGAATCTTCGCCCCCCACCCTCTCGCGGCCTATCATTTGGAGTGGCGGGGCACTGGATTCGATCGCAGAGCGGGCCACGCCTTTCTGGGGATCGCTGTGTGGCGCTCAATGGTGTGTTCGGCCTGCTGTTTAATAGCGAGGAGCTGTGGTTTGCGGAGCTTCGAGCCGCGGGCAGCGCTGACTTTAACATCGTGAAGTCCTGGGGACCTCTTACCGGGGGTCGTCAGCGTTGAATCTCCGCCCAGCGCGGCCTGTGGACTTCGGGTGCAGCGGTCTCCGGTAGGAAGTGGCCGATTCGGAAACTCTAAGCCGCGGAGAGCTTTTCTCCGTTCCGACGTCGGAGCTCCGACTAACCTTGCGAGAGTGCCTGAAGGCCCCGACCACGGGTGAAAAAAAAGAGGACTGAAATGTAATGCATTCCCTCACAGTGGGAAACGTTGAGTCTGCTGGCTGGGGATCTTCATGTTGAATTCCATCTTGCAATGTGTTATTTTTATTTGTATGGCTGTATGGCAATTCAAATCTCACTGTACCAATTGGTGCATGTGATGATAAATGTGTCTTGAACTCTTGAACTACAGTCGTGGTAACGGGATTCAGTGTGTAGCGAGACATAGAGATATAGAGTGTGGAAACAGACCCAACAGTCCAACTTGCCCACACTGGCCAACATCGTCTCAACTGCACTAGTCCCACGTACCTGCGCTTGGTCCACATTCCTCCAAACCTGTCCTATCCATGTGCCTTAAAACTGTTTCTTAAACGATGGAATAGTCCAAGCTTCAACAACCTCCTCTAGCAGCTTGTGCCGTGCACCCAGCGTCGCCTGTGTGAAAGTGTTACCCCTCGGATTCCTATAAAATCTTTTCCACTTCACCTTGAACCTATTTTTGTGCATCTACCCGATCTATTCTTCTCGTGATGTTGTACAACTCTATAAGATCCCCCCACTCATCCTCCTACGCTCCATGGAATAGAGTGTCAGCCTACTCAATGTCTGCCTATAGCTCACACCCTCTCGTCCTGGCAAAAGCCTGGTGATTTTTTTCTGAACCCTTTCAAGCTTGACAATATCTTTTCAATAACATGGTGCACAGAACTGAACACAATATTCTAAATGCGATTTCACCAACGTGTAATAAAACTGCTATATGACCTTCCCACCTTATGTACTTAATTCTCTTGACTGATGAAGGCCAACGCGCTCCCACATCCCGGAAAGCACTCCTTTGAAGGTTTGCTGTTATATCCGCTGCAAACCTTTCTCATCCTGCAAATAGCGAAGGCGTCCTCTGTATCAATATCGAGGAATTACGCGATGTAGAAACAAAACCACGAATTTATGTGGCTGGAAAGCAACCTGTGCCACGACATGATATATATGGGGAATTAAGAAACATACCAAGTTGGTGAGATACAGCAGGAGGGCGCATATTAAACCTCCGTCCTTGGGGGTCAGTTTTGAAAAGGTTTGAAACTGTGCTGCTCGGACAGAACGGCAGATACTTACAATCTTGAAGCTCAGAGAGATGTAAATGTTCCCATACAATGGGTCATATAAGGTTCGGAGGCAAGTGAGTTCAGTTTAGTTTAGTTTAATTTAATTCAATTCAGTTTACAAGTGAACTTTAATTAAAGCTACAGTGAGACGGGCAACAAGTAGTTACAGTATAGTATACAGTTATGTCGCATGCATTTAGCTGCACCAAAAGGGTTGACATTTAATGCTTGCGAAGTTATGTGTCAATTATCTCGGATGTTGTTGAAACCTTGAATGCTGTGCACAGAATTGCTTCCCCTTATGGAGAAAAACAATGCTATATAAACATAGGAGGAAATCCAAAGAGTTTTAATACATCACTGAATCTCTAATAATTGAAACGCTCCTTGTCGAGCTGCTCCTTCACTCCGACAACCAGGACACATTTCGTATTTTGCCATTGCTGAGCAGTTGGTAGATTGCCCGCTATTGAATCGGTATTCAGATGCGCTCAGGTATACAATTTGTAAATGCTGTCAGTCAGCCAGCTTCAACTTTACTTTCGGGCCGTGCAACCCTTTTACGTACTACTCCCTGTACGAAGAATATTCGCATCATATCCGCTCAAATTCTGCTCCCTATTTCCACGAGCCCTTGCCTTTATATTCTTGTGCACCTCGCTTACATCCCCGCTTAACATCATCCACCGCATGGTGGAAAGATTATTCACCAATAATTAAACTGCTCCATGCAGATATAGCCCTGATGACTCCACTCTGCGCCATTTATCAAGACCTCCCTCTAACTTGATTATCAAAAGTGCGCGCAACTCTCGAGTACTCAAGTGAGCTCTCGTGAAAGCTTATAAAGTTAAGGACATATGACAGTACAACAATGGGTCTTTCGGCCCAGAATATTTTTGACGAGCGTCGGGCCAAGTTCAACTGCTCTCATATATCTGAACATGATCCACATCCCTTTATGCTCTGCAATTTCTTGTGCCTATCTAGGATCTTCAACCCCACTATCATATCTACAAACTTCACCACCCCTGTGCCCCACATCTCGCGGTGTAAATGAAATTGACCCTCGCATCTACATTAAAATTTCCACTCGCACGTTGCAGCTCTGTCCTCTCGTGTTGAACATTTTCACGCCACTATCATAACTGGAACATGCACCCCTGGCAGAGCGTTCCAGTTCCCACTACCACTGTCCTCTCTCACCTTGTATCTCTGCCCTCTGGTGTGGAAATAAACACCCTCAGTAAAAGGTTCTGAATGCCTATCCTATATACGCCCGGAATTATTTTAAGTACTTCCATCTAGCTTCCCCTCAACCTTCGACTTCCCAGAGAGAATAATCGAAAATACCTCTCCCTGCGAAAGGAGGTTGAGCCCTCCAATCCAGGCAGCTTTCCGCTAAACCTCCAATACATCGTCTTCGTAGACTTCAATTCCTCCCTGTGAAGGCGACTGCAGAGATGCGGGCAATAATCTACATTCAATAAGAACTTCCCTACTTCATTGTAGAAACAAAGAAATGCAGATGCTGGCATATGTAAAGAGAAACTATGTGCTTGAGTAAGTCAACGGGTCCGGCAGCATCTCGAGAAAAAAAGGATGGATGAAACCGTCTGAAGAAGGATCCCGCCCGGAACAATACCAATACGTTTTCTCGCGAATTGCTGCATGACCCGCTGAGTTACAACACTTTTTTCTTCGTACCCCAATAAATGACGCCCATTATACCCCGTGTATTCCTAACGTAGCTCTCTTTCACCATCTTAAATGACCTATGGATGTCTCCTATATAATACAGCACGGAAACTACCCTTCGACCCAACGTCTCCATGCCGAGCAAAATGCCTTATCTACGCTAGTTCCATCTGCCTGCGATGAGATAATATTTGTCCAAACGATTCCAGCTAATGCACGCGTCCAAATGTATTTTAAATGTTGTGATATAACTTCCCTCAACATCTTCTCTAGATGCTCGCTCCATGTTCCCACCGTCCTCTGTGTGAAAAGGTTGTCCCAGAAATTCCTTATAATTGTGTTGCCTCTTACCTTAAACCCATGTCGTCTTATTCGTATTCTCCTACTGTGGGTAAAATACTCTGCATCCCCTCTATTTATTATAATTGTGATCTTCTACGCCTCTATAAGATCCCCTGCAGCCTCCAGCGCTCCATGGAATATAGTTCTATCCTGTCCATCCTCTTCCCTCATGTCACGTCAATCTTCTCTGCATTCTGTCAAGCTCCAGTGGTCCTTATTAACTGTATATGACCTTGTTATATCAGTTCTCTCAAAAAATATTACCTCAAATGTATTGATATGATGTACTCTCTCACCCACAGGAAATCTAATTCACCAAAAATAATGTAGTCTCTCTACAGCACAGTCTATGTTTCACATTGTCAATAATTTCGCGTACCTCAACCAGTTTAGGGTTGCATTCCTTCGAATTTAGAAGAGAGAGCGGTGAATTTAATCAACCATATCTGAGTGTAATATTGCGAGATGGACTTTTAAAATGTGGCGTCCGTCATTCAGAATTCAGTTGCAAGAAGGATCTTATCTCAAAGTGCAATCGATCTCACTAGATATCCTCCGCGGAAAGTAAAAGCGCCTTGGTATCAACAGACGGACTAAAATCAATTCAATCATGCATTAAAATTGCATCGCCATTCCTTTATCCTTGTCAACATTCAAAAGAGCAGAACAATGCCACCTAAACGAAGGTCTTTTCCCTGAAGGCCAGTCACAGATACTGTCATGTGACGAAAGTCTCAATCTGTCCACCTTGATCATTACCTTCAACTCACATTTCCCAGCACGAAATCAGTCGCCTTCCACTAATATGTGATTTAGGTATTCACCTCGATACATTAAGTCTTTGCCTCCAGCGTCCTCTCAGGCAGTGCATCGTTTTCCCCATGCGACGCGAGCTTGAAACTATTCCTGACACTCCTTCTAATTCCCATACCACGCCATGTAAACTCATGTCCACTACATATAAATATTTCTGCTGTGAGATAATATGAATGTTCTACTCAAATTATGCAAGTAATTATGTTGTATTCCGTCTCTCTTTACAACTGAGAAATTGCCGCCCAGTCAGCAATCTAGCGAATGCACTTAAACACTGTCCATTAAAATTACATCCTTCCCATTGTGTAGTGTCCAGAAATGCACACAGAATGTGATTCGTGATCACATCAATATTTTACACAATCCTGCACCTATTGTCTATAGTATATTGTCCAATGTCTATTAAATACCATATACACCACCTTATCTACAACACGAAATCCATTCGGAAATCATTAGACTACCATAGTCCGTATCGTAACATGTAACTCTTCGCCGTGCACGCTTCACACTTAATTCACATTCCAACCTGTACTCGTGCGTGTCGCTTCACATTTCGCACGGTCGCCAGTGACTTAACCGTCTCCAAAGTTGCCCCTTTCCACTCTGTTTAAGGTGAGCGATATTCGTGCAAATCCGCTTACCCGAGACACCAGCAATGGCCATACATATGTCGAATATGGACACGATCTGCAGGATAACCGGTTGATACATTATTCGTCGTCGTCTACTGGTTCTCTGCACAGGGCTCTCAGTGCTAATGATGACGAGAATAGCGTCTTATGTACAGCGAGTGGGATCCCCTTGCGATTTCCTTTAATTTGGCGTCAAACATATGAATTAATTTTACGAGGCCTCGTCGATCACGTGACACATTTCCCAGTTGTAAGGTATTCCCCTTTGATAGTATAATTGGACTTGCTTAGTCTCTTGACTTAAGAGAGGTGCTTACCTTCTATTTTGTACTTTCCAACAGGATAAACTGTTGGAGATATTTACGCTGAAGAACCTGAAGCTCTGCGACATATCCACTTCGCCACCATTGGTATTGGATGGGGAATGTACACCACCACGCTTCATGAAGTCAAAATCCCGCTATTGTGTTTCTCTCCAGGTATCGAAGTGCATATTGTCTGGCCACCACTTTCCCTTTATGTCCGTCTCATAATTTGGCATGATCCGTCCATAAACTGTCACAGAAACACAGAAACATAGAAATAGGTGCAGGAGTAGGCCATTCGGCCCTTCGAACCTGCACCGCCATTCAATATAATCATCCAACTCAGTATACTGTACCTGCCTTCTCTCCATACCCCCTGATCCCCTTAGCCACAAGGGCCACATCTAAGTCCCTCTTAAATATAGCCAATGAACTGGCCTCAACTACCTTCTGTGGCAGAGAATTCCAGAGACTCGCCACTCTCTGTGTGAAAAATGTTTTCCTCATCTCGGTCCTAAAGGAATTCCCCCTTATACTTGGAGTGTGACCCCTTGTTCTGGACCTCCCCAACATCGGGAACAATCTTCCTGCATCTTGCCTATCCAGCCCCTTAAGTTTCTATAAGATCCCCCCTCAGTCTTCTAAATTCTAGCGAGTACAAACCAAGTCTATCCAGTCTTTCCTCATATGAAAGTCCTGACATCCCAGGAATCAGTCTGGTTTGATACACAAGCTTGAAGGTGGAATAGGAGCCGAATTTTGCCGGACTATCGTGAATTTTGACGGTATGTCGAACGGCTACTAAAACGTATCCTTGTACTTGAGTAGTGTTTGTTGCCTCTCCTCACTGATTGTGATCTACCGATCAGAATGTCAAGGATTCAGTCGCAATAGGTTTGCTGAGTCCGAAGTCATTCATAACAAAACATAATGACGTTGCCGATCGATCTCGAGGATAACACTACTGTGGCACATCGAATGTTCGAATGCTTTCACAGAGGTTTATTCAAGAAAATCGCATTATAAACGTGCATCGCCATCAAAAACAATAAAACGTGTCTTTCTCACAAATCAACTTCCCTCGCCCGTTATATCACAAACCATCCATCGTGATCTGCCAAGCCATGTTTGCCAATCAATCGCTTGTTCTGATTTAATTCGTAAATCCTCTCTGTCGGAGGAGAAACAACGTTGTTATTCAAAAACCACGTTACGTGCTGTCCTATAGCTTGACATAATCGGAGTTTATGCCAGGGAACTGCATATTCTTGTACAGAAGCATTGCATACCTTTCAGAAGTTACCGGCTCTGGTTGCCGAATGACGTAATTAAGATCTAGTGTAACGCCTCCACTGCGATGTACAGATAAGTCGCTATATGATAGCGGCAGATAGCATCGCCTCCTCCGCAATGTGAGCAGATTCAAATTCAATGGAGCAATAAGACACGAACATTTGTGTAAGTAATGATCCGCTCTGACGTACAGACAATCAAAGAACATATATGTTCATGCAGCCTTCGCGACAAAGACATGTGAGGGTTGACGTTATTTCTATGATCCTGAATGAAGAATGTTTCTTCAGATAAGCCTGTGCCGAGTTAGAAACGGAAGACTGCCGTTTATCAGCATTCCGCTCAAAATAGAAATGGCATTTCAAATTAATCTATTAGATTAATTAATCTATTTTATTTGAACGTTGTTTGCTGAGTACTAGAGTAAATTGTTCTAGAGTAATAGAATAAATAAATTTGCAATTTGTTTGCTGTGGTGTAAGGTCAATGGAGGTCTAAGGTGAACCCAAGGAACAAAATGTATAACGTGTAAGAAGTTGGAAGACAATGATTTTGTCGCTATGAATCACGTGTGTTACGTTCATGTATGCAGCATTTAAGTCCTTTGCTGAACTTTCATCAACAATATTGCTGGTAATAACCCTAAACAAGGAAACTGCTGGAAGTTATCGAGAAAGCACGGAGGCTACAAATTAGAGTAATAGTTAGGTTTGTAGAGCTTGAACTCCAGACCTATTTGTAATTGTTTTCGCGCTTTGAAATGTTTGTCAACGGGGAAATTATTATGGCAGGTGACGTGGAGGAAACTACATAGGCTGCTTTAGTAGGCCAGACTGGTACATAGTCGGACTTCGTGAATAATTGCTATTTTGAATAATTCATAAACTGACTCTCCCGTGAGGAATGTTTCATTTAGTTTATCATTGTCACGTATATCGAGATACAGTGAAAATGGTTTTCTTTGCATGATATCTAATGAAGGCAATCAAACTATACAAACCGTCGACAGTGCTCAAATAAAGGATAAAGGCTACAACATTTAGTGCAGTGATTTCACGTTGAAGTCCGAGATCCGAAACTCCGACTAAGGAATGTGCAACGGTCTCCAAAGAGATACTTGGGAGGTCAGGACCGCATTCCAGCTGATGATCTCTCAAATGCCAGAGAACGACTGTTCAGTTGCCTGAGACAGTAACACAGAATCTGGAGGTATGCGCTTTCAAACTTCCGAGAGGGGAGAAGAGAGACTGACCAGTGTGACGCTCGTCCTTGATTATCCTAACGACCTTCAATTGACTTCAATGGAAGGGAGATGGGGTTGGTTGTTGTTCTCGGCGACATCACACATCCATTGCAATTTCTTACGATCTTGGATTGGGTTGTTCAATTGTTCAATGGTTTATTGGTTTCCTTATTTTCACTTCTACCGGCGTACAGTGAAATTATGTTTTGCATACAGATCACATGATTATCAGCATACATAAACACAATCCCCGGTTAGCACAGAATGTACAGAACAGCCCAGACAGTCCATATGCAAGATACGTCATTTTGGCTCCATTTTACAATTCCGGCTGCAGCTGAACATAAAGGCGCGTGGCACCCGTCGCCTCCAATACGGACGCCCAGCGAACAGTCGTCCGTCGTCTTGTACAACTCTCACCAGCCTTTGTTCCCCGGGTGGCGCCTCGGGCAGCTGACCTTGACGACGCAAAACGTAGGACCCTCCGGTTCTTCCCACTGAGCGTTTTATTCACGTCCGCCGCAGGCATCAATTCCCCACATCCTCTTCTCCGATTCCTGGTCCTCAGTGCATCTGCAGCAACAGACTGGTTCCACCAAGATACAGGACTGAACGCCACAGGATATCCTTCTACCCTGTGGCTATCAAAATGTACAACTCCTCCCCCTTTTGTCATGGGGTAGATTGAGACTGTGACTGACGCATCGCCATCCCACATCCTCAATCTTTGCAAATCCCCAAAGCCTTACATCGCGTCAAGTTATATTCGATTCATGTTTCATTTATGTTTGTTTTTTATGATTGTTGGTGAAGTGGGCGCATGTGCGCATGTGCGTGGCTCTTCTAGAGAGTGCGCCGGTGCAGGGGCTTTCCGGTGTGTGCGCAGGTGCGAAGTATTTCGGGCGGGAAGGGCCTGCGGAATCAGCCATGTTTCCAGATGTACCTGAGTTTATTTATTAAATAAATAAGTTGCTTAAAGCTTAAATAAATGTAAATAAGTTACGATTAGTGTTAAGTTTGATTTGCCTCACAATCATTTCACCCAAGTACTAATATGGAACAAGCTGAAATAAATTTTACTGATAAAGGTACCCTTGCTGCAGCACAACATTATTCAAAAAGCAACTGCTACTTTTGTGGGGGTAATATTCATAAGAGACAGAGATGCCCTGCTCGTTGTGGCAAGAAGGGATATTATTCTAAATTATGCAAGTCCAAAGTAACTACCAAAATTGTGACTGCTGCCATGTACACGCATTATTTTTGTGCAATTACAGCTGCATTACCTCAGAGCTTGAATCATGCAGTTAATATGCTACCTGATTCTGGCAGTTCAGAATGTTTTATAAGTGAACAAGTTGTATCTCGACTAAATCTAACTATAATTCCTACAAATAGAGACATCTCGATGGCTCTGACAAGTCTCAATACTCAAATTATGGTATTACAGACTTTATTCTGAACAAAATTAGCAATACATCTGTATGCCTTGGTATTTTGAAAACTGTGTGTAGCGATATAATTCGAGGTCAGGATTTTCAGAAACTGCACGGATCACTTCACGTAATGTATAATGGACCTATGCCTGATCTTATATTGTCAAAGCCATCAGTATTATGTGAGTTTTCTGCTGCATCTGTTGAATGTCCTTCATTAATCACTAATGAATGTCCTTCATTATTCACTAATTTATCCTCAAAGCCAAATGTTCGTCCCTTGAAGGCAGACACGGGTGAAATTATTATGGGCAACAAGGAAATGACAGAAGAGTTGAATAGGTACTTCGGATCTGTCTTCACTAAGGAAGACACAAACAATCTCGCAGATGAACCGGAGGACAGAGGACGTAAAGGGGTAGTGGAACTGAAACACATTTTTATTAGGCGATAATTAGCATTCGGTAGGCTGATGGGACTGAAGGATGATAAATCCCCTGGGCCTGATGGTCTGCATCCCAGTGTTCTCAGGGAGCTGTCTCTCGAAATAGTGGACGCATTGGTGCTCATTTTCCAATGTTCAATCGATTCAGGATCAGTTCCTGTGGATTGGAGGACAGCTAATGTTAACCCACTTTTTAAGAAAGGAGCGAAAGAGAAAACGGGGAATTACAGACCAGTTAGCCTGACTTCGGTGGTGGGAAATATGCTGGAGTCAATTATTAAAGAGGTAATACTGGAGCATTTGTATAGCTGTAAAAGGATTAGTCCAACGCAACATGGATTTATGAAAGGGAAATCACTTATCCTTCTGGAATTTTTTGAGGATGTGATAAGGTGCCGTACGGGGAACTGGTGACTTAAATTAAAGCACATCGTATTGGGGGTAGGGTGTTGACATGCATAGAACATTGGTTGGCAGACCGGAAGCAAAGAGTAGGAGTGAACGGGCCCTTTTCAGAATGGCAGGCAGTGGCGAGTGGAGTGCCGCAAGGCTCGATGTTGGGGCCGCAACTGTTTACCATATATATTAATGAGTTGGAAGAGGGAATTATGAGCAACACTGGCAAGTCTGCGGATGACACAAAGCTGGGTGGCAGGGTGAACAGTGAAGAGTGTGTTAGGAGGTTACAGTGTGACCTGGACAGGTTGAGTGAGTGTGCAGATGCGTGGCAGATGCAGTATAATATAGATAAATGCGAGTATCCACTTTGGGGGCAGATTATTACCTCAATGGGGTTAGGTTAGGTAAGGGGGAGTCCTGGGCGTCCTTGCACACCGGTCACTGAAAGTTAGCTTACAGGTACAGCAGGCAGTGAAGAAAGCTAACGCAATATTGGCCTTCATAACAAGAGGATGTCAGTATTGGAGTAAAGAGGTTCTTTTGCAGTTGTGTAGGGCTCTTGTGAAACCACACCTGGAGTATTGTGTACAGTTTTGGTCTCCTAATTTGAGGAAGGACATCCTTGCGATTGAGGCAGTGCAGCGTAGGTTCACGAGATTGATCGCTGTGATTGCGGGACTGTCACACGAGGAAAGATTGTAAAGACTAGGCTTGTATTCGCTGAAATTTAGAAAGATGAGGCGGGATCTTATAGAAACATATAAAATTATAAAAGAACCGGGCAAGCTAGATGCAGGAAAAATGTTCCCAATGTTGGGCGAGTCCAGAACCAGGGGCCACAGTCTTCGAGTAAAGGGGAGGTCATTTAAGAATGAGGTGTGAAAAAACGTTTTCACCCAGACAGTTGTGAATTCACGGAATTCCCTGTCACAGAGGGCAGTGGAGGCCAAATCACTGGATCAATTTTAGAGAGATTTAGATAGAGCTCTAGGGGCTAGTGGAATCAAGGGATACGTGGAGAAGGCAGGCTCGGGTTATTGATAGGGGACGATCAGCCATGATCACAAAGAATGACGGTGTTGGATCGAAGGGCCGAATGGCCTCCTGCTGCACCTATTTTCTATGTTTCTATGTTTCTAAGTGCAAGCCAATTCCTACAAAATCAAGACATTTTAGTGAAGGTGATAGACACTTTATCAACAGAGTGGTAACTAATGTTTACGAGAAGGTATTATAGAACCAAGCTCTTCCCATTGGATGGCACAAGTTGTCGTGATTAAGGACCCCTTGGAGAGACATAGAAATATACTCTGCATTGATTACTCTCAAACTATAAACTTGTTCACGGAGCTTGATACATATCCATTAACTCGAATAGAAGAGATTATCAATACATGAGCTAAGTAAAAGTCTCTACTTTTGACATAAAAAGTGCTTACTACCAAATTACTTTGAAGGATTCGGAGAAGAAATACACTGCATTTAAAGCAAATGCGAAATTATATCACTACTGCAGAGCTCCTTTTGGTGTAACTAATGGCGTGGTTGTTTTTCAGAGAGAGATGGACAAACATGTTGAACAGGAAAACATTAAATATACTTTCCCTTATCTTGATAATATAACTATTGCAGGAAAAGACCAAGTTTAATATGATGAAAATGTACAACGATTTTTAGATGTTGTACATTCTAAAAATCTAACATTAAATGAGGCTGTCAATAACATCAGTCATTAATTAATATTATTGGTTATTGGAAATGATATAATCATGCCTGATCCAGAAAGACTCCGCCCACTCCAAGAGATACATGTTCCAGCTACATTAAACTCTCTGCGAAGGGTTCTAGGGATGTTTGCACGCCATTGCACGCCATCGATGAGGATTCCCCTTTTGTTGTTGAATGTGACGCCTCTGATTTAGCAGCATCAGTAACATTAAATCAAGGAGGACGACCAGTGGTTTTCATGTCTCGTACTGCACAAGGTAGTGAATTGCTCTAACCACCCGTCGAAAAGGAAGCTACAGCAATTATTGAAGCAGTGAAGAACTTGAGTAATTTCCTTGCTCGCCAGCACTTCACTTTGATTACAGCTCAACGTTTAGTAGCTTTTATGCTGGATAATCGGAAACAAAGGAAGATTAAAAACAGTAAAATTCATGAATGGAGGATTGAATTATCTGCATATAGTTATTCAATTGAGTAGCACCCTGGTACGGATAACGTTGCTCCGGATACATTGCTCGAGCATTTTGTGCCTCTGTTCATTCTTCTGCACTCACTGATCTTCACAATGGGCTGTGTCATCCAGGAGTCACTCGTTTGTTACACTATGTGCGTTCCAAAAACTCACCTTTCTCTACTGATGTGAAGATGACGTGTGCTTCATGCAGAATCTGTGCTGAATTAAAACCAACATCTTCCGTCCTGAACAAGGAAGATTGATCAAAGCTACTCAACCTATGGAACGTTTGAGTATTTTCAAAGGGCCTTTACCATCCTCCTCTCTAAATGTTTATATACTTACCTTGGTTGATGAATATTCGAGGTTTCCATTTGCCTTTCCTTGTCCCAATATGTCAGCTGCTTTGGTTATCAAATGTTTGGATATCAGATTTCTACTGTCAACTGCTACCAATACTATTCCACAGGAGTGGTTCTTGAACTTCAAACGGCGTTCATCTAGTGGTACTTCTCTGCCATCATGGTTGACTAGCCCCGGGCCAATCGAGAACTTCCTCCAACACTGCCATCATCCCCTAAGGAAAGTTCTAAAATTGTAAATGTAAATAACAATATGAGTGAAGTTGATGACCAAGCAATATATCTACCACCAGCTATTGAAACACCATTATTTCCTGAAGCTCCAGTGCTGCGACGGTCATCAAGACGTACTAAACCTCCTGACCGTCTCAACTTATAAATAGGAAGGGAGAATGAAGTGGGTCATGTGCGCATGTGCGGGCTCTTCAAGGGAGTGTGCATGTGCAGGGGTTTTCCGGAATGTGCGCATGTGCAAAGTATTTCGGGCGGAAAAGGCCTGCGGAATCAGACATGTTGGCGAGACGTTTTTGAGTTTATGAATTAAATAAAAAAGTTTCTTAAAGCTTAAATAAAGTTAAGTAAATTAGGAATAGTGTAAAGTTTCATTGGCCTCACAACAATTGGCAAATTAATTTCCGTCCTCTGATAAATATTGTATCGTATCGTTTCATATGGTAATAAATATCAAGATGGATCACTTTTTACAATGTATTGGCATGCTGCGCATAAACTAACACGAGATTAGAAAATTGGAAGCTGTGTCGTAGATTTCTAGATTTGAGTTCAGATTTAAAATAGTTTATTGTCATGCCCACCAGGGCACAATGATAGTCCTTGGTCACAAGAAGTTCATAAAGTAAAATGCTTCAGTATATTACTGGTAACTTAAATACAAAACGAAGCAGAATCGTGCAGGTTGTGCAACAATATATGCGATGTAGGGCTCATTGGAGTACAAGAGTTCAATAACGGAATGAGGAAGATTTATGAGCAATATATATTTAGTGGCATCTCCCGGAAGAGGCTGCGAAAGAAGAGATTGTTTCAATAGTCATATAGAAGTAGGAATAAAACCTTCTTAAGGCTGGAAATCGGAACTTTCACGCCCCTGTACCTTTTCGGAGATGTTATAACCATATAACCATATAACCATATAACCATATAACAATTACAGCGCGGAACAGGCCTTCTCGGCCCTTCCAGTCCGTGCCGACCATTTATTTTCCCCTTGTCCCATCTACCTACACTCAGACCATACCCCTCCATTCCCTTCCCGTCCATATACCTATCCACTTTACTTTTAAATGTTAAAATCGATCCTGCCTCCACCACTTCTGCTGGAAGATCATTCCACACAGGCACCACTCTCTGAGTAAAGAAGTTCCCCCTCATGTTACCCCTAAACATCTGTCCCTTAATTCTCATGTCATGCCGTCTTGTTTGAATCTTCCCTACCCTCACTGGGAAAAGCTTATCAACTCTGTCTATCCCTTTCATCATTTTAAAGACCTCAATCAAGTCCCCCGTTAACCTTCTGCGCTCCAAAGAATAAAGACCTAACTTGTTCAACCTTTCTCTGTAACTTAGTTGCTGGAACCCAGGCAACATTCTAGTAAATCTCCTCTGTACTCTCTCTATTTTGTTAACATCCTTCCTATAATTAGGCGACCAAAATTGTACACCATAGTCCAGAATTGATCTCACCAATGCCTTGTACAATTTTAACATTACTTCCCTACTCATATATTCAATGCTCTGATTTGTAAAGTTGAAGAGAAAAACTAATGACCAGGATGAAAGGCATGCTAGTCGATACTTCTGCCTTTCCTGGTGCAACGTACCGTGATATTGAACTGGATAGAAGGAAGTGATTACTCTGCGATGGACTGTAATATCTTTACCGTTCTCTCACTGTTGAATCGTTCATGAGTGGAACAGTTAACAGACCCGTTGGAATGTCATGGCCACGCTTATATGCTCCGAAACCTATGAAAATTAATCCGCTCATGCACTTTCTTTGTGAGCGCTTCAGTGGTAAAGGAGCGGGCTACGTTGCTAATAGTATGGATGCCCAGGAACCTGAAGCTGCGGACAATCTAGAGAGTAGGGTCGTTGATGGCGATAGGAGGTGTTATGTTCACCCGCTCACCTGCTTCAGTCAACGACCAACTCTGTCATCTTTGTTAGTTATGGTTGTTGCCCTGACAGAAGACGGGTGATTGACGGGTGCTATACTTCTTCTCATTATTGTGAATCAGTATTGTGGACACCAATGGTATCGGCGAAGAAAGATCGAGTTGCCATGGTACGCGGTCACAGTTGTTGGTGTACAATTAGAAGTGAGAGGGAGTGAACAAACACCACCCAGTATCACTGATGTTCAGTTTCAGTGTGCATGAATCGTATAACCATTTGTAAACTACTGAAATCAGCCCGTCAGGAAATACTAAAGACGGTGGGAGCTGAAGGCCTTAAAGCCAAGGTTCGGATGTTTTGGGCTGAGCAGATTATTTATTTTGTTGTTGCCAATTAAGATATATTCAACGAACACCATTCCGCCAGAGATATTCCTGTTATCAAACAAATGGGAGTTGGATGCATTGCAATAGAGATGAGTCTGAAGAAGGGTATGGACCCGAAATTTCATCCATTGCTCCTCTCCAGAGAAGCTGCCTGTCCCGTTGAGCTACTCCAGCATTCTATCTTTGGAATGATGGATAGACCGTTTAGATTTGGACATAAATTGCAGGGAGTAAAGTTTATCCAAAAGAACTGTGCAAATGTGCGCTATTACCAATCTTTAAATGTCCTTTATAATGGCTAATGTTGAAGTTGCTCGGCGGCATTCTCAGACAGAGGATTTTGTACTTTCCTCAGGCAGTGATGCAAGTTTCCTTGAAGCAGATGGGGGGCAGTGGAATGTTGATGTGAGATGTAAAAAATATCAACGTGGACCATAGCCAGTTGATTGTCGCCAAATTTCAGAACTCGTACAGGGATTCCCTCCCGTTTGGCAGATGACTGCGACAAATGACAATAAAACACTCTTGACTCTTCTCTGAGTTTATAATAGAACAGAATAGAATGTCTTTTATTGTCATTCAAACAGACAAGGTTAGAACTCAATTTCATTCCTGCAGTCATGGCATTACAAAAAACACCAAGACGTACAATTAACACAATTTACACAAACATCCATCACAGTGAATCTCCAACAGGACTTTAACATCGGCCGCAGAGATATTTTGCCGAGAATTGTGGAGCGGGGCCTGTGGACTTTAACACCGTGAAGCCCGCGGTCTCCGGTAAGAAGGGGCCGATTCTGAGTTCCATGCCGCGGAGCGTTCCATTCCGTCCCAACGCCGGAGTTTTGATATTCCCGACGTGAGGACTTCGGACATCATACAGTCGTCAGCGGCGAACTGCGGACGGTTCAAATGCCCCGACCGCGGGTGAATAAAGGAGGAAGATGATTGAATGTTATTACCTTCCATCACAGTGAGGAATGTGGATTCCAGTGCGGTGGATGTTTAAGTTAAATTTAATTTTGTGTGGCTGTGTGTATCGTTGAATTTCACTAAGTATGGTTGTATGATAACTCAAATTTCACTGTACCTCAATTGGTGCATGTGACAACAAACGCGAATTTGAACTCGAACTTCAATTTATACTTGAACATGTACTTCCCCATCCACTCCCAACAAATTAAATGGCATTTACAGAGGCCAATTACACCAGAAACCGCACGTATTTGGATAGGATGGACGAAACGGAAGCATCTAGATTAAATCCACGCAGTCACAGGGAAACGTGCAATAGCGCCAAAGATAGCGACCGTCGTTCGGGTGAAACCCTGGTTTCGGGCGCCGTGAACCAACTAAGAGAAATATATAGGGTAAAATCATGGCGTCCTTTACACAGGCTCAGGGAATCAATAACTGGAGTTTTACGGTAAGGCGGGCAAATTGGACTAGCTTAGATGGGTCATTTTCTCGGCTTGGTCATGTTGAGCCGAAGGGATGTTCTCCGTAATTATGGCTGTCTTCATGAATATATCTGTCACCTCCGGCGGGCAAAAGGGATGGTGCGAAGTTCTCATCTATTTGCACTATTCGTAAACGATCTGTAAGCAGAGTTAGAGCCACAACATAGAAACTATTGCTTTGCATGGTCGAGTCAACGGCGATTATCGTTCACCTGTTTATAATACTGCTGTCTTATGCTACATTCAATTAGAGGGACATTTTTGAAGCTAATTAAACTAGAAACCGGCGCGCCTTTAAGATGTTGGACGAAAACGAAGCATCCTGAGGAAACCCACGCTGTCACGGTGAAAGGTGTAATCGCGCACAGTCAGCACCCGAGGTCAGGGTGGAAACCGGAATCCGGCGTCGTGAAGCTCTATCCTGTAACCACCTTTGAGGCGGAAATATCGATGGGAAAGCTAATCATGTGCAAACAGTTAAACAGTTAGCAAAATGATGTTGGACGCGGTAGACTGAGGGAAAGTATTATATTGTCCACTTTGATAGGAATGTCACAGAATATTGTGATGTTGGAAGGTTGAGGGACTACAGGAGACTAAGGATGTTGCCATCTTGGCCAAATGTGAGGTCAGTTGGCATTCCTGGAATAAGGATGTTACTAACTTGGCCAAGGATGAGCTCAGTTGGCATTTCCTGAAGAAAAACTAGTCTGTTCGTTCAAAAATGTTCCATTGCAGCTGGCGCTCCAAGCAACGCCACTGCATGGATTGTTGGCAGATCAGGCGGTTAACATAATGTGCATTTGGTATGTTCATAATCTCAATGAACCCTTGTTCCTGCACATGGGATTACTTTGAAATAATAAGGGAAAACAGTGAAATAACTTTATCATGAGAGGGAGAACGTGGAGAACAGAGTTTTGGAATAAATCAACAGGTCAGGGGGCATTTGTGAAGGACACGGACAGTTGTGTTTCGGCTCGATAAACTTCTCCTGACGGATTGTAGCTGAAAACACGAGACGGAATTTTGGTGATAGTTCGGGACAACGCCAGGTAAATGGTACCAGCATACAGGCGAGGAACAGATTGGCTGCTTCGTGGACAAATACTAGACATGCAAACGAGAGAAGAGGAAACTCCTACCTATTGTTACTTTTCACGCCTCGAATAGAATCCCTCTGAAAACAAGAAACGTTGTCGATCCATCCCCACAGAGAAGCTGCCTGACGCGCCGAGCACTTTGTCTGCCAATACAAAGTCTCTGATGAATGCGGTTATTGTTACGGACAAGTGACCGATTGTATTATTACCCAATCATCGAACTCCCATTATTGCTGCAGTGATCTTAGCTCAGTAAATCTGTTAACTTTGCATGCTGAATCAATTTGTTTTTAGTGGAAGGAACCATTTTACAAACCCAATCCCCAATATGTATTTACAATATATATATTAATGATTTGGACGAGAGAATTCAATGCAACATCTCCAAATTTGCAGATGATACCAAGCTGCGGGGTATAGTTAGGTGTGAGGAGGATGCTTGGAGGCTGCAGGGTGATTTGGATAGGCTGAGTGAATGGGCAGATGCATGGCAGATGCAGTATAATGTGGATAAATGTGAGGTTATCCACTTTGGTGGCAAAAACATGAGGGTAAACTATTATCTGAATGGTGGCAGATTAGGAAAAGGGGAGGTGCAACGAGACCTGGGTGTCATGGTACGCCAGTCATTGAAAGTAGGCATGCAGGTGCAGCAGGCAGTGAAGAAAGCAAATGGTATGTTAGCATTCATAGCGAAAGGATTTGAGTATAGGAGCAGGGAGGTTCTACTGCAGTTGTACAGGGTTTTGGTGAGGCCACACCTGGAGTATTGCGTACAGTTTTGGTCTCCAAATCTGAGGAAAGACATCCTTGCCATAGAGGGGGTACAGAGAAGATTCACCAGACTGATTCCTGGGATGTCAGGACTTTCATATGAGGAAAGTTTGGATAGACTCGGCTTGTACTGGCTGGAATTTAGAAGACTGAGGGGGGATCTTATAGAAACTTACAAAATTCTTAAGGGGTTGGACAGGCTAGATGCTGGAAGGTTGTTCCCGATGTTGGGGGAGTCCAGAACAAGGGGTCACAGTCTAAGGATAAGGGGGAATTCCTTTAGGACCGAGATGAGGAAAACATTCTTTACACAGAGAGTGGTGAGCCTCTGGAATTCTCTGCCACAGAAGGTAGTTGAGGCCAGTTCATTGGCTATATTTAAGAGGGCGTTAGATGTGGCACTTGTGGCTAAAGGGATGCTGAGTTGGATGATCAGCCATGATCACATTGAATGGCGGTGCAGGCTCGAACGGCCGAATGGCCTACTCCTGCACCTTTTTTTCCTATGTTTCTGTTTCTATGTTCCGTCTTCACTAAGGAAGACATAAATAATCTGCCGGAAATTGCAGGGGACCGCGGGTCAAAGGAGTACTTGAGTGAAATCCAGGTTAGTCGGGAAGTGGTGTTGGGTAAATTGAATGGATTAAAGGCCGATAAATCCCCAGGGCCAGATAGGCTGTATCCCAGAGTACTTAAGGAAGTAGCTCCGGAGATAGTGGATGCATTAGTGATAATCTTTCAAAACTCTTTAGATTCTGGAGTAGTTCCTGAGGATTGGCGTGTAGCAAACGTAACCCCTCTTTTTAAGAAGGGGGGGGGGGAAGAGAGAAAACGGGGAATTACAGACCAGTTAGTCTAACATCGGTAGTGGGGAAACTGCTAGTCAGTTATTAAAGATGGGATAGCAGCACATTTGGAAAGTGGTGAAATCATTGGACAAAGTCAGCATGGATTTACGAAAGGTAAATCATGTCTGAGGAATCTTGTGGAATTTTTCGAGGATGTAACTAGTAGCGTGGATAGGGGAGAACCAGTGGATGTGGTGTATCTGGACTTCCAGAAGGCTTCCGACAAGGTCCCACATAAGAGATTAGTATATAAACTTAAAGCATTGGGGGTTCAGTATTGATGTGGATAGAGAACTGGCTGGCAAACAGGAAGCAAAGAGTAGGAATAAACGGGTCCTTTTCACAATGGCAGGCAGTGACTAGTGGGGTACCGCAAGGCTCAGTGCTGGGACCCCAGCTATTTACAATATACATAAATGATCTGGATGAGGGAATTTAAGGCAATATCTCCAAGTTTGCGGATGACACTAAGCTGGGGGGCAGTGTTAGCTGTGAGGAGGATGCTAGGAGACTGCAAGGTGACTTGGATAGGCTGGGTGAGTGGGCAAATGTTTGGCAGATGCAGTTTAATGTGGATAAATGTGAGGTTATCCACTTTGGTGGCAAAAATAGACTGGATAGACTCGGTTTATACTCTCTGGAATTTAGGAGATTGAGAGGGGATCTTATAGAAACTTACAAAATTCTTAAGGGGTTGGACAGGCTAGATGGAGGAAGATTGTTCCCGATGTTGGGGAGGTCCAGGACAAGGGGTCACAGCTTAAGGATAAGGGGGAAATCCTTTAGGACCGAGATGAGAAGGAGGTTTTTCACTCAGAGAGTGGTGGGTCTCTGGAACTCTCTGCCACAGAGGGTAGTTGAGGCCAGTTCATTGGCTATATTCAAGAGGGAGTGAGATGTGGCCCTTGTGGCTAAGGGGATCAGAGGGTATGGAGAGAAGGCAGGTACGGGATACTGAGTTGGATGATCAGCCATGATCATATTGAATGGCGGTGCAGGCTCGAAGCGCCGAATGGCCTACTCCTGCACCTAATTTCTATGTTTCTATGTTTCTATGTTTAAACATTGACGATTATAAACGGCCGATCAGAACAAGCGGGTTTAAATAAATTGTCACCTCGCAGTTTGAAGTTGACACACGGATAATTGTTCACCCACCCTCAAGGTGAGGTTGTCGAAGTCCCTCTGTGAGCGCTTGCGTCATGAGCAAAAATCAGAAGAGAAACAGAAACATATTGCGCATTATCTTCGCTGTTCCCCGTTTGTGATCACAGCTGCGAGTAATTGGACGACTGGCGTGCACCATTTATCTAAAGCAGGTTGACGCGTGAATTGGTGGCTACGGGTTTGGTTTGGTCACTGTGGTCACAAAGTCAGGCAGCTGCGAAGAATAAAACATTGTCGGAGTTCAACTGTCCTGTCAATAAATGTATGCGTTTCGGTTCAGTTCCATGAATTTTCCGTCAAACAGAAAATCGGCGCAAATGTTTGTGTCCATGCTTCATCGTTGAAACAATTCAATGAATCAACCTTAACGGATTGTGTTATTAAGTGGGCGTCTGAATTTGATTTTCTGTCCTGAGCACGGTATATGGAAGTATATTTGCAAATGCATCAAGCGTCGCCCACTTTCATTTCCGGTATCGACTGTTTAATAATTTACATTTTATTCTGCACCCTATTTGGTACCATATAGAATAGTAAGATTGAGCGAGAACTTACCAGTTTGAAGTGTGATCTATAGTTTATGAGGAGTTACGATGAGCGATTACTTGAAGAACCCCGCCAGTCCGCATGCGCGTCAATCTGAAAGCAGCGGTGTGAAATCACAGAAAACAGTAACTGAAGGAATATAGTAAGATTATAAACCAGACCTTCCAACCTCGATGAGATTGAGGGCCGGGAGCAGTGGCCACGTAATCGCTCATCGTAATCCCTCATAAAATAAAGACAGTACTTCAAACTGGTAAGTTCTCGTTTAACCGTACTATTTTACTTCGGAGTCACGTGAGTGATTCTGTGGAGATTTCAAAGCTCTGGGATTTCATGCCGATACGAATCCAGGCGTCTCACACTGCATCAATTGACGCAGGAGGAGTGAATAATGAGCAATACATTGAAAAATGGTACTGGTTAACATGTTGATGATTTAATTCACAAAATATGCAAAATAAAACATAATAGCGGCTCCTCTCTCCCAGGGAGAATCTATGAAACAGAACTTAAAACGGAATGGGTGAACATCCCGGGTTCAATAAGTGGTTTATTATAAAACCTCTGAAAAGTCCATTTATTTGGCCATCCTGCGGCCGCGAGAATATGTCCAAGAGTCCATTGCCCTCGCAGCTGACATTGATGCCGCCCAGGTGAAGTGAGATTTAAAATTGACAGTATTAACTCCTGCGCAACCCTGCCATTGTTTCAGCCATCTTGAAATGGTCTGAACGACCACTTTGGTATGCGGCTTTTTGAGGCTAATAAACAACGCTACTTCGGAGCCTGGGGCCCTTGTGACCTCGATATAACACCGCAAGTGCGCCACTACACACAGCCGTAAATCCGTGGGATATGCTGACAGTACAAGCTTGAATCCTGACACCCCTGGTCTGCTTTGTTTAATTAGTTAAGAGATGGAAAGCATGACGTCATTCCCCGATGACACCATCCTGTCCAGACGCAGTTTGTGCAACGTCTGCATCTTTGCGCTGATACCAGCGCCATGAGCATGACTCACTTTAGGGTAATGACACGGATGTGGCTGGACCCCACTGACGAAGCAGCGTGAGTACCACGCTCACATCCCAGATTTCAGAGTACCTAGGCCGGAGAGGATTGGAATTAACCTCATAAATCTGGATATTAACGGATGAGATCCTACAGCCCAAGACCCAGGTGTGTCCTTCTTAGAATCTGCAAATTAACAGATTAACACGATCATACAGCGGGTGTGGATCTCCAGTCACAGGGTGCACCAATAGATCATGACGATTTGGAACCACCATAATCGGCTGCGTAATAATGTCCGAAATGAGAGGTAACCATGGCTGTGTTGGGCACTCGGGTACCACCGAAACGTCTGAAGAGGAGTCCTGCTTGATCTTGGTCAAGCGCCGACTGATGAGGCAGAATGGGGGAAATCCATATAAAAACAATCCGCCCCAGTCGAGCGAGAACTCATCTACCGCTACTGCCCCTGGATCTGGTTCCCATAAAACATACTTCGGTACCTGGTGATTAAATCTGGATGCAAACAAATCGATATCTGGCATCCCATAGCGAACAACAATCACTTTAAATACATCATGATACAACATCCATTCTGTGTTGTAATTGAAGTTGCGTGACCTGGTGTCTGCCACCATATTGAATCTACCTGGCAAGTAGATAGCTGAAACCCAAATGTTCTTTATAATGCACCAGTGCCAAATAAGGTTAAGATTTCGACTTGATTCCACCCATGTGATTACCATACGCCATTGCCGTGGCGTTTTCAATCTGAAGCTGAACATGTAGTGACACATAAGCCTTGACCCCGTAAAATGCGCCTAAAAGCTCTAAATAGTTAATTCCATGTGACTGGAGAATAAATGCCATGCTTATTCCATCTGCCTCCACAGCTAGGAATGGTATCAGTAGCACCCCAACCTCGTGCACTAACATCAGTTTGCAAAACTATTGAAGGTGCTTCCATGAAAAGTTTGCTAGAACAATTTGAAATGTTTCTTATCCACCACTGTAGTTCAGCAAAGGCTCCATATGGTAATTGCATGGGCCGGTTGAAATTACCTGCATGTATCCTGAGTGCCTGTACCTTTTCCGTCTGTAAATTTTGGTAATGCAAAGGTCCATATTGCACAGCTCGAAAGGCAGCTACCAATTTACCAATCAAGTAAACCACCTGTTTAATTGAAGTTGATTGCTCCCCCAGAGCTTGATACAGCCTTCAAGTCACAGACATGTGAGTTGTATTAACTGTGAATCCCATATAGTCAATTACTTTAACCGGTACCAGTTTTGATTTGGCTGGATGGATGAAAAACCCCAATCTCTCAACCACGAGTTTAACAGCTGATACCAATAACCCAGCTGCCTGCCGGGTTTCTCCAATTATTCAGATGTCATCCAAATAAGCCATTACAACATGACCCTGAGCCAGTAGTAACCCCAGTACTGGTTTTAGCAGCTTTGTCAATAATCTATGTGCTGAGGTCAACGCATTAGGCAGTGCTTTAAATTGTCACAATTCCCCATCCAGCAAAATTTCAAACATCTCCGATACTCTTTTATGAACAGGCACTAAGTAATATGCATCCTGAAGGTGCCATACAACACCCTCTGGAAGGTGCCATACAACATCCTCTGGAAAACAATTGCTTGGCAGTAGCAATTGTTTCCATTTAATAATGATTATACTGCACAAACGGATTAAGGCCTGTCAGGATCAAAATAATCCGACTCCCACCATCTTTCTTTGGTCTAGGAATAATATCAGATACGATTTGGTGAGTATGATAAACTCAATTACACCTTCAAAATATAATTCTCCAATTTCAGCATGAACCTCCAAATTCTCCTTTTGTGAGAAAATGATTGCCCGCTCTGGTATGTGCTGTGTGGGTGGACACAAATTGGAAGTAAATTCAATTCGAAACCCTCGTATACACTGCAGTATAAAAAAGTTTGATGTTATTTCACAGCATTCTTTAGAAACCAGTGTAATCTCCCTTCAACTGGTAGGTAATTCTCACTCAATATGTTTCGACAAGAACCAGTTCCACGTACCTCCATGGTTACCGTTGGAGGTCGTTGTACCCTGGTTCTGAGGGAGAAATCGTGTTTGCCCGCACTCCTGCTGGAGTGCGCCAGCTGCGCACATTGAATGGCCAGCTTGGTCCTTGACCGGACCCGATTTCAGCAAACAGCTTGCAGGGGTACTGCCTCCAAAGTATTCTGCTGGTCACTGGTGCCTTTATGAGCCCGACGGTTTTTGCCTCGTCGTCCAGCTCCTTCACCCGCATTGCGAGGTCTTCCCCGAACAGCAAGTTCGGTGGCTGGGTGTTACTAGGCTTACACAGGGCAGCGAACCTTGGGTTAATGGTATGGCGGAAGGCGCTCTTCCGAAAGCAGTTTATCTCAAAGTGCACATTGCACATGAGAGCCAGAGCATCCTGCTGAACGTCAGTCAGGTGCCCACCATTCGCCGACATACTGAAAGCCGTAATGCCCGATGCGAGCAGCTTCAGCACCCTTTCCAGCTTTATCCCCTGCGCCTTGATGCCTACGCCCATATGGCCCCATATGGCATGGTTTACAGACGGCACTTTAAGCAGGATACAATTCGCCGGGGTTTCGTACGTCTTGGCCGTTGTATCCATGGCCAGCTCCTGAAGCTGGTGTGATGCCAAGTAATTTATATTGGCAGCCAGCTCTTCCCCCAGCGGCACTCCGGAATCTATTGGAACGGCAAACCTTGCCGCCAGGAATGGGACCTCTGGCTCGTGCCCTTCGTTCCTTGGGGTAGCCTCCACTGCTAAGCCCACAGGTTCGGCGTCAGAATCATGCTGACCCGTTATGATCTCCTCCTCCAAGAGGGAGACACTAGGCCGCCCTGTAGCTGCTGCTGGCGCGGGGTATTGGAGAGGCTGGCGCTCTTGATGGAGTATCTTCTCCAGTAGGAGCTCAATCCTGGATATCAGTAACATGGTATCCATTCTGGACGGAGAACCCTCCCGTCCGGACTCGCCCGAGTCTATCGGCCTTACATAATTTTTGTGGCCTTACGCCCCTCCGGAGCAGCTGCGGTGCCCTCAGACACCAAGTCTGTAGTCGCTGGTCTTGCTATAAGCGAATTGGTAGATGAACTAGGCGGCCGCCCGCTACCCGCACTCCCGCGGTCTTTAGTAACTTTCGCAATGGCTCGCCTTGCTCTCAACGATATCTCCATGTTTGGACTTGTCCTCCTGTAACAAGCGCAGAAATTACCTCCAACAAGTTTCACACTTACCTGAGGCTTTTTAAACTTACCGCTGGAGAAGCGCTGCTCCTCCCAGCCGGTCGCTGCGCCATGCGCCAGACGTAATGACGCGCATGCGGACTGCCGGGGTTATTGACGGAATCACTCACGTGACTCCGAAGTAAAATATGTCTTCACCAAGATAGGCCGGGCAACAGATTAAGTAACGGAGCAGGTGCAAGCCTGCATATTTTTGGTCTGAAACCGACAAAAATAAGGATTTGCCTTATATTAACCCAGGCTCGTAATATCGAACTCATCATTCAGATACTTGCTTGTTGAATGGTACATATGCAAACTAAATTTATTTTCTCCATTTTTTCCACTCTTTGAGGAACAGTATTTCAAATTATCAAGGCTAATTAGCGAGGTTGTTATAAAGTAACAGAGCCATACAGAACGGACACAGGCTCATCGGCCCAACTCGTCTTTGATGACCAGAATGTCGCAATTACGGTACACAACATCATGAGTGGGATGAGGTGTAGAGGATTTTAACAGTATATAGCAAAGGCTCAAAGTGAAAGGTGAGGACGGTTGGGATCAAAAGGACAATTTTGTTACTCAGAGAGTAGTCTTCACCTGGAATGAGCTGCAAGCGATTGCAATTAGGAATTTCAAAAATGGCTACAAAATATTCTGCAGGATATAGGCTAATTGTAAGCAGAATGTACTCCACTGAAAGGTTAGCCTGGTTACTAAATTGCCTCCTCAAGTCCGCTTTAATTTGTTCCCGTTTAAATCTGACCAATAGTTTAATACATAATGTTCACTAGTGTCAGCCTCTACCACTCTTGTATAATGACTGTGCCCACACATTTTTGGCCGGTTGCTATGTTATAAACCACGATTAGGTCGCTGCTCGTTTCGTACACTGCCAGGAACGCAAAATCAGCGTATGTACCTTCTCATTATAAGTGAATCCTTCCCGATCAGCTAATAGAAGGGTATGGTGTGCAATATGGAGATCAAAGGGGAAGATGTTTAAAGAATATCTCGAACGGATCATCGTTTGCAGAACAATGACAGCGAGGCATACAATCAGCAAAATTTAACCTGAAGGGCAGTGAAAATTTGAGAGCGGAGGTGGCCGAGGACAGAAAGGTTGATGTGGTAATGGGGGGGGGGGGGGGGGGGGGGGGAGTGGGAGGTGGGGGGGGGGGGGGGGGGAAGGGAGAGGCGTTTAACAACCGGAACATCACGTATGCCAATGCCGACTGAGCAGCGGAGTTCAGCGGAACGACCACCAGGGGAAAATATCTTGGGAACTGGTTCTTTGTGTAGGAAGGGATTACCAGGCAGTTGCGGAGGGAACGGTCTCTGTGAAAGTAGAAAAGGGTGGATATGGGAAGATCTATCGATATATCGGAGATATAACCATATAATCATATATGGTTAGATCTATCGACATATCGGAGATCCATAATCCTCCGACAGTTTCGCCACCTACAACGGGATTCCACCACTAGCCACATCTTCCTGTCACATCCCCTTTCCGCTGGGCCTCCTCCACTGCCAGAGTCAGGATCAACGCAAATTGGAGGAACGGTATTTCGCTAGGGCAGCTTACAATCCATCGGTATGTATACTGACATTTAATTTCATGTAACTCTTGTTGTCCCTCTCTATCCATTTCACCTCATCCTGGTTCTCCGACTAGATTCACTGTCCTGCACGTTAAATTTTACTGATTGTATGCCACGTTGTCACCTTGTCACTCAACTAACATTCATCCATTTCACATTGTCCTTGTATTTCGTCCTAATTTATCTCTCCTTTTTACGCCTTAAACTTCCATATCTCTACATTCCCCCTCCCCTGCTTCTCAGTCTGAAGAAGGGTATGGACCCGACATGCCATCCATTCGGCCTGTCTAGGTAAAATATGATGATCACTAGTTGGGATTGAAAAATGGGCCTAAATAGTCAAAGGGGATTGGAAGGGATATTCTCTTGGGAAATAACAGGTAGCTATTAGGAACATTGTGTCGTCCTGTTGAGGGATTTTAACTTTGAATATAGGCCGAGACTTCCATAACGCCAAGGATGTACTGGGTTGACTCCAGCACGTTTGTATGGAACATGTTCCTGAAATAAGGGTTGTGTAAGGGAGAGGAGAAATCGCGATAAACGTTCAGATAATTTTGCGGGGAAAATGACTAAAGTGTAAGTGGGTGAACATTATGGAACTAGTGACCACAGTTCTAATAGGGTTAAAATAGCAACAGATAAGGATAGGACATGTCCGCGTTATTTCATACATTTTAGGGACGAGGAGTTTTTATGTTTTTTTAAGGAAAAGGATTGTAGTAGGTTTGCTTGTGGGCAAAGTAACGTCCTGAAATACGACACTTTGAAGAAAGTGATCGAGAACATTCAAGATATGCTTGTTTATATTAAAGTAAACGACACGTCATAAGACGTAAGGGACGCCGAATAACAAGATAATTTCAGGCCATGGTTGGGAAAAAGGAGGCATGAGTCAGGTATGGGGAACGGTGATCCTACACCCTCGGGGAGTACAAGGTATTGATGAGCAGATTTTATATACAAAT
This sequence comes from Raja brachyura, assembly GCA_963514005.1. The sequence continues at coordinate 11,281,585 of OY740805.1, forward strand.
TGACGAGTGTGGGATAGGGCGAGAGATGGCCCTGGTAGATATATTTATGGACAATTGAGATAAATTATATACCTTTCTTGATCGTGAACGGGAACGTGAGTGTGAGATCTTGTATTTGTTTCCAAATAAACCAAAATTGTTGTCTAAGTGTGGAGGAGATGGGTAAATCCCTCAAGGAATATTTATCTTCTGTTTCTGTCATGGAGGAATGAAGCACATTTGCTCAAACTCATTCATGCCGATCACGATCCTCATGTAAATTAGTCCCATTTGCCGAAGTTTGTCCCGTATCCCTCAAAACCTCTCCTACCTTATACCTTTGTTTGGCTCCATGACTATAGGTTTTCGTTGCAGCCTTTTAAGCATTGGCTGGACAGCAGGTAGTATTGCAGGAAGGGCGGGCAGGTATGTGGAGAGAGTGCAGATGAGTCTGACAATCACCTGTATTTACAAGACCGGATTGGAGCGTCTGCGCTTATTCTGAGTGGAACTAGAAGGACGAATGGTACCGTGAGTGATTTAAATTGGGACAAAAATAGACATTTCTCTGGAAATCACATTTCTGGATTTACAGCGTGAGTTGCAACACACTCAATGTTGGTTAGTCTCAGCTGCCGGAGCAGGAAGAATTTAAAAGGCAAGTCTCACGGTTTAAGATAGACACCAAAGGCTGCGTGTTGGAGAGATTGATAAATTTAATCTATCGGGACTGGCAGCGAAAGAGCTTAAAGTCTGAAAGTTGATTGGTCTCATCTGTCAGAATTTAAAAAGAAGTTAAACGGGACGTCTAAAATGTGGTTAGTCTTTTCTGTTGGGAATTGAAGCAAGAGCAAATTGAATGTAAAAGACACTTCACAAAAATGGTTTGTGAATGGTATTACAGTGGTGCAAGGTGACTGGTATTACAGTGGAAGAATATTTTTCAGATAGTAATCACAATTATATCATTTGTATCGTTGTTGTGAATGGGACTATTTCTAGATGTTGGGAGAAGATACTAATCTGTGGCAAATCAAAGGAATATGTTATTAGGCAGGAGTTGGAGAGGGTAGATATAGAGCAGTTGGTATTGGATAAGTCGAACGCTGACATGTGGGTGTCGTTCAAAGGTCAGCTGATCAAAGTCTATGATCCCTCCCTCAGTGCGGAAGAGGAATTTTTATATCAAGTTATGGGAATCGTGGACAAGAAGTTTGTAAAGTTGGTCAGGAAGAAAAGTTGAAACGTATGTCGGATTTAGAAGACGAAAGATATCAAGCGATTAAGAAAGAACTGAAGCTGACTATTAGAAGGGCCGAACGGGTCCAGAATACGTCGTTAGCAAGTCGTATTAAGCAACATCAAGTCAGGTCAAGTCGTCAAGTTTATTTCTCACATACGCATACGAGATGGGCAGTGAAATGAAATGTGGCAATGCTTGCGGATTGTGCACCCCCCCCCCCCCCCTACAAAACATCAATCTTAACATCACTACAATACAGCAAAAAAAAAACCCCAGCAATTTTGAAAAGACACAACACAACAGTAAATTGGTACACTAAGTTGGTCGCTGGTGAAATGAGAGTTTACCGTCCTCATGGCCTCTGGGAAGAAACTCTTTCTCATTCTCTGTTTTCACAGCATGATGGCGGAGGCGTTTGCCTGATCGTAGCAGCTGGAACAGTCTGTTGCTGGGGTGGAAGGTGACCTCATAATGTTGCTGGCTCTGGATCTGCACCTTCTGATGTATAGGTCCTGCAGAGGCGCGAGTGCAGTTTCCATAGCGCGTCCGAACGAACGCAATCATCGCTGCCTGAGGTGGTAAAGGTGCTGCATTGACTTACTCGCATGTGCAGCAGCGTGTGATGCCCATGTCAGATCCTCTGAGACGTGGACTCCCAGGTATTTAAAGCAGCTGATCTCACACTATCGACGGTATCCCCATTGATCTTCAGTGGCGTGTACGCCATCGGATATTATGCCTTCATAAAGTCCACGATCAGCTCCTTCGTATTTGACATTCAAGAGGAGGCTGTTGTCTTGAAACCACAGTGCCAGATCAGCCAACTCTGCCCGGTAGGCCTTCTCGTTATTTTCGGTGATCAGGCCCACCACCACAGTGTCATCAGCAAACTTGATTATTGAGTTGGAGCTGATCCTAGCCCCACAGTCATGGGTGTACAGGGAGTACAGTAGGCGGCTTAGGACGCAACCCTGGGGGATCCTATGCTCAGGGTGAGGGTGTTCGATGTATTTCCTTCCAAATTGACCACCTGGCGCCTGGCGGTCAAAAAGTCCATGGCCCAGGCACACAGGGGGGTGTTAAGCTCCAATTCCAGCAGCCTCTCAGCAAGTCTGGCGGGGATTATCGTGTTGGAGGCCGAACTAAAATCCATGAACAGCATCCTCACATAGCCCCCCTTCTGGCTGTCAAGGTGGGAGAGAGCGGTGTGCAGCACCTGGGAGACCGCATCGTCAGTGGATCTGTTCGGGCGGTATGCGAGCAGTAGCGGGTCCATGTTGAGAGGGAGGAAGGCGCAGATGCGTTTCTTGACCAGCCTCTCGAAGCATTTCATGACTACCGAGGTGAGGGCCGCCGGTCGGTTGTCGTTCAAACAAGCTGGTGAGGCATTCTTTGGTACGGCTACAATGATGGATCTTTTGAAGCAGGTAGGCACCACGGACTTGGCCAGGGAGAGGTTGAATATTGTCGTAAGCACCGGAGCTAAATTAGTAGCACAAGAATTAAGTACTCGCCAATGAATATCAGAATCAGAATCAGATTTTATTCGCCAAGAATGTTTTGCAACATTCGAGGAATTTCACTGGCCAGGTCAGTCATACAACTGAAAAGCAACAGACTCAAAACACATTTTAACATGAACATCCACCAGAGTGACTCCTACACATTCCTCACTGTGATGGAAGGCGAAATGAAGTTCAAGTCCTTCCCTTCTGTTCTTCCTCGGTCGTGGACCACGAGCCTTCCATTGACGGGATGATCTTGACACCCGTAGCCGGCGGCGTTCAGGCCCTCCGCGTCGAGGCGATCAGCTCCTGCATCGGGGGTATGTTAGCTACCCGTGCCGGGCGATCGAACCTCTCGTCGGGGTTGGTCGCACCTTCTGCGGCGTTGGAGCTCCCGACTAGCCTCTCCCGAGAGTGCGAGCCCTTGTTGGTAAGCCCGCAGGCCGCAGTGGGAACGATCCCAGGCAATGGATCGGCTCCGATGTTAAGTTCGCGCCCCGCGGTGGGGCTCACGAGGTAGTCCGAGGCCGTCTACCAGCTCCATCGATGGTAGGATGCAGAGCCCGGAGAATGTGATCCGAAACTTGATCACCTTTCCGGGAAGGTATGAACGTGAAAACAAAGGGTGACAAGCGCGAAGGCAAGGAGAAAACAGGAGAAATGCTTGATGTCAGATGAAATGAACCGAGATGTTACATGTGTAAATTCCATCTGCATTCACCAAGGAGGCGGACATGGAGGACAGCGAGATTGGGCTGGAGAATACACGCCTGGCAAGTTTGAGATGGATAATGAGATGGTGCAGACCATCTTGAAGAACATTAAGGTCGGTAAGTCTACTACACTTGATGGGATTCGCCCCAGATTATGGAGGGAGGCAAGAGAGGAGATTGCAGGGGACGGAATCGTTATTTCTTGTCTATACAAAGGCAAATTACCAGATGACTGGGGAGTGGGCAATGTCGTTCCTTTGTTTAAGAAGGGAAATAGTGAAAATCGAGGGAATTATACGGCGGTTAGCCTAGCATTAGTGGTGGGGAACCTATTGGAGAGAATTCCTCGAGATAGGGTTTGACGCCTTTGGAGGAGCGCGGGGTAATTAGCGATGTACAGCGTGACATTGAACACGGTGGGTCATGTGTAACCAATTTGTTTGTTTTTGAGGAGGTGACGAAGTAGATTGACGAAGGCATGGCGGTAGATGTTGTACACGTGGAATCTTGTAAGGCTTTTGATAAGATCCTTCATGCTGGGCTGTTCAAGCATATTAAAATGCAGCGGCGTCATGTCTGTATGGATTCAGAATGACCTTATTCAGAGAAGTTGCAGGGTTATATTGGAAGGGATATATTTTAGCTGGATATTTGCGACAAATTAAGTACTGCCGGGGTCTGTATTATGGTACCTGCCCTTTGTGATATGGGTACATGACATGAACGTAATGGTAGGGTAATATTGCCGACTACTCCAAAATTGGAGGAGATGTAGACATTAAGGGAAGCAGTAAGGAGACACATTTGGGATGTTGAAGTGAGTGAAGAGTATGCGATTAATGTCGAGGCCCTTACGAGCACGAGGCGCAGAGAGATCGTGGGGCTCAAGTTCCTAGCTCACTGAAAGCTGCAGATAGGGTGGTGAGGAGGGCGTGCGGTAAGCGTGTCCTCGTTGCTCGTGGCAAAGGATATAAGAGTCAGTAAGTCATGGCGCAGCTCTATAAGACATTGATGTGGCCGTATTTGGAATGTTGTGACGGCATTGGTCACCCCAATACAGGAAAGATCTGGAGGCTTTGCAGATGATGCGGAAGCGATTTACCCGAATGCTGCATTGACTAGCGGGTGTCACCTCGTGCAGAGGGTGGATACATTTGTATTGTTTTCCATCTAAAGTTGGAGGTTGAGGAGCGACGTGATACATGAATATACATTGATGAGAGGCATTAAGAGAGTAGATCGTCAAAATATTTTGCCCACGATGGAAATGCCAGCACTGGAAGTTTTAGCTCTGAGGCAGCGAATGAAAGTTTAAATTCAAATGTGCGAAACAACTTTCTACATGAAGTTGCGGGCGCCGCGAACTCCTTCCCAAGGGCGGAGGTAGAGACGGGCACGACTATTTCTGACAGATCCATGGCAGTGCAAATCATTTCGATCAACTACAGGCAGATGAGAACAATTTCACTTGGCATCATGTTCGGCGCAAACATGTTGAGGTGGAAAGCTCATTCCCGTGCTGTACTGTTCTGCACTGATCGACAGGTGAAGAAAGTCGGGAACCAGGAAGCACAAGGTTAAGGTGCATGACGATGAGATTTATAGGGGATCCGAAGGTGTAAGCTGTTCACACAGAGAGGGTTGGTGAGGTGGAAGAAGCTGCTGTTTGAAATAACAGGGGCAAATAAACATTAAATTATGGACCAAATCTTGGATAGGAAATTATGAGGTGAATACGGTCTCAATGTGGACAAATTATTTACCGTAATAACCCAACAATCCACAGGACCGTTGTGTGCCAAAAAGTCAGATTCATGTCTTGCCTGAATCCAAATGTGCCACAAGTAATACAAATGTGTATTGGCACATCCAACACTCATTTAAACTAACGTGCAATCCCGGAATTCTCCCTGAATTTCAGATAGAAAATAATTCTCTCATGATGATCTTGCAGAGGTGCATAAATTCATGAGAGAAATAGATCGGATAGATGTCCAGCGTCTGTTATCTAACGTTAGCGAACCGAGGATATAGGTTTGAGCTGAAGGGATTAAATAAGAATCTGAGAGGTAACTGTTCGCACAAAGGATGGTGGGCGTATGGAACAAGCTGCCAGGGGTGGTAGTTGAGGCTGGTACTATCCCAACAATTTAGAAACAGTTAAACAGCTACATGGATAGGACAGGGTTGAAGGGATATAGATTAAACGTAGGCAGATGGGCACAATGTAGCTGGGACATTATGACGGCGTGGGCGTTAGGCCGAAGGGCCTGTTTCCGCACTATCATCTATGACTCAATGACTCTAACATGATATGCAGAATGGAAACAAGAGCAGAATTTACAGTTGCCTGCCAACTGTGGACTAAACATTATCTGAAGAAGTATCGGTGCATGTACTTCATCGGAACTGTCTGGCAATGAGCATAAAGGGATATGTCACCATCCTCTTTAATTCCTCTCTGAATTTCCTCTGGGTCAGAGCATAGACAGCGGTGTTTGTGCAAGTACCCAGATAAAAGAGCATGGTTCCTGTCTGGTCGGCGAGAATGACCGGGTGGTTATAGCTCGGATAACCATGCCTGTTGGAAATCTCCATCAGCAAGAAAACGGCCACCTTTGTGAACCATAGCAATATAAAGCTGCCTGACACGACGAACAACAGAACGATAGACTTCCGCCTTTGGGCCATCTCTGGGTCCATTCGTTGACTCCCATTATCGGAATATTTCAGTTCCCTGCGGGCGCGATTCGCCACCACAATATGTCTGACCGTCAAGGCATTCAGCACCACGATTAACACGTAAGGAATCAACGGGTTTAGCAGGTGGTGAATCCAGAAAAATGCCACCCATCCGGGCAAACTGAAGAACTCCGGCCTGGTTGCGCATCCCCAGGGTATTCCGTTGAAGAAGCCGTAAGGTCGGAATTTGAAATAGAAAGGCACGTTTCGTAAAACGTTCAACGCACACAAGATGCTTATAACCAACATGGCTGTTTTTGGAGTGCAGTATGTGACCTTCAGATTGTGACAACAGATTGCCACGAATCGATCAAAGGTGAACGCAATGGTCAGCCAAACAGAGCAGTCTACAGTCGCGTAGCCCAACGCAGCGTTGGTACTGCAAACCGCCGTGTAAAACAAGAATGAAGCCGGGATCAGACGGTAAAAGAGAGATGTTAGGATGACGCAGAAGGCAACCACCAGTAGGTCAGCTAACGCCATGGTGATTAGGTAAATCGAAATTCCCTTGGAGAGACCGCACTTTCCCCTCGATAGGATCACGATCGTCACCAAGTTAGCTGCAGAAGAAACATAGAAACATAGAATCATAGAAACAGAGAAAATATGTGCAGGAGGACGCCATTCGGCCCTTCGATCCTGCACCGGCATTCATTCCGATCATGGCTGATCGTCCACTATCAATAACCCGTGCCTGCCTTCTCCCCATATCCCTTGATTCCACTAGCTCCTAGAGCTCTATCTAACTCTCTCTTAAAACCACGCAGGGATTTGGCCTCCACTGCCGTATGTGGCACGGAATACCATAAATTCACAACTCTCTGGGTGAGAAAGTTTTTTTCTCACCTCAGTCTTAAATAACCTCCCGTTTATTGTAAGATTGTGGGCCCTGGTTCTCGACTCGCCCAACATTGGGAACGTTGTTCCTGCTTCTAGCTTGTGCAGTCCTTTTATAATTGTATATGTTTCTATAAGATCCTCCCTCATCCTTTTAAACTCCAGTGAATACAAGCCTAGTATTTTCAATCTTTCCCGCCATTCCTGAGATCAATCTCGTGAACCTACGCTGCACTACCTCAATCACAAGGATATCCTTCCACAAATTAGGAGACCAAAACGGCCAACATTACTCCAGATGTGGTCTCACCAGAGCCCCATAAAACTGCAGAAGAACCTCTTTACTCCTGTACTGAAATCCTCCTGTTATGAAAGCCAACATTCCATAAACTTTCTTCATTACCTGCTGTGCCTGTTAGCCAACTTTCAGTGACCGGAGTACAAGTACGCCCAGATCTCGTTGCACCGCCCCCTTACCTAACCTAACACTATTATAATCTGCCCCCTTGTTTTTGCCGCCAAAGTGGATAACCTCACATTTATCTATATTATACTGTATCTGCCACGCATCTGCCCACTCACTCACCCTGCAACCTCCTAACATCATCTTCACAGTTCACGCTGCCACCCAGCTTTGTGTCGTCCACAAACGAGCTAGTATTGCTCATAATTCCCTCTTCCAAATTATTAATATGTATGGTAAACAGTTGCGGCCCCAACACCGAACCTGGCGGCACTCCACACGCCACTGCCTGGCATTCTGAAAATGACCCGTTCACTCCTACTCATTGCTTCCGTTCTGCCAACCAGTTTTCTATCAATGTCAACACCCTACCCCCAATACCATGTGCTCTAATTTTAGTCACCAGTCTCCCGGGTGGGACCTTATCAAAGGTTTTCTCAAAGTCTAGATACACTACATACACTGGCACCCCTTCTCAACAAATTCCTCAACAAATTCCAGAAGATTAGTCAAGCATGATTTCCCTTTCATAAATCCATGTTGACGGACTAATCCTTCTACTGCCATCCAGATGCCCCATTATTACCTATTTAATAATTGACTCCAGCATCTTTCCCACCACCGAGTTCAGGCTAACTGGTCTGTAATTCCCCGTTTTCTCTCTCGCTCCTTTCTTGAAAAGTGGGATAACATTAGCTATTCTCCAATCCACAGGAACTGATCCTGAATCTATTGAACATTGGAAAATGATCACCAATGCGTCCACTATTTCGAGAACCACATCACAGAAGGCGTCTTGTGGAGGGTTGGGTGGGGGACCGTTTTCTCAGTCATTTCCTGGTCGAGGATGCATCTTTTCTCCGAGTTGAATCTTCGCCCCACACCCTCTCGCGGCCTATCATTTGGATTGAAGCGGCCTTTGCTGCCGGAGACAGCCCAGAGCTTCAACAGCGGCGCAGCATCGGATTTCATCGCGGAGCGGGCGACGCCTTTCCTGGGATCGCCGTGTGTAGCTCCGGAGTGTTGGGACTGCTGTTTAATACCGAAGAACTGTGGTTTGCGGAGCTTCCAGCCGCGGGCGGCGCTGACTTTAACATCGCGGAGTCCTGGGGTGCTCTTGCCGGGGGTCGCCAGCATTGAATCTCCGCCCAGCTCGGCCTGTGGACTTCGGGTGCTGCGGTCTCCAGTGGGAAGTGGCCGATTCGGAAACTCGAAGCCGCTGAGAGTTTTTCTCCGTTCCGACGCCGGAGCTCTGATCAACCTGGCGAGAGGACCTGAAGGCCCCGACCATGGGTGACCAAAAAGGAAGAGGACTGAAATGTATTGCATTCCGTCACAGTGGGAAACGCTGATTCTGCTGTGTGGGGATGTTCATGTTAAATTCTATCGTGTACTGTGTTCTTTTTATTCGTATGGCTGTATGGCAATTCAAATCTCACTGTACCAATTGGTGCATGTGATAATAAATGTTTCTTGAACTCTTGAACTACAGTCGTGCAAACGGAAGTCAGTGTGTTAGAGAGACATAGAGAGATAGAGTGTGGAAAAAAGCCCATCAGCCCAACTTGCCCACACGGGCCAAAATTGTCCCAACTGCAGTAGTCCCACTTACCTGCGCCTGGTCCACATTCCTCCAAACCTGTCCAATCCATGTACCGTAAAACTGTTTCTTAAACGATGGAATATTTCAAGCTTCAACAACCTCCTCTGGCAGCTTGTGTCATACACCCACCACCCTTTGTGTCAAAATGTAACCCCTCTGCTTCCAATGAAATCTTTTCCACTTCACCTTGAAACTATTTCCTCGATTGCCCTGCTCTGGGCAATACACACTGTGCATCTATCCGATCTATTCTTCTCGTGATTTTGTACACCTCTATAAGACCCCCACCCCCTCATCCTCCAACGCTCCATGAAATAGAGAGCCAGCCTACTCAACTTCTCCCTATACCTCACGCCCTCTCGTCCTGACAAAAACCTCGTGGTTTCTTTCTGAACCCTTTCAAGCTTGAGAATATATTTCCAATAACAAGGTGCCCAGAGCTGAAAACAATATTCCAAATGCGGTCTCACCAACGTTTAATATATGACCTTCCCACCTTATATACTTAATACTCTTGACTGATGAAGGCCAATGCGCTTCCACATCCCGGCACGCACTCATTTGACCTGTTATATCCGCAGGAACCCTGCTCCTTTCACATCCTGCAAATAGCGACGGAGTGCCGCGCATCAATATCGAGGAATTACGTGATGGAGAAACAAAACAACGAATTTATGTGACTGGAAAGCAACATGTGCCACAACACGATGTAGATGGGGAATTAAGAAACATACCGAGTTGGTAAGATACAGCAGGTGGGCAGATACTAGACCCCCACACTTCGGGTCAGTTTTGAAAACGGTTGAAACTGTGCTGCTCGGACAGAATGCCCTTGAAGCAATCTATCTCCTTGATGGCCATGTTGCGCTGTGGATCGGCCATGCTGCGCTGTGGACTGCAGGAATATGTGAAGGAAGTGATTAACATGGTGAATGCAGGTTAACATTGGATGGTGCGTGCGTCGATAAGGGGAATAGAACGGCAGATATTTATTGATACGTGGAGATATTTAGACATTCTTGAAGCTTAGAGAGATAGAAATGGTCCTATACAATAGGTATAGGTTTGGAGGCAAGTGAGTTTAGTTTAGTTTCGTTTAACTTAATTCAATAAAGTTTACAAGTGAACTTAAGTTAAAGCTACAGTGAGAAGGGCAACAAATAGTTACAGTGTACAGGTAGGTCGCATGGGTTTAGTCGTAACAAATGGGTTGGCATTTAATGCTTGCGAAATTTTGTGTCAATTGTCTCGGATGTTGTTGACACCTTGAATGCGGTGCACAGAATTGCTTCCCCTTATGGAGACAAAAATGTAAATATAATAGGAAATCCAAAGAGTTTTAAGAAATCACTGAAACTGTAATAATTGAAACGCTCCTTGTCGAGCTACTCCTTCACTCAGACCACCAGGACACATTTCGTATTTTGCCATTTGGTAGATTGGTAGATTGAGCAGTTGGTAGATTGCCCGCTATTTAATATGTATTCAGTTGCGCTCAGGTATACAATTTGTAAATGCTGTCAGTCAGCCAGCTTCAACTTTACTCTCGGGCCGTGCAATCCTTTTACGTACTACTCCCTGTTCGAAGAATATTCGCATCATATCCGCTCAAATTCTGCTCCCTATTACCACGAACCCTTTGCTTTATATTCTTGTGCACCTCACTTACATCCCCGCTTAACATCATCCATCGCATGGAGGGAAGATTATTCACCAATAACTAAACTGCGCCATGCAGATATATTCCTGATGACTCCACTGTGCGCCATTCCAGTGTTTTCATCACCTCCCTCTAACTTCATGATCAAAACTGTGCTCAACCCTCCAGTCCTCAAGTGAGGTCTGGGGAAGGTTTATAAAGTTATGGACATATGACAGTACAGCAATAGGCCTTTCGGCCTAGAATATTAACCATATAACAATTACAGCACGGAAACAGGCCTTCTCGGCCCTTCCAGTCCGTGCCGACCATTTATTGTCCCCTAGTCCCATCTACCTGCACTCAGACCACACCCCTCCATTCCCTTCCCGTCGATATACCTATCCACTTTACTTTTAAATGTTAAAATCGATCCTGCCTCCACCACTTCTGCTGGAAGATCATTCCACATAGCCACCACTCTCTGAGTAAAGAAGTTCCCCCTCATGTTACCCTAAACTTCTGTCCCTTAATTCTCATGTCATGCCCTCTTGTTTGAATCTTCCCTACCCTCAATGGGAAAAGCTTATCCACGTCAACTCTGTCTATCACTTTCATCATTTTAAAGACCTCAATCAAGTCCCATCTTAACCTTCTGCGCTCCAAAGAATAAAGACCTAACTTGTTCAACCTTTCTCTGTAACTTAGTTGCTGGAACCCAGGCAACATTCTCGTAAATATCCTCTGTACTCTCTCTATTTTGTTGACATCCTTCCTATAATTAGGCGACCAAAATTGTACACCATACTCCAGAATTGGTCTCACCAATGCCTTGTACAATTTTAACATTACTTCCCTACTCCCATATTGAATGCTCTGATTCATAAAGGCCAGCACACCACAAGCTTTCTTTACTACTCTATCTATATGCGATTCCACCTTCAGGGAACTATGCACAGTTATTCCTAGATCCCTCTGTTCCACAGCATTCCTCAATTCACTACCATTTACCATGTACGTCCTATTTTGATTTGTCCTGTCAAGATGTAGCACCTCACACTTATCAGCATTAAACTCCATCTGCCATCTTTCAACCCACTCTTCCAAATGGCCCAAATCTCTCTGTAGACTTTGAAAATCTACTTCATTATCCACAGCACCACCTATCTTAGTATCATCTGCATACTTACTTATCCAATTTTCCATCCCATCATCTAGATAATTGATGTACATGACAAACAACAGTGGACACAACACAGATCCCTGAGGCACCCCACTGGTCACCGGCTTCCAACCTGACAAGCAGCCATCCACCATTACTCTCTGGCAACTCCCATTCAGCCACTGTTGAATCCATCTTGCTACTCCGCCATTAACACCCAAAGATTGAACCTTCTTAACCAACCTTCCATGGGGAACCTTGTCAAAGGCCTTACTGAAATCCATATAGACAACTTCCACTGCTTTACCCTCATCAATTTCCCTAGTAACCTCTTAAAAAAATTCAAGAATGTTTGTCAAACATGACCTTCCAGGCACAAATCCATGTTGACTGTTCTTGATCAGACCCTGTTTATCCAGATGCTTATATATATTATCTCCAAGTATCCTTTCCATTAATATGCCCACCACTGACGTCAAACTAACAGGTCTATATTTGTCTTCACCGTCGGGCCAAGTTAAACTGGTTTCATATATCTGGACATGATCCACATTCCTTTATGCTCTGCAATTTCTTATGCCTACCTAGGAACTTCAACCTCACTATCATATCTGCAACTTTCACCATCTCTGCGCCCCACATCTCGCGGTGTAAATGAAATTATCCCTCGCATCTCCATTAAAATTTCCGCTCTCACATTGCAGCTCTGCCTTCTAGTGTTGAACATTTTCACGCCACTATCATATCTGGAACCTTTTCCACCCCTGGCAATGCGTTCCAGGTCCCACTACTAACTGTCCGCTCTCACCTTGTATCGATGCCCTCTGGTGTAGAAAAAAACCCACCCTCAGTAAATGGTTCTGAATGACTATCCTATCTACGCCTCCCATTATGTCAATTACTTCTATCTAGCCTCGCCTCAACCTCCGACTTTCCAGAGAAAATAATCGAACACTTCTCCCTGCGAAAGGAGGTGAACCCCTCCAATCCAGGCAGCTTTCCTCTAAACATCCAATACATCGTCTTCATAGACTCCAAGTCTTCCCTGTAAAGGCGACTTTAGAGATGCGGGCAATAATCCCCATTCAAGCATAACTTCTTACTTAATTGTAGAAACAAAGAACTGCAGGTGCAGGCATATGCCGAAGTGAAATTATGTGCTTGAGTAAGTCAACGGGTCCGGCAGCATCTCCAGAGAAAAAAGGATGAGTGAAACCGTCTGAAGAAAAATCCCGCCCGCAACAATACCGATACATTTTCTCTAGAATTGCTACCTGTCCCGCTGAGTTACAACAATTTTTTCTTCGTACCCTCAAACATGACGGCCACTATACCCCGTGTATTCCTCACGCTGCTTTCTGTCACCATCAATAAAGGACCTATGGGTTTCTCGAATGTCACACAGCACAGAAACGGCCCTTCGACCTAACTTTACCAGGCCGACCAAGATGTCCTATCTACGCTAGTTCCACCTGCCTGCGATGAGCTAATATTCGTCCAAACTATTCCAGCTACTGCACCCGTCTTTTAAATGCTGTAATATTACTTGCCTCAAACCTCCTCTAGATGCTCGCTCCATGTACTCACCGTTCTCTGTGTGAAAAGGTTTCCCCAGATGTTTCTGATTATTTTGTTGCCGCTTACCTTAAACCCATGTCGTATTATTCTTATTCTCCTGCTATGGGTAAAATACTCTGCATCCCCTCTATTTATTATAATTGTGATCTTATACGCCTCTATAAAATCTCCTCCAGCCTCCTGCACTCCATGCAATATAGTTTTATCCTGTCCAACCTCTTCCAAGAGCTCATGCCCGCATGTCACGTCAATCTTCTCTGCACTCTGTCAAGCTTCAGTGATTCTTATTAACTGTATATGACCTAATTAAATCAGTTCGCTAAAAAAATATTACCTCAAACGTATTGATATTAAATTCTATCACCCACATGAAATCCAATTCACCAGAAATACTGTAATCTCTCGACAGCACAGTCCATGTTTCACGTTGTCAATAATTTCGCGTACCACAATCAGTTTAGGGTTTTATTCCTTCGAACTTATAAGATCCGTGAATTTAATCAAACATATCTGAGTGTAATATTGTGAGTTGTACTTTTAAAATGAGGCGTCGCTTAGAATTGAGTTGCTCTTCTTGTCTCGAAGTGCAATCGATCTCACTAGATATCCACCGCGGTAAGTAAAAGCGCCTTGGTATCAACAGACGGATTAAAATCAATTGCATCATGCATTAAAACTGCATCGCCATTTCTTTATCCTTGTCAACATTCAAAAGAACAGAACAATGGCACCTAAACGAAGCTATTTTCCCTGAAAGCCAGTCACAGGTACTGTCATGGGACGAATGTCTCAATATGTTCACCTTGATCATCACCTTCAACTCTGTACCACTCACATTTCCCAGCACTACATCAGTCGCCTTCCACGAGTCTGTGATTTAGGTATTCACCAGGATACTTATTAAGTCTTTGCCTCCAGCGTCCTCTCAGGCAGTGTGTTATTTTCTCCAAACACGACGCGAGCATGAAAATATTCCTGACACTCCTTCTAATTCCCATACCACGCCATGGAAATTCTTGTCCGCTACATATAAATATTTCTGCTATGAGATAATATTAATTTTCTACTCAAATTATGCAAGTAATGATGTTGTATGCCGTCTCTCTTTACAACTGAGAAACTGCCGCCCAGTCAGCAATCTAGCGAATGCACTTAAACACTGCCCACTAAAATTACGTCCTTCCTATTGTGTAGTGTCCTGAACTGCACACAGAATGTGATTTGTGATCACATCAATATTTTATACAATTCTGTTGTATAAAATATCCCGGCTAATATAGGGCAGCATCTCGAATTTTCCAGCACGACAACGAAATTTGGATGTTCCAACAAGATGTGGGTGTTACAACGAGATATGGGTGTCCTTGTACATCATTCATTTAAATTAAACATGCAGGTGCAGCAGGCAATGAATCATGCAGGTACAGCAGGCATGTTGTCCCTCATAACAAGAGGAGATGAGTATTGGAGCAAAGAGGTCCATCTGCAGTTGTACAGGGTCTTGGTGAGACCACAACTGGAGTATTTTGTGCAGTTTTGCTCTCCAAATTTGAGGAAGGACATTCTTGCTATTGAGGGAGTGCAGCGCAGGTTCACGAGGTTAATTCAAAGGATGGCTGCACTATCCTATGTTGAATGAATTGAGTAACTGGGCTTGGATACACTGGAATTTAGGACGAGAGGAGATCGTATTGACACATTTAAGATTATTAAGGGATTGGAGACGCTAGATCAGGAAACATGTTCCCGATGTTGGGGGGGGGGGGGGGGGGGGTGGGGGTGCACAACCAGGGGCCATCTTTGAAGAATAAGGGGTAGGCCATTTAGAACGAGATGAAGTGAAACTTTTTGGTGCTTTAAGGGAGAGTTAGATCGAGCTCTTAAGGATAACGGAGTCAAGGGTTTTGAGGAGAAGTGAGGAACGGGGTACTGATTGTGGTTAATCAGCCATGATCACAGTGCAGGGGGTTACACAAAAAGCTGGAGAAACTCAGCGGGTGCAGCAGCATCTAAGGAGCGAAGGAGATAGGCGACGTTTCGGGTCGAGACCCCAGTGCATGTGGGTGCTGGCTCGAAGGGCCTAATGGCCTAATCCTGTACCTATTGTCTATTGTATTTTGTCTAATGTCTATTGAATACCATATACAACATCTTATCTACAACGCTTAATGCATTCGGAGATCATTAGACTACCATAGTCCGTATCTCAACATGTAACTCTTCGCCATGCACGCTCCATACTTAATTCGCATTACAACCTGTATTCGTGCGTGTCGCTTCACATTTAACACGGTCGCCAGTGACTTAACCTTCTCCAAAGTTGCCCCTTTCCACTATGTTTAAGGTGAGCGATATTGGTGTAAATCCGCTTACCCGAGACACCAGCAATGGCCAGACATATTTCGAATATGTACTTGATCTGCAGGATAACCGGTTGATACATTATTCGTGGTAGTCTACTGGTTCTCTGCACAGGGCTCTCATTGCTAACGATGACGAGAATAGCGTCTTATTTACAGCGGGACGAATCCCCTTGCGATTTGCTTTAATTTGGCGCCAACCATATGAATTAATGTTGCAAGGCCTCTTCGATCACGCCACACATTTCCCAGTGGCAAGGTATTCCCCTTTGATAGCACGATTGGACTTGTTTGTCTCTTGAGTTAAGAGAGGCGTTTATCTTCTGTTTTGGACTTTCATTCAATGTGGTTGTTCTAGCGTAAACTGTTGGAGATATTTACGGCGAAGAACCTGAAGCAGTGCGACATATCCACTTCGACACCATTGATATTGGATGGGGCGTGTACACCACCACGCTTCCTGAAGTAAAACACCCGCTATTTAGTTTCTCTTCCGGTATCGGTGCATATTGTCTGGCCACCACTTCCCCTTTATGTCCGTCCCATCATTTCTCATGATCCGTCCAAAAACTATCGTTTGATACACAAGCTTGTAGGTGGAATAGAAGCCGCATTTTGCCGTACAATCGTGAATTTCGACGGTATGTAGAAAGGCTACTAAAACGTATTCTTGTGCGGCACCGCATTTGAGTAGCATTTGTTGCCTCCCCTCACTGATTGTGATCTCCCGATCAGAATGTCAAGGATTCAGTCGCAATAGGTTTGCTGACTCCGAAGTCATGCATAACAAAACATAATGACATAGTCGATCGCTCTCGAGGATAATATTACTATGGAACATCAAATGTTCGAATGCTTTCACAGAGGTTTATTCAAGAAAATCGCAATATAAACGTTCATCACCATCAAAAACAATAAATCGTGTCTTTCTCACAAATCAACTTGCCTCTCTCGTTATATCACAAACCATTCAATGTGATATGCCAAGCCATGTTCGCCAATCAATTGCTTGTTGTGATTTAATTCGTAAATCCTCTCTGTCGGTGGAGAAACAACTTTGTCATTCAGAAACCATGTTACGTGCTATAGTATAGTTTGACATAATCGGAGTTTATGCCAGGGAACTGCATATCCTTGTGCAGAAGCATTGTATACCTTTCGGAAGTTACCGGCTCTGGTTGCCGAATTGTGCAATTAAGGTCTAGTATAACGCCTCTACCGCAATGTTCAGATAGATTGCTTTATGATAGTGGGAGATTCAAATTCATTGGAGCAATAAGACAGAAACATTTGTGAAAGTAATGATCCACTCTGACGTACAGACAATCAAAGAACATATATGTTCATACAGCCTTAGCGACAAAGACATGTGAGGATTGACGTTATTTCTATGATCCAGAATAAAGAATGTTTCTTCAGATAAGCCTGTGCCTAGTTAGAAACGGAAGACGACTTCCGGTGGCGTCAATGGTGGGCTGAGAGACGCTGTTGTTTCGCTCTGTTCCCGAAGACTGTTTTAATGAGCTAAAATATGAGTTGGAAGACGGAGGAGTTATAAAAATAACTACCGGAGCTGTTATTTAATGGTGTGTTATCAGAAATCCTGCTGATAACAGAGAATAACGGCAGTCTTAAATGAAAAAGACTAAAACTCGCCAGAAGCCTTCGAAAGCTGCTACAAGACCTGCACGAACGTATCTGAAAAAACCTGGAAAGACTCCTCAATCCCCGCAAGCATCAGCTGGAAGTTCAGAAGAAGAAACTGACTTTCAAAACCCTTCTACAGAAATGACTTCATGACAGAAATGAGGAACAACTGGTAAAGTCAGTAACAGCTTTAGTCACTGAAAACATCTCTAAAGTGATACGAGAGGGGACTGTCGCGCTGGAAAAAGGCCTTTCCAAAAGCCTCTCCGAAAAAATGAAAGAAGGTAATTATGAGCTGTTGGGGGAAATGGACGACTTAGCCAAACGTGTGGTCGAGATTGAGGAGGACTTCAACAATAAAATTAAGCGGGTTGATAAGAACTGTAATAAAAAGCTGGACGCGATGTCAAAGTCCACTGAAGCGGCTATAGGAGGAATTGATAATTCGTTAACTGAGATGGCTAAGGAGATAAGGAGACTAAAAAAGGAACAAGAAAGTACTGGGAGGGAGCTTGCTAAAATGAAGTATAAATGTATGGACCTGGAAGCAACATCGAGGAGGCAGAACTTGAGGATAGTTGGAGTAAAAGAAGGAAAGGAGAGTGGACAGAACTTTCAGGAGTTTGCTGCCAACTTACTCAAACAAGTACTTAAGCTGCCTGAAGCCCCGAGAATAGATATGGTTCACCGGGTCCGACGTAAGGCTCAAGCAAGCTCAAATGCTCCCCCAAGACAGATTATCCTGAAATTCTATGATATTTCAACCCTGAAAGGAATTATGAAAAAGATTCCATATGGAGTGAATTTGATGTTTGGAGAAGGCAAACTAAGATTCTTCCGTGATTTTCCAGCTAAAGTCATGGACAAGAGGGACAAGTTTACAGACACGAGAAGGCTACTGAAGGAGGTCGAGGGAGTAAGGTATGGGATAGTATATCCCGCGAAATTGAGAATTACTTTTAACTCTGTCGAACGTGCATTCACGGATCCAGAAGAGGCATTTAAATATGCACAGAGTATCACACAGGAGGCCTATTGATAATTAGGAGTTGGTCTCCCACAATAACATAGAATAATTGTGTTTCCCTTTTTTTTAACATACAAAAAAGACTGCTCTGGTTCATCATGGCGAATTTTCATCGAAGCGCTGACTAGACATCTTATCTTTGGAATGTTAATTCAAGGTCGTATTTTAAGTTTCACTTCAGCAAAGGATTGGAAAAGAAAAAAACTGTGGCGGGGAAAATAACTTAAGAATATGGAAAAAATATTATCAGTGGACTTGCAGATAGAAACTTATGACTTAAGAAACACACAATTATATACTAACATAAAATATAATTAATAAAATTGTGTAATATTAAGACATAGCGTAATAATGGCTGTTGTTTATTTCATGATGTTAATTACTTGCTAAATATACGAATAACGAGTTAAATATGATTATAAGTATCATATGATTATGATTATAAGTATTAACATACTAATACATTTTATGGATATAGTAGATTTAGTTTAAATTGCGAGCAAAGTGGAGGGGAGGAGATTCAGAAGTTGTCCAAGGGTACTTGGAAGTTATCCGAGCTTTTGTGTCGGACAACAGCGGGCTCCAAGGTTAACCCCTTGGGGCCCGCTGTTGTCTGATACAAATGTTTGAGACTTAATTGTAATAGATCTTGGTATATCGATAGATGTGGATATATAATTAACATAATCACTGTTATATCTAAGTATATACTTAACGTTGGAAACTCTCTTTTATTTTGTTTTTTCTCCTTGAAGATACATTTCTAATCTATCTATCGAAGTGTGTTTTATTTTATATATATATTTTTTAACTTTGTATTGCTCTCACTTCCAAATAATAATAATTGGTCAAGGGGGTAGAGCAAAACATATAGAAACCCCTACGGAAGTCGATGAGAATTTTTCTACCACCTGTTGGTGGATTGTTTTTAGTTATATTATCTTTATTTTTGGATATTATAATTTCACTTTTTGTTTGTTAATTATCTTTTCACGATTCTACACTTTCTGTTTTTTTTTCAAGGTCTATTCTGAAGGGGAGATGCCAACAAAATCTAATAGCTGGGGATGATCATCCCTCACCTAGAGTAATGAGGTTCTTGGTTGCACCATATGAAGTAAAGGTATTAACATGATCCATAATGCAAGACGATAAACAAAATAAAATTGGAGGAATCACGTTCTGCAGTTGGAATATAAGGGGCGCTAATGAACCAATTAAAAGGGGTAAGATCTTTGCCCAATTAAAAGCTTTAAATAGTGATGTCATTTTCTTACAAGAGACGCACCTGAAATATCAAACACAGATAAGACTGAAGGCAAATTGGATCGGGAAAACATACTACTCTTCATTTACTTCTAAATCTAGAGGTACGGCTATTATCATTCGTAAAGGTATACCATTTAAATTAAAGAATACCATAGCAGATAAAGAGGGGAGGTACGTCATAGTCACGGGAGAAATGTATTCTACTCCACTTACTTTGATAAATATTTATGCTCCTAATTTTGACAACCCTCAATTTTTTAGTAAAATTCTGGATACAATTTCAGAACATAACTATCAAAATGTGGTAATAGGGGGAGATTTGAATTGTGTTTTAGATCCATATTTGGATAAGTCTACAAAACAAACAAGGATTAACATAACATCTAAAACAAGTGAACTCCTAAATACATACATGAAAAATACCAATATGACAGATGTATGGAGGATCGCTAACCCAGTAGGTAGAGAATATTCATTTTATTCAACAGTACATAAAACATACTCACGTATTGATTATTTCTTAGTGGACACAAAATTAATTCCATACACATATAAAGCAAAATATCACAATAGTATTATTTCTGATCATTCCCCGTTAACTTTCTCTTTAAAATTCGAAGGAATGCCTGATAAAAATCGTTTTGGCGGTTAAACCCCCAAATATTAAACAACTCACAAGGTTGTACATATTTAAAAGAGCAGATGAAATTCTTCTTTGAGCCAACAGGTATTTCACCCTCCTTATTATGGGAAACTTTTAAGCCAATTATAAGAGGAACTATAATCTCATATCAAGCTTTCCAAAATAAAAAGAATAATACTGACCAATTACAGCTAGAACAAGAAATTAGACAATTAGATTTAGAAAATGCTAAAGAACCAACTATAGATAAACACAATAAGATAATAATACTAAAATATAAATTAAATAAAATTTTATCTGCCAGAATAATAAGATTATTTCAAATTACAAAACAAGAAAATTTTGAATTTGGTGATAAACCACATAAACTCTTAGCACGCCAACTGAAAAAACGGGAAACAGAAAACACAATTACTAAAATTAAATCAAAGGGGAATTACTAACACTACCTAAAGATATAAATAAAAGATTTGCTCAATATTATCAAAATGTATATACATTGAAAACCTCTGCAAATAATATTCAAATTACAAATTTCTTAGACAATTGTAATCTTCCAAAATTAAATAGGGTGGAACAAGAGGGATTAGGAGCTCAGGTTACACTTCAGGAAATAGAAGAAACAATAAGTTTGTTGAAGAATGGCAAAACGCCAGGACCAGACGGCTTAGTAATGACTTCTATAAAAGATTCCACGAGATAATTTCTCCACGCTTGCAAGAATTATATATATCTGCTTTAAAAGAAAATAAATTACCAGAAACACTAACTGAGTCAACTATTACACTTATACCAAAAAAGGATAAAGATCTAGAAGACCCAGGCTCATATAGAGCTATTGCACTCCTAAATACAGATAAAAAAATATTAGCAAGGACACTAGCGCGAAGATTGAGTAAATATATTAGCAAACTAATAAACCCGGATCAAACTGGGTTTATACCAAAGAGATACTCATTTAACAATTTGAGATGGCTGTCTAATATAATGTACTCACATAATACTGAAGAAGACCTAGCAATTATTTAATTGGATGCAGATAAAGCTTTCGATCAAGTAGAATGGCAATATTTATTCAAAGTATTGCAAAAATTTAACATGGGAGATAATTTTATCTAATGGGTAAAATTATTATATGATAAGCCAACGGCTAGAATACTGACTAATAATTTATTATCCCCGAAATTCCAATTGGCAAGGGGCAATAGGCAGGGGTGCGCACTACCACCTCTGCTATTTGCACTAGTGATAGAGCCTTTAGGAGAAAGTATAAGAAGTCATCCGAATATTCATGGATACAATACCAAACACTCAAAGAATAAAATGTCATTATATGCAGATGACATATTATTATATGTTACAAATTCACAAATTAGCATACCAAATATACTAAATTTAATAGGGGAATTTGGTTCTTTTTCTGGATATAGAATAAACTGGAACAAAAGCGAAATTATGACGATAAAACCTCAAGAGCCGCTACATCTGTTGAAATTCCCCTTTAGAATTGCAACAGAAAAATTTAAGTATTTGGGCATCCAAATTACTAGGAAATATAAATCATTACTCAACGCAAACTATATGCCTTTAATAACTAAATTAAATTGGTTGATTAAATTCTGGAAAACACTGCCGATGTCCTTAATAGGTAGAATAAATGCGATAAAATTGATCTTCTTACCACAAATACTGTACCTATTTCAATCATTACCAATATACTTACCTAAAAAATTCTTAAAAAAATTAGACTCTGATATTATAAACTTCATATGGGATTATAAATCACATAGAATTAAGAAGAAACACTTGTGTAAATCTAAAGAATCAGGGGGACTGACACTCCCTAACTTATTGTATTGCTATTGGGCAGTGAATATTGAAAATATAATCTACTGGTTGGACAGTTCTGCCCAACAGGTAGATTGGATAAGAATGGAGAAAGAGGATTGTTCCCCTTATAATATAGGAGCGATCCTTCTTTCCCCGATGAAACTGAACAATATAATATATAAGAAGAATCCAATTATTCACAGTACAATACGAATTTGGATAAAATAAAATTATCTTTAAAATTAAGAAAATTATCGCTTCTTTCTTCAATAACTAATAATCCCTCATTTAAACCATCTATTATTGATAAAACATTTATCCATTGGGAAAGATTAGGAATTAAAACAATGGGAGATATGCATGATATGGGAAAACGTTTATCATTCCAACAATTACAACTAAAATATAATTTGAAAAATAATCAATATTTCAAATATCTTCAAATTCAAGATTATTTGAAGAAATATATACAAGGATATCAAACCCTAACCCCAGATTTATTGGAGGAAGGAATGAATAGAAAGGCAGAATCAAGCAATTTAATATCTTACTTATATAATATAATTTTAAATATAGAAACGCCAACGACAGAGACAATTAGAAGGGACTGGGAACAAGAGTTATTGATAAAAATTCCTAACGATAGAGGGGAAACAATCTATTATATGTAAATAAATGTTCAATTAATGTAAGACAAAACCTAATTCAATTTAAAATTTTACATAGATTATATTATTCTAAAACTAGACTGAATAAAATATTCCCAAATGTTTCCCCCATCTGTGACAAATGTCTTACTCAAACTGCCACTATAGCATATTCCTTTGTCTCGTGTATAAAACTGTATAAATTTTGCAATGACATTTTTGGAATTTTTACAAAACTATTTAACACAAAATTGAACCCCAATACAGAACTGATTACCTTTGGATCAATGGAAGAGGGAAGTAAACGAACTATATTCCAAGAAACTTTTCTTCATTATGGTCTAATAACAGCAAAAAAACGTATACTCAAATTTTGGAAAAACGCAACTACGCCAACATTCAAAATGTGGATTTCAAATATGTCTGAAACGCTTCATCTTGAAGAAATGAGATTTCTCCTAATAGGCAAAGTAGACCAATTCTCAAAGACTTGGTCCCCTTTTATCAACTTTTTGCAAGCATATGGTGCAACATAACATAACCTCAGAAATTAAATGGTTTAGAACCGGGTGACGGATGGGCAAAAATACGAAATAGGTAGATCTCTCCTAATCTCTCTTTTCTTTACTTTCTCATTCTATTTCAATCTTTTCAGCTTCCCTTATATGCCCTTTATTTCATTTGCTATCTGCTTCTACTCGCTTTTCTATCTATTCTGACACTCTTTATTTCTTTTTTCTTCCACTGTTCTTTTATTATTAACTCAAAAGTATGAATTTGTACAAGAATGGAAATATGTATGTATGTATTAGGTACTTATGTACCACACTATTGTACTTCTAACAAAAAAAAATTAAATATGAAAACAGCACGCTTAAACACCCAACCCTACATCCTTGTGTCGATTTCACAGTGCACCATCCACAGTCCCTTAGTCCCCTCGTTCCTTGGCGGCTACATTTAGTGCCTTTATGGCAGTGGGGTAAAAACTGTTTTTAAGTCTGTTTGTCCTTGTCCTTGTAGATCTGTACCGTCTGCCTGACGGCAACAGTTCAAACAGGGAGTGTCCGGGGTGGGAAATGTCCTTTATAATATTCTTGGATTTTTTGATGCAGCGGAAACTGTGTAAGTCCTCCAAGGCAAGGATAATACTCCAAATTCAGGTTATCTCTTCACTAACTCAAACCTCCGGGTATATAAAGATATTCTTACATCATAAGAGTCAAATATTTGGGGAAATAAGACTATGAATAAATAGAAAAGGCAGACCCTTTATTTTGTGGACAACACTACCACCCAGTGGTGTCCCGCCGCAATGACGCGTCCTGTTATTTTGAGGACAACACTCCCACGGAACGGAGACCCACTGTAATTACAGGTCCTATTATTTGTGGTCACTTTGACATTCATTCTACATCTGTATTTAGACATCAGGATATTTCATGAATAAAATACGTTTTGAAATATAAAGCTTGTGGATAAGCAGGCGGTGCTTTGCTACAATGACACCTTCATGAATTGTGGACCCAGAGGCGACTTTATACATTCTAGGAGCAGATTCTTGATTAGTATGGGTGCCACGGATTATGGGGAGAAGGCTCCCGTGGGGTTATGAGGGAAAGATAGATCAGCCATGATTGAATGAAGGAGTAGACTCGATGGGTCGAAAGGCTTAATTTTGCTCCCATCTCTTGTGAACATGAGCTGGGGTCATCGCTTAGGAATAAGGGGTAGCCATTTAAGGCAGAGGTGAGGAAAAAGGGAGGGAGTTGTGAATCTGTGGAATACTCTGCTGCAGAAGACAGTGGAGGCCAATTCACTGGATGTTTTCAAGAGAGAGTTAGGACTAGCGGAATCAAGGATTGTGGGGAGAAATGCTGTGGATAAATTACAGGGGAACTGTCATTGCGGCAAGAAACCACTCGGTGGGAGTATTGTCCACAACATAACAGGACCTGTAACCACTGGGCTGGAGTGTTGACCACAAAATAGTTAAGGGAGAGCTCTATTAATTAATTAAAGGTGGGCGCCATTAAATAGCAGAGAGAGAGAGGAAGAGGGGGGAGAGAAGGGGAGGAGGAGATCCCGAAAGCAAATGTGCTAAAGTGTCATAGAGTGATACAGAATGGGAACAGGCCCTTCGGTCCAACTTGCCCGCTCCGGCCAACATGTCCCAGCTGCCCATGTTTGGCACATCTCCCTCCAAACCTGTCGTGTCCATGCACCTGTCTAAATGCATCTTAAACGTTTGGATAGTGCCCACCTCAACTACCTCCTCTGGCAGCTCGCTCCATTCACCCACCACCCATTGTGGGAAAAGGTTACCCCCTTAGATTCCAATTAAATATTTTCCCCTTAACCTTAATCCTGTGTCCTCTGGTCCTCGATTCCCCTACTCTGGGCAAGAGACTCTGCCCGATCTATTCCCCTCATGTTCCTATTCAAATTTTCCCCACCCCCGCATCTCTCACCTTAAACCCATGTCCTCTGCTCTTCGATTTCTCTACTCTGGGCAAGAGACTCTGCCCGATCTATTCCCCTCATGTTCCTATTCAAATTTTCCCCAACCCCGCATCTCTCACCTCAAACCCGTGTCCTCTGCTCTTCGATTCCTCTACTCTGGGCAAGAGACTCTGTGCGTCTGTCTACCCGATCTATACCTCTCATGATTTTGTACACCTCTATAAGATCGCCCCTCATCATCCTACGCTCCATGGAATAGAGACCCAGCCTACTCAACCTCTCCCTGTAGCTCACACCCTCTGGTCCTGGCAACATCCTCGTAAAGTTTATCTGCACCCATTCCAGCTTGACAACATCTTTCCTATAACATGGTGCCCAGAACTGAACACAATACTCTAAATGCGGCCTCACCAATGTATTGTACACACCTCTAGTTTAAATTCCATTTGGAATATTTTGGAGAAGCAAGAAACTGCAAAATGAGCTCCCAATGTCTGCACTTAATACTCTGACTGATGAAGACCAATTTGCCAAAAGCGTTTTTGACCACCTTATCCACCTTATCCACCTGCAACTCCATCTTCAATGAACCACTCCTAGTTCCCTCTGATCTACAACAGTCCACAGAGCTCTACCATTCACTGTGCCAATGTTAAACTTTGCAAAATGCAACTCCTCATATTTCTCTGTATTAAATTCCACCAACCATTCCTCAGTCCACCTGGCTAATCGATCCAGATCCTGCTGCAATTTTGCACATCCAACTTAACTATCTGCAAAACCATTCGCTTTTGTATCATCAGCAAACTTGCTAATCTTGCTCTGTGTGTTCTCATCCAAATCATTGATGTAGATGAGAAACAGTGACGGGCCCAGCACTGAACCCTGAGACACACCACTAGTCACAGGCGTCCAGTCTGAGATGCAGCATTCCACCATCACCCTCTGGGGGTTCAGTATTCATGTGGATAACCATATAACCATATAACAATTACAAAACGGAAACAGGCCTTCTCGGCCCTTCCAGTCCGTCCCGACCATTTATTTTCCCCTAGTCCCATCTACCTGCACTCAGACCATTCCCTTCCCGTCCATATACCTATCCACTTTACTTTTAAATGTTAAAATCGATCCTGCCTCCACCACTTCTGCTGGAAGATCATTCCACACAACCACCACTCTCTGAGTCAAGAAGTTCCTCCTCATGTTACCCCTAAACTTCTGTCCCTTAATTCTCATGTCATGCCCTCTCGTTTGAATCTTTCCTACCCTCAATGGGAAAAGCTTATCCACGTCAACTCTGCCTATCCCTTTCATCATTTTAAAGACCTCAATCAAGTCCCCCCTTAACCTTCTGCGCTCCAAAGAATAAAGGCCTAACTTGTTCAACCTTTCTCTGTAACTTAGTTGCTGGAACCCAGGCAACATTCTAGTAAATCACCTCTGTACTCTCTCTATTTTGTTGACATCCTTCCTATAATTAGGCGACCAAAATTGTACACCATACTCCAGAATGGGTCTTACCAATACCTTGTACACTTTTAACATTACTTCCCTACTCGTATATTCAATGGATTGATTTATAAAGGCCAGCACACCAAAAGCTTTCTTTACCACCCTATCTACATGCGATTCCACCTTCAGGGAACTATGCGCAGTTATTCCTAGATCCCTCTGTTCCACAGCATTCCTCAATTCCCTACCATTTACCATGTACGTCCTATTTTGATTTGTCCTGCCAAGATGTAGCACCTCACACTTATCAGCATAAAACTCCATCTGCCATATTTCAGCCCACTCTTCCAAATGGCCCAAATCTCTCTGTAGACTTTGAACATCTACTTCATTATCCACAGCACCCCCTATCTTAGTATCATCTGCATACTTACTTATCCAATATTCCACCCCATCATCTCGACCATTGATGTACATGACAAACAACAGTGGACCCAACACAGATCCCTGAGGCACCCCACTCATCACCGGTTTCCAACCTGACAAACAGCCTCCACCATTACTCTCTGGCATCTCCCATTCAGCCACTGTTGAATCCATCTTGCTACTCCGCCATTAACACCCAACGATTGAACCTTCTTAACCAACCTTCCATGGGGAACGTTGTCAAATGCCTTACTGAAATCCATATAGACAACATCCACTGCTTTACCCTCATCAATTTCCCCTGTAACCTCTTCAAAAATATCAAGAAGGTTTGTCGAAAAAGACCTTCCATGCACAAATCCATGTTGACTGTTCTTGATCAGACCCTGTTTATCCAGATGCTTATATATATTATCTCTAAGTATCCTTTCCATTAATTTGCCCACCACTGACGTCAAAATAACAGGTCTATAATTGCTAGGTTTATTCTTTGAACCCTTCTGTTGAATCATGATCCGTCTGTTGATACCAAGGCGCTTTTACTTACCGCGGTGGATATCTAATGAGATCGATTGCACTTCGAGACAAGAAGAGCAACTCAATTCTAAGTGGCGCCTCATTTTAAAAGTACAACTCACAATATTACACTCAGATATGTTTGATTAAATTCACGCATCTTCTAAATTCGAATGAATGCAACCCTAAACTGGTTGTGGTACGCGAAATTATTGACAATGTGAAACATAGACAGTGCTGTCGAGAGACTACAGTATTTTTGGTGAATTGGATTTCCTATGGGTGATAGAGTTTAATATCAACACATTTCAGGTAATATTTTTTGAGAGAACTGATATAACTAGGTCATATACAGTTAATAAGGATCAATCGAGCTTGACAGAATGCAGAGAAGGTTGACGTGACATGAGGGCATGAGCCCTTGGAAGAGGTTGGACAGTATAAAACTGTATTACATGGAGTACAGGAGACTGGAGGGGATCTTATAGAGGCGTATAAGATCACAATTATAATAAATAGAGCGGATGCATGGTATTTTACCCTCAGTAGGATAATAAGAATAATACGACATGGGTTTAAGGTAAACGGCAAAATAATCAGGAACATCTGGGGAAACCTTTTCACACAGAGAACGGTGGGTACATGGAACGAGCATCTAGAGGAGGTTTGAGGCAAGTAATATTACAGCATTTAAAGGACGGGTGCAGTAGCTGGAATAGTTTGGACGAATATCAACTCATCGCAGGCAGGTGGAACTAGCGTAGATAGGGCATCTTGCTCGGCATGGTAAAGATGTGTCGAAGGGCCGTTTCTGTGCTGTGTGACATTGGAGAAACCCATAGGTCCTTTATTGATGGTGACAAAAATCAGCGTGAGGAATACACGGGGTATAGTGGCGTCATGTTTAAGGGTACAAAGGAAAATTGTTGGAACTCAGCTGGTCAGGCAGCAATTCTGGAAAAAAAATGTATCGGTGTTGTTCCGGGCGGGATCCTTCTTCAGACGGTTTCACCCATCCTTTTTTTTTCTCTAGAGATGCTGCCGGACCCGTTGACTTCCTCAAGCACATACTTGTATACCTGAGCGCAACTGAATACCTATTCAATAGCGGGCAATCTATCAGCTGTTCAGCAATGGCAAATTACGAAATGTGTCCTGGTTGTCGGAGTGAAGGAGTAGTTCGACAAGGAGCGTTTCAATTATTACAGATTCAGTGATTTCTTAAAACTCTTTGGATTTCCTCCTATGTTTTTAAAGCATTTTTGTCTCCATAAGGGGAAGCAATTCTGTGCACAGCATTCAAGGTTTCAACAACATCCGAGACAATTGACACAAAACTTCGCAAGCATTAAATGCCAACCCTTTTGTTACAGCTAAATCCATGCGACTTAACTGTATACTGTAACCACTTGTTGCCCTTCTCACTGAAGCTTTAACTAACGTTCACTTGTAAACTGAATTGAATTAAATTAAACGAAACTGAATTGAACGAAACTAAACTAAACTCACTAGCCTCCGAACCTATACCTATTGTATAGGACCATTTATATCTCTCTGAGCTTCAAGAATATCTAAATATCTCCACGTATAAATAAATATCTGCCGTTCTATTCCGCTTATCGACGCACGCACCTTCCCATGTTAACCTGCATTCACCATGTTAATCACTTCCTTCACATAATCTTGCAGTCCACAGCGCAGCATGGCCGATCCACAGCGCAACATGGCCATCGAGGACATAGATTGCTTCAAGGGTATTCTGTCCGAGCAGCACAGTTTCAACCGTTTTCAAAACTGACCCGAAGTGTGGGGGTCTAGTATCTGCCCACCTGCTGTATCTTACCAACTCGGTATGTTTCTTAATTCCCCATCTACATCGTGTCGTGGCACATGTTGCTTTCCAGTCACATCAATTCGTTGTTTTGTTTCTCCATCACGTAATTCCTCGATATTGATGCGCGGCACTCCGTCGCTATTTGCAGGATGTGAAAGGAGCAGGTTTGCTGCGGATATCACAGGTCAAAGGAGTGCGTGCAGGGATGTGGGAGCGCGTTGGCCTTCGTCAATTAAGAGTATTAAGTATATAAGGTAGGAAGGTCATATATTAAACGTTGGTGAGACCGCATTTAGAATATTGATTTCAGTTCTGGGCACCATGGTATTGGAAAGATATTGTCAAGCTTGAAAGGTTTCAGAAATAAAGCACGAGGTTTTTGTCAGGACGAGAGGGCGTGAGGTATAGGGAGAAGTTGAGTAGGCTGGCTCTCTATTTCATGGAGCGTTGGAGGATGAGGGGGTGGGGGTCTTATAGAGGTGTACAAAATCACGAGAAGAATAGATCGGATAGATGCACAGTGTGTATTGCCCAGAGCAGGGCAATCGAGGAAATAGTTTCAAGGTGAAGTGGAAAAGATTTCATTGGAAGCAGAGGGGTTACATTTTGACACAAAGGGTGGTGGGTGTATGACACAAGCTGCCAGAGGAGGTTGTTGAAGCTTGAAATATTCCATCGTTTAAGAAACAGTTTTACGGTACATGGATTGGACAGGTTTGGAGGAATGTGGACCAGGCGCAGGTAAGTGGGACTACTGCAGTTGGGACAATTTTGGCCCGTGTGGGCAAGTTGGGCGGATGGGCTTTTTTCCACACTCTATCTCTCTATGTCTCTCTAACACAGTGACTTCCGTTTCCACGACTGTAGTTCAAGATTTCAACAGACATTTATTATCACATGCACCAATTGGTACAGTGAGATTTGAATTGCCATACAGCCATGCGAATAAAAAGAACACAGTACACGATAGAATTTAACATGAACATCCCCACACAGCAGAATCAACGTTTCCCACTGTGAGCGAATGCAATACATTTCAGTCCTCTTCCTTTTTGGTCACCCATGGTCGGGGCCTTCAGGTCCTCTCGCCAGGTTGATCGGAGCTCCGGCGTCGGAACGGAGGAAAACACTCAGCATCTTAGAGTTTCCGAATCGGCCACTTCCCACCGGAGACCGCGGCACCCGAAGTCCACTGGCCGAACTGGGCGGAGATTCAATGCTGGCGACCCCCGGCAAGAGCTCCCCAGGACTCCGCGATGTTAAAGCCAGCGCCGCCAGCGGCCGGACGCTCCGCCAACCACAGTTCTTCGGTGTTAAACAGCAGTCCCAAAACTCCGGAGCTACACACGGCGATCCCAGGAAAGGCGTCGCCCGCTACGCGATGGAATCCGGTGCTGCGCCGCTGCTGTAGTTCTGGGCTCTCTCCGGCAGCAAAGGCCGCGTCAATCCAAATGATAGGCCGCGAGAGGATGGGGGGCGAATATTTAACTCGGAGAAAAGATGCATCCTCGACCAGGAAATGACTTAGAAAACGGTTCCCCACCACACCCCCAGATAAAAAAGAGTAAAAGACCTCCAGAAACATACATTTAGACAGACTGAAAATAACAAAAATGATTAAACGGCGGACAGCTGCTGGCGAGGCTGCCGCACGCGGCGCCACCTGATGACGTGTATCGGAATCTACACATACCACATATACCACACAACGCCCACTGCTCCGCGACTGTGTTTATCCAGCAGCCCACTGCCTTCTAGGTGAAACGTTTCTCTCCTCAGGTTTCCAATAATTGTATTATTTCATATCCTAACCTATGCACCCGCATTTGATTGATTTCCGTTGCAGGGAAATGTTTCCGAAACTTTGATATATTCACAACACCACACGTTTTGATAACACACGTATGTCTGCTATTGTATTATATCCCTGTAATGATAGTAGACGTAGCTCTCCAATGTCCAGGATACAACAACCCACCACAGACAACATCCTGGTAAATCTGCATATTGGTATGTGTACCCATATGTGAGCAACATAACTGTATTCCAATATAACTGCTGATATCCGACGAATGTTTTAATATTGCTAGAATCTCCCAGTTCTTGGCATGGAACTATGGAACTATACACGATCTGTACAGGTTACTCGACCCATCGTATCCATCTCTACCAAGTTGGCATTCTGCGTTGGTATCATTTATCTGCATTTGGCCCGTCACCCTTTCCCACCAATATATATGTTCAGGAAAGGGTTATAATACTGGAGTAAGTCAGCGGGTCAACCATGGAAGGACTTTTTTGGTCTGAGTTATTCAGCATTTTGTATATTCCTTGTTTTAGTGACTCCAAATTCTTGTGCCTTTCCTTGACTGACCCGCCGAGTTACGTCAGCCATTTGTGTATTTTCTTGGTGAACCGTTGAGTTGCTTCAGCTCTTTAATTCAATCCTCGGTAAAACAATATATGCGGTTCCTTGTTTCGAAATATTTATATCTTGGATATATCTGTCCTGTGTTTTGCACTCAGCATCCCATCAAATGAACAGTAATGTGCCAAATGCCTTATTAACAACTTTATCTCCTTGTGTTGTCTCGTGAAAAGCTCTTGGGACTTGACACCGTCTCCCTTTTCCTCGATGCGCTTTCACACCTTATTATTCCGGATGTATGTCCTAGCCTCACCAATTCAGTGAAAATTCACAAACGCCTATTGATCCAGAAACAAATGTATCTACGGTTGTGCACCCCCATTGCACTAGACATCGATATCACTCCATTCCCTGACTTCATGCCGAACGATGTTACTCACCAATCTTCTTGTCATTTCATTAGTTTTACCATTTTACCAGTAACGTGTACTGACATTTGGGAACGAGCCTGTCGGTGACTTAAACCATCGCTCCCTTCATAGACCCCATCACCCTGTGACCAAGTCTGCCATCCACGCTCGGAACTCTATAATGGTTACATTGCAAGGTTTCATATGGGACTCCAGCCGCTCCCCTGTCCCTCTGCAATCTCACCGTCATAAACCATCAGTGTTTGAAGCGTGAAACGTTTAGCCTCGCGGCGGGACGGCAGTGGCGTCCGCGGCTTCTCAAGCACCAGGCATTTTCACATCTCCTTCATCTCATGGGACTTTCGGCCTTTGATGGTGAGCTCACAGATGGTGCACAATGACTATAAAACTGGAATCACATCTAACAATTACATCTCTACAACTAGTAGTGGTTATGCAAATAGTGCAGCGATATGAATAACAAACAGGCAGAGGGTATTAATTTGGCATCGTTAGGCACAGGGAATATGGACTGTAAGATGTTTCCATGCTGAATTATTCTGTTGTTCCTTGCTGTTCACACCCCTTCAACTTTCTCCTCCCTACTTATCCCCATGCTCCCCTTCCTCCTCCCCTTTCTCTCCCTCTCTCCGCGTCACACACACTCTCTCTTATCTCTTTCCATTCTCCTATCTTGCCTCATTTTATCTCTCCTGCTATCTCTCACTTATTCACTGCATTCCCCCTCATGTTTCCTTTTCCTCCAAATCTCCCCCTTCTCCATTCGCATTTATCTCCTCACGTTCTCCATACTGTCCCCCCTGTCTATCCTTCCTCTATTTTATTTTTGTTTGGCAGGAAACATAGAAACGGTTACATTATTTACTGGTTCAGGTACGTGAATATATTTGTGTAGAACATTCTTGCCTGTCTCCCTGAACCAAACTACTATGACTTCTTCTGCAGCTAACTTGTTGACGATCGTGATCCTATCGAGGGGAAAGTGCGGTCTCTCCAAAGGAATTTCGATTTACCTAATCACCATGGCGTTAGCTGACCTGCTGGCGGTTGCCTTCTGCGTCATCCTCATATCTCTCTTTTACCGTCTGATCCCGGCTTCATTCTTGTTTTACACGGCGGTTTGCAGTACCAACCTTGCGCTGGGCTACGCGACTATAGACTGCTCTGTTTGGCTGACCATTGCGTTCACCTTTGATCGATTCGTGGCAATCTGTTGTCACAATCTGAAGGTCACATACTGCACTCGAAAAACGGCCATGTTGGTTATAAGCATCGTGTGTGCGTTGAACGTTTTACGAAACGTGCCTTTCTATTTCAAATTCCGACCTTATGGCTTCTTCAACGGAATACCCTGGGGATGCGCAACCAGGCTGGAGTTCTTCAGTTTGCCCGGATGGGTGGCATTTTTCTGGATTCACCACCTGCTGAACCCGTTGATTCCTTACGTGTTAATCGTGGTGCTGAATGCCTTGACAGTCAGACATATTGTGGTGGCGAATCGCGCCCGCAGGGAACTGAAATATTTCGATAATAGGAGTCAACGAATGGACCCAGAGATGGCCCAAAGGCGGAAGTCTATCGTTATGTTGTTCGCCGTGTCAGGCAGCTTTATATTGCTATGGTTCACAAATGTGGCCGTTTTCTTGCTGATGGAGATTTCCAACAGGCATTTTTATCCGAGCTATAACCACCCGGTCATTCTCGCCGACCATACAGGAGCCATGCTCTTTTATCTGGGTACTTGCACAAACACCGCTGTTTATGCTCTGACCCAGAGGAAATTCAGAGAGGAATTAAAGAGGATGGTGACATATCCCGTTATGCTCATTGCCAGACAGTTCCGATGAAGTACAAGCACCGTTACTTCTTCGGAAATGTTTAATCCACAGATGGCAAGTAACTGTAAATTCTGCTCTTGTTTCCGGTCTGTACATCATGTTAGAGTCATTGAGTCATAGATGATAGTGCGGAAAAAGGCCCTTCGGCCTAACGCGTGCGCCCCTTCAAAATGTCCCATCTACACTGGGCCCATTTGCATATGTTTAATCCATAATCCTCCAACCCTGTCCTATCCATGTACCTGTTTAACTGTGTCTTAACTGTTGGGATAGTACCAACATCAACTACCACCTCTGGCAGCTTTTTCCATACACCCACCATCCTTTGTGCCAACAGTTACCCCTCAGATTCTTATTTAATCTTTCCCCTTCACCTAACACCTATATCCTCGGTTCGTCTACGCTAGGTAACAGACGCTGGGCATCTATCCGATCTATTTGTCTCATGATTGTATACACCTCTACAAGATCCACGTTGGGAATTACTTTCTATCTGAAATACAGGGATAATTCCGGTATTGCACGTTGATGTTAATGAGTGTTGGATGTGCAAATGCGCATTTGCTTTACTTGCGGTACTTTTGGATTCAGGCAAGACATGAATATGACTTTTCGGCACAATACGGTCCTGTGGATTGTTGGGTTATTTACGGTAAATTAATTTGCCTACATTGAGACCGTATTCACCTCTTAATTTCCTATCCAGGTTTTGGTCTTGGTTCTTCTTGGTTACTTGGTCCTCCAAAATATTCCAACTGGAATTTAAACTGGAGGTGGTGAAGGGAGGGGTGAAGTCAGAGAGGGTTATTGGGAAGAAAGTGCCACTTTAAATTTGGTTGCATCTGTCTGGGCAACCGTGGCTTGGTGGAGATTATTCCATGCTTTAATAGTGCGTGGAAAGAACGAATTGCTGTACACATCTGTCTTTGAGGCTGGGATCACAAATTGGATCGAATGCCCTCGTCTGCTCCTAATTGGTTTGGGGTTGGTGTAGGTCCACAATTCAATGTTTATTTGCCCCTGTTATTTCAAACTGCAGCTTCTTCCACCTCACCCGCCCTCTCTGTGTGAACAGCTTACACCTTCGGATCACCTATAAATCTCATCGTCTTGCACCTTAACCTTGTCCTCCCTGGTTCCTGACGTTCTTCACCTGTCGATCAGTGCAGAACAGAAACCTCAACATGTTTGCGCCGAACATGATGCCAAGTGAAATTGTTCTCATCTGCCTGTACTTGATCGAAATGATTTGCACTGCCATGGATCTGTCAGAAATAGTCGTGCCCGTCTCTACCTCCGCCCTTGGGAAGGAGTTCCCGGCGCCCCCAACTTCATGTAGAAAGTTGTTTCGCACATTTCTATTTAAACTTTCACTCTCTACCTTAGAGCTAAAACTTCCAGTGCTGGGCATTCCCATCGTGGGCAAAATATTTTGACGATCTACTCTCTTCATGCCTCTCATAAATGTATATACATTGTTCACGTCGCTCCTCAACCTCCAACGTTACATGGAAAACAATGCATGTTTATCCACCCTCTCCACGAGGCAGGCACGTGCCGTCAGGGTAGGCAAGGTAGGCACTGTCTACCCTGACTAAAATTATGAAATGGCAATTATTAAATATAAATAGTAAAGGCATTGGAGAATTATGCCTATCTAAGAGTTTGATCTCCTAGGTAGGCATAATTCTCCGTGCCTTTCATCCGCAGCGCTTGTAACATGGGAAGCTCTGTGCAGCCCACGTGCCGTCAGCGCTGCCTGAGCCGTCAGTTTCAAGCGGGGCTGAAGGCAGCAGAAATTCTGCCTTTGCTGCACTGCGCATGCGCACCAGTCTACTGCGCATGCGCATCGCAATGTTTCTTGGCGGGGTTTTCAACTATGGTTTGTCGTGTACCAATGAGGTGGTAAGCACATTTTGCGATTTTTTTAAATACCGTATTTCCCGTGGTGTGGGGGGTGGGGGGAGAGCTCCTTTCTCAGCGGTTGGGGAGTCTCGCCCGGGGTAAAGTTGCTGGGAGGGCACGAATGTTATGAATGAGGGGATTGTGATAATGCCACTTGCGACGCTCCTTGCACGGCGGCGTGCAATGACACCGCATTGAGGCCGGGGGTGGGGGGGGGGGGGGAGAGAGAGAGAAGTAACTCGGGTGGCTGAGCGTCCGCCGGGCCGGACAGCGGAACCAGCCGCCACCTTAGCTCCTTCTGCCGGTCCCGGCTCACCTCTGGCAGCTCTCCGTCTAAAAACCTCTCTCCTGCCGCTCGCTGGCCTCACTCGTGTCCTTAAATTCCGAAGCGCGATTGAGGTTACTCGGCTGTGGGAATTTAAGGATTTGCAGGAAGTCGCTGACATGAGCGAAGTCGGCGAACGGCAGGTGACAGGTGTTCCGATGGCGAGCACTGCCAGAGGTGAGCGGGCCGGCAGAAGGCGCTGAAGTGGCGGCCAGTTCAGCTGTCGGGTCCCGGTGGCCGCTCCCCAAGCTGCTTCTACCCCAGCTACAGTGCGTGGATTCGCGCCAGGAGAGCTGCGGTAGCGGTGAGTGAGCGAATTACTGGCAGTATCCCTGACACCCTTCTTCTCAACACTCGTGCCCTCCCCACAACTTTACCCCGGCACAGACTCTACACACGCTGTGAAAGGAACTGTTCCCCCAATTGGTCTAGGACTAAGAAGCCTTGGGCAAATTGAAATGTCACTGTTTTTATTTATTTATTTATTTAACGGGGAGAACAATCTGCGCATGCGCGGTTTAAATTTATTTTTAAAGCGGACTGAGTGCCTACCCTGAGTAATTACTCACGGCACGTGCCTGCCACGAGGTGACACTCGCTAGTCAATGCAGCATTCGGGTAAATCGCTTCCGCATCATCTGCAAAGCCTCCAGCTCTTTCCTGTATTGGGGTGACCAATGCCGTGCGCAACATTCCAAATACGGCCACATCAATGTATTATAGAGCTGCTCCATGACTTACTGACTCTTATACCCTTTGCCACTAGCGACGAGGACACACGTACTGCACGCGCTCCTCACCACCCTATCTGCAGCTTTCAGTGAGCTAGGAACTTGGGCCACACGATCTCTCTGCGCCTCATGCTCGTAAGGGCCTCGACATTAATCGCATACTCTTCACTCACTTCAACATCCGAAATGTGTCTCCTTACTGCTTCTCTTAATGTCTGCAACTCCTCCAATTTTGGAGTAGTCGGCAATCTTACTCTACATTTACGTTCATGTCATGCATCCATATCACAAAGGGCAGGTACCATAATACAGACCCCGGCAGTACTTAATTTGTCTCAAATATCCAGCTAAAATATATCCCTTCCAATATAACGCTGCATCTTCTCTGAATCCATACAGACATGACGCCGCTGCATTTTAATTTTCTCGAACAGCCCAGCATGAAGGACCTTATCAAAAGCCTTACAAGAATCTATGTGTACAACATCTACCGCCATGCCCTCGTCAATCTCCTTCGTCACCTCCTCAACAACAAACAAATTGGTTATACATGACCCACCTCGTTCAATACCACGCTGTATATCGCTAATTACCCCGCGCTCCTCCAAACGCGTCAAACCCCATCTCGTGGAATTCTCTCTAATAGGTTCCCCACCACTAATGCTAGGCTCACCGCCGTATAATTCCCTCGATTTTCACTATTTCGCTTCTTAAACAAAGGAACGACATTGCCCACTCCCCAGCCATCTGGTAATTTGCCTTTGTATAGACAAGAAATAACGATTCCGTCCCCTGCAATCTCCTCTCTTGTCTCCCTCCATAATCTGGGGCGAATCCCATCAAGTGTAGTAGACGTACCGACCTTAATGTTCTTCAAGATGGTCTGCACCATCTCATTATCCATCTCAAACTTGCCAGGCGTGTATTCTCCAGCCCAATCTCGCTGTCCTCCATGTCCTTCTCCTTGGTGAATGCAGATGGAATTTACACATGTAACATCTCGCTTCATTTCATCTGACATCAAGCTTTTCTCCCGTTTTCTCCTTGCGCGCCATACCTTCGCGCTTGTCACCCTTTGTTTTCAGGTTCATACCTTCCCGGAGAGGTGATCAAGTTTCGGATCACATTCTCCGGGCTCTGCGTCCTACCATCGATGGAGCTGGTAGACGGCCTCGGACTACCTCGTGAGCCCCACCGCGGGGCGCGGACTTAACATCGGAGCCGATCCATTGCCTGGGATCGTTCCCACTGCGGCCTGCGGGCTTACCAACAAGGGCTCGCACTCTCAGGAGAGGCTAGTCGGGACCTCCAACGCCGCAGAAGGTGCGACCAACCCCGACGAGAGGTTCGATCGCCCGGCGCGGGTAGCTAACATACCCCCGATGCAGGAGCTGATCGCCTCGACGTGGAGGGCCTGAACGCTGCCGGCTACGGGAGTCAAGATCATCCCGTCAATGGAGGGCTCGTGGTCCACGACCAAGGAAGAACACAAGGGAAGGACTTGAACTTTATTTCGCCTTCCATCACAGTGAGGAATGTGTAGGAGTCACTCTGGTGGATGTTCATGTTAAAATGTGTTTTGAGTCTGTTGCTTTTCATTTGTATGATTGACCTGGCCAGTGAAATTCCTCGAATGTTGCAAAACGTTCTTGGCGAATAAAATCTGATTCTGAAAATTATAGAGCTGCGCCATGACTTACTGATTCTGATATTCATTGGCGAGTACTTAATTCTTGTGCTACTCATTTGGCTCCGGTGCTCACGACAATATTCAACCTCTCCCTGGCCAAGTCCGTGGTGCCTACCTGCTTCAAAAGATCCATCATTGTAGCCGTACCAAAGAATGCCTCACCAGCTTGTTTGAACGACAACCGACTGGCGGCCCTCACCTCGGTAGTCATGAAAGCTTCGAGAGGCTGGTCAAGAAACACATCTGCGCCTTCCTCCCTCTCAACCTGGACCCACTACTGCTCGCATACCGCCCGAACAGATCACTGACGATGCGGTCTCCCAGGTTCTGCACACCGCTCTCTCTCACCTTGACAGCCAGAAGGGGGGCTATGTGAGGATGCTGTTCATGGATTTTAGTTCAGCCTCCAACACGATAATCCCCACCAGACTTGCTGAGAGGCTGCTGGAATTGGGGCTTAACACCTCCCTGTGTGCCTGGGTCCTGGACTTTCTGACCGCCAGGCCCCAGGTGGCCAATTGGGAAGGAAATACATCGAACACCCTCACCCTGAGCACAGGATACCCCCAGGGTTGCGTCCTCAGCCTCCTACTGTACTCCCTGTACACCCATGACTGTGGGGCTAGGATCAGCACCAACTCTATAATCAAGTTTGCTGATGACACTGTGGTGGTGGGCCTGATCACCGAAAATAACGAGAAGGCCTACCGGGAAGAGGTGGGTGATCTGGCACTGTGATTTCAAGACAACAGCCTCCTCTTGAATGTCAAATACGAAGGAGCTGATCATGGACTTTATGAAGGCACAACATCCGAGGACGTACACGCCACTGAATATCAATGGGGATACTGTGGATAGGGTGCGCTGTTTTAAATACCTGGGAGTCCACATCTCAGAGGATCTGACATGGGCATCACACGCAGCCGCACATGCGAGTAAGGCAAGGCAGCACCTTTACCACCACAGGCAGCGATGATTGCGTTCGGTCGGACGCGCTATGGGAACTGCACTCGCCCCTTTGCAGGACCTACACATCAGAAGGTGCAGATCCAGAGCCAGCAACATTATGAGGTCCCCTTCCACCCCAGCAACAGGCTGTTCCTGCTGCTACGATCAGGCAAACGCCTCCGCCATCATGCTGTGAAAACAGAGAATGAGAAAGAGCTTCTTCCCAGAGGCCATTAGGACGGTAAACTCTCATTTCACCAGCGACCAACTTAGTGTACCAATTTACTGTTGTGTTGTGTCTTTTCAAAATTGCTGTTTTTTTTTGCTGTATTGTAGTGATGTTAAGATTGCTGTTTTGTAGGGGGGGGGGGGGGGGGGTGCACAATCCGGAAGCATTGCCACATTTCATTTCACTGCACATCTCGTATGCGTATGTGAGAAATAAACTTGACGACTTGACCTGACTTGATGTTGCTTAATACGACTTGCTAACGACGTATTCTGGCCCCGTTCGGCCCTTCTTTTTTTTTTTTTTAATTATATTTTTTATTAGAAGTTAATGCATATTGATACATATTAAGATAATTTAAAATGCAAGAAAAAAAAGAGAAACAAAAGAATTTACTATTCATCTCATACATTCTTAATATTTATAATATTTACAGTCATTCTTGTTTATACTTCTACATTTTTTAAAAATTATTTTTAATAAAGAAGGAAATTAATAGAAATAAATAATAAAATAAATTAAAATAATAATAAAAATAGAAAATCAATAATATGAGTGGAGTTTTAAACATTCTATTCTACATTGGAGATATATCAGTGATCTATTATATATAATTCTTCATCCATTCCCCGTCCAGGTTTCAGTCAGGCCCTCGAACCGAGCCCATTTATCCCTTTAGATAATCAATAAATGGAGACCATGTTCCTCTAAACTGATCTAGCCTGTCCGAGAGGACAAGTCTTAATCTTTCCAAATGAAGTGTCTCCGACATTTCTGTAATCCGCATTTTAATAGTGGGGTTGGTAGGACCTTTCCAAAATTTTAGTATTAATTTTTTACCAATTATTAAACTATAATCGATAAAAATTCGTTGTTTTGTTGTTAGTGATTGATCAGTTTCTAATATACCTAATATAATTAATTTGGAATCTGGATATAGATTTGTATTAACTACCTTCGAAATTATCTTAAAAATTTCTGACCAAAAATCAGTAATTTTAATACATTTGGTAAATGAATGCGTTAGGTTGGCTTCTAGGTGTTGACATTTGTCACATATAGCAGAAACATTTGGAAAAATTCTATTTAATTTGGACTTTGAGAGATGTAATTTATGTAAAATATTAAATTGTATCAGAGAGTGTCTGGCATTTAATGAGCAGTAGTGTATATGTTGTAAACTTTCCTCCCATACTTCTAAACTAATTGATTGTCCTAATTCACTTTCCCATGCTTGCCTATATATTTCCGACGGTGGTGCATCATTTTCCAATAAAATATTATAAATATATGATATTAATTTTTCTGTGTTCGGATGTTTATTTAAACATTCATCTAGAATTTCTGTCTTTCTATTTCTAAATTCTTGTGTATTTGATTTAACATCATCTCTAATTTGTAAATATCTAAAATATTATTTTGAGTGTAGTCCATATTTTTGTTGTAATTCTTGAAATGAAAGAAAAAGGGTTTCCCTATAGAGATCCCGTATCTTATTACTTCCATAATTTTTCCATTGTGAAAAACCTTTATCATTCCTTGAGGGTTGAAAAGTGATATTGTTTGCAATATGAAGATCCAGTGGTATACATTCCAATTTTAAAGATTTTTTAAATTGTTTCCAAATACGTATCCCATTTTCTATTATTGGGTTTCCTCTATAAGTTTTTTTAATGTAATTTGTTATTAGAAAATATAATGGAGCTAATTTCAAAAGGTAGGCAGTCTTCCTTTTCCAATTTTAACCAATTCGGCTGTATATCTAATTCTTCCAACCAAAAATTCATATTTTTAATATAAACTGCCCAATAGTAAAACATAAAATTAGGCAACGCTAAACCTCCACTTATTTTTGCTTTACATAGATGTTTCTTATTTATTCTATGGCTCTTATAATCCCAAATAAAATTTGTAATTATAGAATCCACCTTCTTAAAAAAAAATTTGGGAAGATTAATCGGGATCATTTGAAATAAATATAATAATTGCGGGAGAAAGATCATTTTTATCGCATTTATTTTACCTAACATTGAGATAGGTAATGTTTTCCATTATAGAATATTCTTAAGTAATTTATTCAATAAAGGTGGGAAATGAGATTTAAATAAAGAGTCATGTATTTTTGTTACATAAATTCCAAGATATTTATTTTTTTCATTTGCTATCGTAAAAGGGAATCGTTGTAATATGTGTGAATTATTTCCCATTATTGACATAAGTTCACTTTTATTCCAATTAATTCTATATCCTGAGAGTAGACCAAATTGAGTTATTAAATCGAGCAGGGTAGGTATACTAATTTCAGGCTTTGTAATATAGAGTAATACATCATCTGCGTATAAAGAAATTTTATTTTCCGTTTCTTTGGTTTCATACCCATATATTTCAGGGTGTCGTCTCACACGCTGAGCTAATGATTCTATTGCTAACGCAAAGAGTAGTGGTGATAGCGGACAACCTTGTCTACAGCCTCTGAATAAGTTAAATTTAGTTGATAACATTTGATTTGTTTGTATTCTAGCTGTCTGATTGGTGTATAATAATTTGACCCACGTTATAAACTTTTCTCCTAGCTGGAAGGATTCCAAAACCGTTCGGCCCTTCTAATAGTCCGCTTCAGTTCTTTCTTAATCGCTTGATATCTTTCGTCTTCTAAATCCGACATACGTTTCAACTTT
Organism: Raja brachyura; assembly: GCA_963514005.1. The sequence continues at coordinate 11,324,309 of OY740805.1, forward strand.
TCTTCCTGACCAACTTTAGAAGCTTCTTGTCCACGATTCCCATAACTTGATATAAAAATTCCTCTTTCGCACTGAGGGAGGATTCATACACTTTGATCAGCTAACCTTTGAACGACACCCACTTGTCAGTGTTGTACTTATCCAATACCAACTGCTCTATATCTACCCTCTCCAACTCCTGCCTAATAACATATTCCTTTGATTTGCCACAGATTAGTATCTTCTCCCAACATCTAGACATAGTCCCATTTACAACAACGATACAAATGATATAATTGTGATTACTATCTGAAAAATATTCTTCCACTGTAATACCAGTCACCTTGCACCACTGTAATACCATTCACAAACCATTTTTGTGAAGTGTCTTTTACATTCAATTTGCTCTTGCTTCAATTCCCAACAGATAAGACTAACCACATTTTAGACGTCCCGTTTAAATTCTTTTTAAATTATGACAGATGAGACGAATCAACTTTCAGACTTTAAGCTCTTTCGCTGCCAGTCCCGATAGATTTAACTTATCAATCTCTCCAACACGCAGCCTTTGGTGTCTATCTTAAACCTTTTGCCTTTTAAATCCGTCCTGCTCCGGCAGCTGAGACTAACCAACATTGAGTGTGTTGCAGCTCACGGTGTGAAGCCAGAAATATGATTTGCAGAGAAATGTCTATTTCTGTCCCAATTTAAATCACTCACGGTACCATTCGTCCTTCTAGTTCCACTCAGAATAAGCGCAGACGCTCCAATCTGGTCTTGTAAATACAGGTGATTGTCAGACTCATCTGTACTATCTCCACATACCTGCCCGACCTTCCTGCAATACTCCCTGCTGTCCAGCCAATGCCTAAAAGGCTGCAACGAAAACCTATAGTCATGGAGCCAAACAAAGCAAAGACACATTGTGCCTCGCTGCTCATCCATGCCGATTGCAATGCGCCATCAAAGATATTCTGAGTTATCCGCGTTTAGCTTATATTTATCTCAACCTTTTCTATCAATTCACCTGTTCCACCTGTTCGAAAAAAAATTAAAATGTAGTTGTTGTACCTGACTCAATTATTTAATCGGGTGGCCTGTTTCAATACACATCACCCACGTTGTGCGTTCCTTTCAGCTTACTGAAATATGCCCTACAGCAGGTGACCAAAACTAAAAATGATGGCTCACGTGCGGTCACACAACTGTGTATCTGTAATATAAAGGGTTAACATCAAAGCTCTAATTCCTGAATGAGAAAGGCCATCTTGCCGAAAGTGTTCATTACCACCAATGCAGAGAATATAAGAACGGGGTTGGCAGGACCTGGGGTTTTGAGGTATTGGAAGAGATTGGAGTCTACGATTTTATTCTTCGGAACGCCATAGTCCAACGTACGACGTAAGGGAGGTGTAAACAACCATGACGGGAATTTATTTGGCGAATTCACATAGCCTTTCACCCAGGGTGGCGGAATCCAGAAGCAGAGGAAACAGGTTTGAGGTTTGAAGGAAAGAATTAACATGAATCTGATGTGCAATCATGAGATGTTGGCTACCAGCGGAGGTAACTGTGGCACGTACAATTAACATATTTTTAAAATAAAACATTATAACAGGTATAAGGTAGGAGAGGTTTTGAGGGATACGGGACAAACCTCGGCAAATGGGAATAATTTACATGAGGATCGTGATCGGCATGAATGATTTTGAGCAAATGTGCTTCATTCCTCCATGACAGAAACAGAAGATAAATATTCCTTGAGGGATTTACCCATCTCCTCCACACATAGACAACAATTTTGGTTTATTTGGGAACAAATACAAGCTCTCACACTCACGTTCCCGTTTAATCAATAAAGGTATATAATTTATTGCAATTGTCCTTAAATATATCTACCAGGGCCATCTCTCGCCCTATCCCACACTCGTCAATTTGTATCTAAAATCTGCTTATCAATACCTTGTACTCCCCGAGGGTGTAGGATCACCGTTCCCCATACCTGACCCATGCCTCCTTTTTCCCAACCATGGCCTGAAATTATCTTGTTATTCGGCGTCCCTTGCGTCGTATGACGTGTCGTTTACTTTAATATAAACAAGCATATCTTGAATGTTCTCGATCACTTTCTTCAAAGTGTCGTATTTCAGGACGTTACTTTGCCCACAAGCAAACCTACTACAATACTTTTCCTTGCAAAACCATCAAAACTCGTCGTCCCTAAAATGTATGAAATAACGCGGACAGGTCCTATCCTTATCTGTTGCTATTTTAACCCTATTACAACTGTGGTCACTAGTTCCATAATGTTCACCCACTTACACTTTAGTCATTTTCCCGGCAAAATTATCTGAACGTTTATCGCGATTTGTCCTCTCCCTTATACAACCCTTATTTCAGGAACATGTTCCATACAAACTTGCTGGAGTCAATCCAGTACATCCTTGGCGTTATGGAAGTCTCGGTCTATATTCAAAGTTAAAATCCCTCAACAGGACGACACAATGTTCCTAATAGCTACCTGTTATTTTCCAAGAGATTATCCCTTCCAATCCCCGTTGACTATTTAGGCCCATTTTTCAATCCCAACTAGTGATCATCATATTTTACCTAGACAGGCCGAATGGATGGCATGTCGGGTCCATACCCTTCTTCAGACTGAGAAGCAGGGGAGGGGGGATGTTGAGATATGGAAGTTTAAGGCGTAAAAAGGAGAGATAAAATAGGACGAAATACAAGGACAATGTAAAATGGATGAATGTTCGTTGAAGGGAAGGTGACAACGTGGCATACAATCAGTAAAATTTAACGTGCAGGACAGTGAATCTAGTCCGAGAACCAGGATGAGGTGAAATGGATAGAGAGGGACACCAAGAGTTAAATTAAATTAAATGTCAGCATACATACCGATGGATTGTAAGCTGCCCTAGCGAAATAACGTTCCTCCAATTTGCGTTGATCCTGACTCTGGCACTGGAGGAGGCCCAGAGGAAAGGGGTTGTGATAGGAAGATGTGGCTAGTGGTGGAATCCCGTTGGAGGTGGCGAAAATGACGGAGGATTTTGGATCTCCGAAATATAGACAGATCTTCCCATCTCCACCCTTTTTTTTACTTTCACAGAGACCGTTCCCTCCGCAACGGCCTGGTTAACTCATCCCTTCCCACACAAAGAACCAGCTCCCAAGTTACTTTCCCCACCAATCGCAGGACCTAACCCTCCTCCCTCAACTCCTTCCGAGGACACCGACAGTCCTTTTAAATGAGGCAGAGGTTCACTAGCACCTCCTCCAATCTCATCTAACTGTATCCGCTGATCCAAGTGTAGACTCCTTTGGCTCGGTGGTCGTTCCGCTGAACTCCGCCGCTCAGTCGGTATAGGCCCACGTGATGTTCCGGTTGTTAAACACCTCTCCCTCCCCCACCCCCCTCCCCGATTACCACATCAACCTTTCTGTCCTGGCCACGTCCGCTCTCAGATTTTTACTGCCCTTCAGGTTAAATTTTGCTGATTGTATGCCTCGCTGTCATTGTTCTGCGAACGATGATCCGTTCGAGATATTCTTTAAACATCTTCCCCTTTGTTCTCCATATTGCACACCATACCCTTCTATATGTATATGCCTCTCTCTCCCCCGACTGGAAGTCTGAAGAAGTGTCTTGCTCCGAAACTTCACCAATTTATTATCTCAATGGCGTTAGGTAAGGTAAGGGGAAGGTACAGCGAGACCTGGGTGTCCTTGTACACCGGTCTCTAAAAGTTGGCGTGCAGGTACAGCAGGCAGTGAAGAAAGCTAATGGACTGTTGGCCTTTATAACAAGAGGATTTCAGTATAGGAGTAGAGAGGTTCTTCTGCAGTTGTATAGGGCTCAGGTAAGACCATATCTGGAGTACTGCAAACAGTTTTGGACTCCTAATTTGAGGAAGGGCATCCTTGTAATTGAGGCAGTGCAATGTAGGTTCACGAGATTGATCCTTGGGATGGCGGAACTCTCACATGAGGAAAGATTGAAAAGACTAAGTTGTATTCACTGGGGTTTAGAAGGATGAGGGGGCGACTTATAGAAACATACAACATTATAAAAGGACTGGACAAGCTAGATGCAGGAACAATGTGCCCAATGTTGGGCGAGACCAGAACCAGGGGGGCACAGCCTTAGAATAAAGGGGAGGCCATTTAATGCTGAAGTGATAAAAAAAAAAAACGTTTTCACCCAGGGAGTTGTGAATTTGTGGAATTCCCTGTCACAGAGGGCAGTGGAGGTCAAATCACTGGATGGATTTAAGAGAGAGTCGGGGATATGGGGAGAAGGCAGGCGTGGTTATTGATTGGGGACGATCAGCCATGATCACAATGAATAGCGGTGCGGGTTCTAAGGGCCAAATGGCCTCCGCTTGCACGTATGTTTTATAATCTATTCTATGAAAGCATCGCTCCACATATTTTAACCCCCTCACGTTAAATCGCAGGATCCAGTGACACGTATTCCAAGCATTGTTTATCCGTATTATGATGCTATAATTAACTACTGTACGATGTCTACTTTCAGTGATTCACACGACTTTCACTGCCTCATTTGCTCTATTCCATGAGTTGGTATGTTTCAAAAGCTCCTAAAGAGTACACGCAAACCTGCTTGCCGGCATATGGATTCCCATCCATTTAAGGTGCACTCACAAAAGCTGGAGTAACTCAGCTGTCAGACAGATCTCTGGGGAAATGTAAAATGTGCCTGATAACATCTGGTGTATCATGTGGAGCTGAAGTATCAGGTTCCAGCTTTCCATGACAGTCCGCAGTTGGATTACGCGTGTCGTTCTCGTCGGCCTGCTACAGAGAGGGTATGTTTAAACTGGGGAATGTTACGATAAGTTCTCAAGCTATTAGCTGATCGGGAAGGATTCACTTACAATGGGAAGGTACATACGCTGATTTTGCGTTCCTCGCAGTGTACGATCCGAGTAGCGACCTAATCGTGGTTTATAACATAGCAACCGGCCAAAAAAGTGTGGTCACAGTCATTATACAAGAGTGGTAGAGGCTGACACTAGTGAACATCAGGTGTTAAACTATTGGTCAGATTTAAACGGGAACAAATTAAAGCGGACTTGAGGAGGCAATTTAGTAACCAGGCTAACCTTTAAGTGGAGTACCTTCTGCTTACAATTAGCCTATTTCCTGCTGAATATTTTGCAGCCATTTTTGAATTTCCTAATTGCATTCGCTTGCAGCTCATTCGAGGTGAAGACTACTCTCTGAGTAACAAAGTTGTCCCTTTGGTCCCAACCGTCCTCACCTTTCACTTTGAGCCTTTGCTATACACTGTTAAAATCCTCTACCCCTCATCCCACTCATGATGTTGTGAACCGTAATTGCGACATTCTGGTCAGCAAAGACGAGTTGGGCCGATGAGCCTGTGTCCGTTCTGTATGGCTCTGTTACTATATAACAACCTCGCTAATTAGCCTTGATAATTTGAAATACTGTTCCTCAAAGAGTGGGAAAAATGGAGAAAATAAATTTCGTTTGCATATGCAACATTCAACAAGCATGTATCTGAATGATGAGTTTGATATTACGAGCCTGGGTTAATTTAAGACAAATCCTTATTTTTGTCAGTTTCAAACCAATAATATGCAGGGTTTCACCTGCTCCGTTACTTAATCTGTTGCCCGGCCTATCTTGGTGAAGACATATTTTACTTCGGAGTCACGTGAGTAATTCCGTGAATAACCCCGGCAGTCCGCATACGCGTCATTACGTCTGGCGCATGGCGCAGCGACCGGCTGGGAGGAGCAGCCCTTCTCCAGCGGTAAGTTTAAAAAGCCTCAAGTAAGTGTCAAACTTGTTGGAGGTAATTTATGTGCTTGTTACCGGAGGACAAGTCCAAACATGGAGAAATCGTTGAGAGCAAGGCGAGCCATTGCGAAAGTTACTAAAGACCGCGGGAGTGCGGGTAGCGGGCGGCCGCCTAGTTCATCTACCAATTCGCTTATAGCAAGACCAGCGACTACAGCCTTGGCGTCTGAGGGCACCGCAGCTGCGCCGGAGGGGCGTAAGGCCACAAAAAGTCTGTACGGCCGATAGACTTAGACGAGTCCGGTCGGGAGGGTTCTCCGTCCAGAATGGGTACCATGTCACTGATATCCAGGATGGAGCTCCTACTGGAGAAGATACTCCATCAAGAGCACCGGCCTCTCCAATACCCCGCACCAGCAACACCTACAGGGCTGCCTAATGTTCCCCTCTTGGAGGAGGAGATCATAACGGGTCAGCACGAATCTGACGCCGAACCTGTGGGCTTAGCAGTGGAGGCTGCCCCAAGGAACGATGGGCACGAGCCAGAGGTCCCATTCCTGGCGGCAAGGTTTGCCGTCCCAATAGACTCCGGAGTGCCGCTTGGGGAAGAGCTGGCAGCCAGTATAAATTACTTGGCCTCACACCAGCTTCAGGAGCTGGCCATGGATACAACGGCCAAGACGTACAAAACCCCGGTGAATTGTATCCTGCTTAAAGTGCCGTCTGTAAACCATGCCATATGAGGCCATGTGGGAGTAAGCACAGGACGCAGGAGATAAAGCTGCAAAGGGTGCTGAAGCTGCTCGCATCGGGCATTACGTCTTTCGGTATGTCGGTGAATGGTGGGCACCTGACTGGCGTTCAGCAGGATGCCCTGGCTCTCATGTGTAATGTGCACTTTGAGATAAATTGCCTTAGGAAGAGCGCCATCCGCCATACAATTAACCCGAGGTCCGCTGCCCCGTGGAAGCCTAGTAACACCCAGCCATCGAACCTGCTGTTCGGGGAAGACCTCGCAAAGCGGGTGAAGGAGCTGGACGACGAGGCAAAAACCGTCGGTTTGCTGAAATCGGGTCCGGTCAAGGACCAAGCTGGCCATTCAATGCGCGCAGCTGGCGCACTCCAGCAGGAGTGCGGGCAAACATGATTTCTCCCTCAGAACCAGGGGACAAAGACCTCCAACGGTAACCATGGAGGTACGTGGGACTGGTTCTTGGCGAAACATATTGAGTGAGAATTACCTACCAGTTGAAGGGAGATTACACTGGTTTCTACAAGAATGGTGTGAAATAACATCAAACTTGTTTATACTGCAGTGTATACGAGGGTTTCGAATTGAATTTACTCCCAATTTGTGTCCATCCACACAGCACGTGCCAGAGCAGGCACTCATTTTCTCACAAAAGGAGAATTTGGAAGTTCAAGCTGAAATTGGAGAATTATATTTGTAAGGTGTAATTGAGTTTATCAAACTCACCAATTCGTATCTAATATTTTTCCTAGACCAAAGAAAGATGGTGGGAGTCGGATTATTTTGATCCTGACAGGACTTAATCCGTTTGTGCAGTATAATCATTATTAAATGGAAACATTTGCAACTGCCAAGCAATTGTTTTCCAGAGGGTGTTGTATGGCACCTTCCAGAGGGTGTTGTACTGCACCTTCAGGATGCATATTACTTAGTGCCTGTTCATAAAAGAGTATCGGAGATGTTTGAAATTTTGCTGGATGGGGAATTGTGACAATTTAAAGCACTGCCGAATGCGTTGACCTCAGCCCATAGATTATTGACAAAGCTGCTAAAACCAGTACTGGGGTTACTACTGGCTCAGGGTCATCGTAATGGCTTATTTGGATGACTTCTGAATAATTGGAAAAACCTGGCAGGCAGCTGGGTTATTGGTATCAGCTGTTAAACTCGTGGTTGAGAGATTGGGGTTTCACATTTATCCAGCCAAATCAAAACTGGTACCGGTTAATGTAATTGACTATTTGGGATTCACGGTTAATACAACTCACATGTCTGTGACATGAAGGCTGTATCAAGTTCTAGGGGAGCAATCAACTTCAATTAAACAGGTGGCCAGCTTGATTGGCAAATTGGTAGCTGCCTTTCCAGCTGTGCAATATGGACCTTTGCATTACCAACATTTACAGACGGAAAAGGTACAGGCACTCAGGATACATGCAGGTAATTTCAACTGGCCCATGCAATTACCATGTGAAGCCTTTGCCGAAGTACAGTGGTGGATAAGAAACATTTCAAATTGTTCTAGCAAACTTCTCATGGAAGCACCTTCAATAGTTTTGCAGACTGATGTTAGTGCCCGAGATTGGGGTGCTACTGATACCATTCCTAGCTGTGGAGGCAGATGTAATACGCATGAGGCATTTATTCTCCAGTCACATGGAATTAATTATTTTGAGCTTTTAGGAGCATTTTACGGGCTCAAGGCTTATTGTATCACTAAGCATCACTTACACGTTCAGCTTCAGATTGAAAACGCCACGGCAGTGGCGTATGTTACTCACATGGGTGGAATCAAGTCGAAATCTTAATCTTATTTGGCACTGGTGCATTATAAAGAACATTTGGGTTTCAGCTATCTACTTGCCAGGGAGATTCAATATGGTGGCTGACACCAGGTCACGCAACTTCAATTACAACACAGAATGGATGTTGTATCATGATGTATCGATTTGTTTGCATCCAGACTCAATCACCAGGTATCGAAGTATGTTTCATGGGAACCAGATCCAGGGGCAGTAGCGGTAAATGAGTTCTCGCTCCACTGGGGCGGATTGTTTTTATATGCATTTCCCCCATTCTGCCTCACCAGTCGGTGCTTGACCAAGATCAAGCAGGACTCCTCTTCAGACGTTTTGGTGGTACCCGACTGGCCTACACAGCCATGGTTCCCTCTCATTTCGGACATTGTTACACAGCCGATTATGGTCGTTCCAAATCGTCATGATCTATTGGTGCACCCTGTTACTGCAGATCAACACCCGCTGCATGATCGTGTTAATCTGTTAATTTGCAGATTCTAAGAAGGCCATACCTGGGTCTTGGACTAGCCAATCGTACCGTGGATGTCATCACATCGTCCTGGAGGGATAGTACGAAAAAGCAGTACATCGCTCATGTCAGGAAATGGGAGGAGTTTTGTTTACATGGGAACATTACATTCCACACAGCTTCCATCCAGATGTGCTCGAATTTCTGTGCAAGTTATATTTTGATGAAGGGTTGAGCTACAGTGCCATCAATAGTTCCATCTATGAACTAATTAAACAAAGCAGACCAGGGGTGTCAGGATTCAAGCTTGTACTGTCAGCATATCCCACGGACTTACGGCTGTGTGTAGTGGCGCACATGCGGTGTTATATCGAGGTCACAAGGCCACCATTTCAAGATGGCTGAAACAATGGCAGGGTTGTGCAGGAGTTAATACTGACAATGTTGAATCTCACTCCACCAGGGCGGCATCAATGTCGGCTGCGAGGACAATGGACTCTTGACCATATTCTTGCGGCCGCAGGATGGCCAAATGAATTGACCTTTCAGAGGTTTTATAATAAACCACTTATTGAACCCGAGGTGTTCACCCATTCCATTTTAAGTTCTGTTTCATAGCTTCTGCCTGGGACAGAGTAGCCGCTATTGTTTTTTATTTTGTTTATTTTATGAATTAAAGCATCAACATGTTAACCAGTACCATTTTTCAATGTATTGCTCATTATTCACTCCTCCTGCGTCAATTGATGCATTATGAAACGCCTGGATTCGTATCGGCATGAAATCCCAGAGCTTTGAAATCGCCACAGAATCACTCACGTGACTCCGAAGTAAAATAGTAAGGTTATACGAGAACTTACCAGTTTGAAGTATGGTCTTTATTTTATGAGGGGTTACGATGAGCGATTACGTGCCCACTGCGCCCGGCCCTCAATCTCATCGAGGTTGGAAGGTCTTGTTTATAATCTTACTATATTACTTTAGTTACTGTTTTCTGTGATTTCACACCGCTGCTTTGAAGATTGACGCGCATGCGAACTGGCGCGGTTCTTCATGCAATAGGCTCATCGTAACTCCTCATAAAATAAAGATCACACTTCAAACTGGTAAGTTCTCGTTTAATCTTACTATTCTATATGGTACCAAATAGGGTGCAGAAAAAAGTGTAAATTATTAAAAAGTCGATACCGGAAATGAAAGTGGGCGACGCTAGCTGCATTTGCAAATATACTTCCATATCCCGTGCTCAGGACAGAAAATCAAATTCAGACGGCCCACTTAATAACACAATCCGTTAAGGTTGATTCATTGAATTGTTTCAACGATGAAGCATGGACACAAACATTTGCGCCGATTTTCTGTTTGACGGAAAATTCATGAAACTGACCCGAAACGCACACATTTATTGACAGTTGAACTCCGACAGTGTTTTATTCTTCGCAGCTGCCTGGCTTCTACGACGCTACGACGAACGGTCGGACTGACGGCAGCGACCTCGAACATATGGAGCATACCCGCCCACTCCCACTGTTTATTTTTGGGCACCCGGTACAGAGGGGGGAGGGTCGGGAGGGAGGAGGGGGTCTCCCTGTCGGTCTGCTCCTGGGCCTGGCCAAGATGGCCATTCGCGGGTCCAGGCAGCGGGCAGTCGACGGACGCACAGCAGTCGACTGCCTGCCCCTTTTCCGGGGTTATGTCCGTGCCCGCGTGTCCCTGGAGAGGGAACACGCGGTGTCCACAGGGACTGTGGGGGCCTTCTGTGAGCGCTGGTCACCGCAGGGGGTGGAATGTTTTATTGATGAAAATGTTAATGTTTTAATTTGAAATTTCTTTGTAAGATGCCAGTTTAGGCATTCTTTGATTGTGTTTGTAATTGTATTTGTTTGTTTGATTAAAACATTTTGTAAAAAAAAAAAAAAAAAAAACTGTGACCAAACCAAACCCGTAGCCACCAATTCACACGTCAACCTGCTTTAGATAAATGCAGCGTCGTCAGTCGTCCAATTACTCGCGGGGAACAGCGAAGATAATGCGCAATATGTTTCTGTTTATCCTCTGAGTGTTGCTCATGACGCAAGCGTTCACAGAGTCACTTCGACAACTTTAACTTGAGGATGGGTGAACAATTATCCGTGTGTCAACTTCAAACTGCGAGGTGACAATTTATTTAAACCCGCTTGCTGTTCTGATCTGCCGTTAAAAATCGTCAATGTTTGGGTGACATTGGGTGCTAATGGAAACAAGTTGGGAGAATTTGGCGGAAACGTGTTAATTCCCAATACTATACTCTCGTGTGTGTGCAGAAAACCGCAGAGCATCATTAGAAGCTCGTATGCGGCTTCGCAGACATTAGGTTGACTAGAGCTCCACCCTTTGATCGCAGTTGGAATGGAAATAGCGGATCAAGCGCACAGATATAAATCTGTGCAACTTCCGACACTCAACGTCCACCGTCACAGACGATTAGTGGCTATTTAGCAACATGATTGGGGATGTAAACTGGTTCCTTCCACAAAAACAAATTGATTCAGCATGTAAAGTTAACAGATGTACTGAGCTAAGATCACTGCAGCAATATTGGGAGTTCGATGAGTTTCCTCTTCTCTCGTGTGCATGTCTAGTCTTTGTCCACGAAGCAACCAATCTGTTCCTCGCCTGTATGCTGGTACCATTTGCCTGGCGTTGTCCCGAACTATCTCTTACCAAAATTCCGTCTCGTGTTTTCAGCTACAATCCATCTGGAGAAGTTTATCGAGCCGAAACGCAGCTGTCCGTGTCCTTCACAAATGCCTCCTGACCTGGTAATTTATTCCAGAACTCTGTTCTCTATGTATGATTCCGGCATCTGCATTTCCTGTAATTTCATGAAACAGTTATTTCACAGTTTTCCCTTATTATTTCAAAGTAAGCTCGTGTGCAGGAACAAGGGTTCGTTGAGATTATGAATAGACCAAATGCACATTATGTTAACCGCCTGAACTGCCAACAATCCATCCAGTGGTGTGCTTAGGAGCGCCAGCTGCAACGGAAAATGTTCAAACCCACAGGCTAGATTTTCTTCAGGAAATGCCAACTGAGCTCATCATTGGCCAAGTTAGTAACATCCTTATTCCAAGAAATGCCAACTGACCTCACATTTGGCCAATATGGCAACATCCTTAGTCTCCTGTAGTTCCTCAACCTTCCAACATCACAATGCTCTGTTACATTCCTAGCAAAGTGGACAATATCATACTTTCCCTCAGTCTACCGCGTACAACATCATTTTGCTAACTGTTTAACTGTTTGCACATGATTAGCTTTCCCATCGATATTTCCGCCTCAAAGGTGGTTACAGGATAGAGCGTCACGACGCCGGATTCCGGGTTCCACCCTGACGTCGGGTGCTGACTGTGCGATTACACCTTTCACCGTGACAGCGTGGGTTTCCTCAGGATGCTTCGTTGTCGTCCAACATCTTAAAAGCGTGCGGGTTTCAAGTTTAATTAGCCTCAGATAGTTCCCTCTAATTGATTGTAGCATAAGACAGCAGTATTATGAACAGGTCAACGATGATCGCCGTTGATTCGACCATGCCCCATCTAAGCCAGTCCAATTTGCCCCCCTTACCGGAAAACTCCAGTTATTGATACCCCTAGCCTGTGTAAAGAACGCCATGTTTTTACCCTATATGTTCCTCTGATGATTGTATACACCTCTATAAGAGCAGCACTCAGTATCCCGTTTTCCAAAGTATAGCCTGCCAAATCTTCCCCATTAGCTCAGGCAGCAGTTGGTAGAACTGTTGCTTCACGCCGCCCGAAACCTGGGTTTCATCCTAACCACGGTCGCTATCTGTGTCGCTACTGCACGTTTCCCTGTGACTGCGTGGATTTAATCTAGATGCTTCCGTTTCGTCCAACGTATCAAACACGTGCGGTTTCCGGTATAATTGGCCTCTGTAAATTCCATCTAATTTGTTGGGAGTGAATGGGAAAGTACAGTTTCAAGTACAAATTGAAGTTCGAGTACAAGTTCCCGTTTATTGTCACATGCACCAATTGAGGTACAGTGAAATTTGAGTTACCATACAGCCATACTTGGTGAAACGCAACGATACACACAGCCACACAAAATTAAATTTAACCTAAACATCCACCGCACCGGAATCCACATTCCTCACTGTGATGGAAGGTAATAACATTCAATCATCTTCCTCCTTTATTCACCCGCGGTCGGGGCTTTTGAAACGTCCACTGTTCGCCGCTGCCGAGTGTCCGATGTCCGAAGTCCTCGGGTCCGGAATGACGAAACTCCGGCGTCGGGACGGAATGGAACGCTCCGCGGCATGGAACTCCGAGTCGGCCCCTTCTCACCGGAGACCGCGGGCTTCACGGTGTTAACGTCCACAGGCCCCGCGGTCGGAGCTCTCAACAATCCTCGGCAAAATATCTCAGCTGCCGATGTTAAAGTCCGCGCAACGCACGTGGCTTGAAACGCCGGGTCGGACTTCAGGAAAGGCCGGACCACTGTACGTTGGAAATGACAGAAAACTTCCCCCCCCCCCCCACCCCCCCGCAAAGCAAAACAAACCAAGAAACACTAAATCATACTTTTAAAACATACTTAAAATAATAAAAACTGAGAGGGGACAGATAAACTTTCGGAGAGGTAGCCACCCGGTGTTTATTAGGATACCAACACGGGTTTATGAACGGGTGATCGATGAACGGCGCGGACTCAGTGGGGCGTAGGGACTGTTTCCATGTTGTATCTCAAAACTAAGCGTGCCTATATTCATTTACCCAATATATTCCACCTGTGATGACATACACCTCTTTAAGAGCACCACACAGCATCGTGTCTTCTTCAAAACAGTTGACGATTTATTTTATCTTTTCAACATTTGCAGCACAGTCGAGTACAGCAGAGAGCCATGTACCCCACCTAGTCAAAACGGGCTGATGAGCAAGCGGAATCTCGGGTGCCATTTCCCTGAACATCTGCACACGTGACAGTGCTTTGAGGAAGATTTGACAGAAGTTTAGGGGTAACATGAGGGGGAACTTCTTTACTCAGAGAGTGGTGGTTGTGTGGAATGATCTTCCAGCAGAAGTGGTGGATGCAGGATCGATTTTAACATTTAAAAGTAAAGTGGATAGGTATATGGACGGGATGGGATGGGAATGGAGGGGTATGGTCTGAGTGCAGGTAGATGGAACTCGGGGAAAATAAATGATCGGCACCGACTGGAAGGGCCGAGCAGGCCTGTTTCCGTGCTGTAATTGTTATATATGTTATATGTTATTGAGATCCATATTTTGTTTCATGCAACCTCATGTCTAATTTTCTGCCAACAACGTTGAAGTTGCAATCAACATATTTTTCCACAATGATGACTCGCTTGCTTTAAGTTCCACTGAGTATTTCTCTAAAAAAAACTCTGAGCTATTATTTTTCAATTCCCACAGTAGAATTCCATCATCAATGAATGTGTGCACAGATCACTGAAACTCAGATTTGCGATTGGAGACAAAAGTAAATGTAATGAGGGGACAAGCTTCGGTATTTCGCTTGGGAAGTGAACACCCCAGCGGTATCAACATTGACTTATCTATCTTAGAAAGTTCGTGTCTTCTACCTCCTCCCTCTCCCCTTCCTAACTCTCTTTCTTGTCCTAATGTCTCCGCCTTTTCCATTCTCACCCTCCCCCCCCCCCCCACATCAGTCTGAAAAAGGGTTTCGACCCAAAATGTCGCCTATTCCTTCTCTGCCTGCCTCACCCGCTGAGTTTCTCCAGCATTTTTTTGTCTACCATCGATTTTTCAAGCACTTGCAGTTTTTTCTTAAATAGATCTTGGAGAAAACGGAACCAGCGGGCAGCGGCACGAACGAATGAACGACCGACGGTGGCGCCCCCGGTTTCGCCCCAATGGTGGAAATTTTCTTGTAAGTTATACTATATTAACACGTTAATAGTAACATTAATATTAACGTGTTAATATATAAAACGTCATTGTAATCACGGTACAACTAGAGAAAATAGCACGGCCTTTGAGCAAAAAAAGGCTGACAGGCACTCGATCGTGAAAAGGGCATTATCCAGGTGAAATCATAAAATAAAAAGGCATCAAAAGGCACTCATGGCATTAATGGCAAAATCCTGGCTCTAGTCATAAGGCATTGTTAAGGACACATTGGGAGTATTGTGTTTAGCTTTTGACACACTACTATGGGAAATAAGCTAATGTACTAGAAATAATGCCGGTATGTTGCCAGGACACGAGGGACTGAACTATTTCCAAAGTTTGGGCAGGCTACAACTTCATACAGTGGAGCGCAGGAGGATGTGGGATGATTTGATGGAGATGGATACAAATCTAAAGTTATGCAGCAGGAAAACAGGCCGTTCGGCCCAATTTGCTCATATCGGCTAAGATGCCCAGCCTACTCTCACCAGCCTATATACCCAATATACATTTCCGATCTGTGCACCTGTATAAATGTCTTATAACTGCTATTATAGACACTGCCTCACAAACATCCTCACACCCATCCTCACACCCACCTTCTGAGTGAAAAATTGCCCGTCAGGTTCCTCTTAATTTGTCAAATCGCACAGTAAACATATGTCCCCTGGTTCTCTATTCCCCTACTCTGGGTGAAATATTATGCGCATTCACCATATCGATATCACTCATAATGTTAGAGGTTTGTACGGCTACTCCTCAGCCCCCTGCACACGAACAATGCCCTAGCCTGCCCAAACTCTCGCTACAGCCCAACCCACAAGTCCTGGTAGCATCCTGCTAAATCTTCTCTGCACTCTTTCCATCTTAGCGCCATCCTTCCTCTAGCAGGGTGACCAAAAATGAACGTTCCAAATACAGCTTCCGGAACGTCTTGCACAATTGCAACATAACATCCCAACCTCTGCGCTCAATACCATGACTGACAAATGTCAATGCACACTTTCTGAGATCTACGTAACTGCACTCCAAGATCCGTCTGCTATATAGTCCCCAGGCCCTGCCATTCACTGTGAAGGTCCTATCGTAGTTTGACTTCGAAAATGCACTTCCCATTTATCAGCATCGCAAATCATTAACATAATATCAGCCTACTTTCACAGCTAATGCAAGTCTTGCTGAAAAATTAATAACTACCTTCGTTATGTGCAGAAATAGCGTCCAATCTGGTTGCCGCCCTGATCCCTTTAACTGTATGAAAGGCCGTGATAGGTCGCCCCCCAGCATTATTTTTAACAGTTTCGACTAATAAGCTGATATTGGCTGACCATTTGAATCATGTTTATCTATCTATCTATCTATCTATCTATCTATCTATCTATCTATCTATCTATCTATCTATCTATCTATCTATCTATCTATCTATCTATCTATCTATCTATCTATCTATCTATCTATCTATCTATCTATCTATCTATCTATCTATCTATCTATCTATCTATCTATCTATCTATCTATCTATCTATCTATCTATCTATCTATCTATCTATCTATCTATCTATCTATCTATCTATCTGTCTATCTATCTGTCTATCTGTCTGTCTGTCTGTCTGTCTGTCTGTCTGTCTGTCTGTCTGTCTGTCTGTCTGTCTGTCTGTCTGTCTGTCTGTCTGTCTGTCTGTCTGTCTATCTATCTATCTATCTATCTATCTATTCTGATCTTGTGCTCTTCCGGTTCCGCGGTCTTTATATTTGCGATAGCGCTACGATTTTTCGCGAGCTCACTCGACGTTCTCCTGTCCTGCGAGTGCACCTAGTTTCCTTCCGATCGGAAGTCTATTGTAAACGTTAGCGAGGTTTTAAAATCTTGTAACCCGCACGTGGGCTGATCGATCTCCTCTTCTGTCAGCCAGGTCCACGTGGATTGTTCTTTCCTCCGGTCACTCCGGAGGACGCTCGGCTTCTCCCTGCGCTATAGCGTCTTTACTGGTGCTGAAGGACGCTCTGGATGGCCGGACACAATTTTCAACCGGACACAAGTTTCGGAGTGACCGAAAGCGGCCCGCCCCGGCCCGGCCCGGCCTGATGTCGTCAAACGGAAAGCAGAGTATCTGATCCCGGCGGAGGAGAACATCCAGCAGCCAGCTCCCGCCGTGAGTCCCCATCCTACCACCAGCTCCAGCTCCAGCCCCTTTCTCTCTGGTCACCCTCGCTGCTTCGTGCCACCCTCCCACGTGATACACCCCGATCCCCCACAACCCCGTAATTTATCCTAGCTCTCTCCACCCCCCCCCCAAGCCGTTCATAAACTCCCTCCTCCCACTGCATCTCCCAGCCCACACACACCCTCCCCCCGCCCGCACAATCGCCTCGCCCAACCACCCCCTCCCCCTAGAACCCATCCCGCCGCAACACCCTCCTCCCACATCACCACGCACCCACAACCCCCAACCCCACACATGCACCCGTGCCCCTACAAACCCATTCCGTCCCCACATCCCCGTCTCCCTCACTTCCACCCCCGCCCCCTGGGGGCGGTCTCCCATATCCAGCAGG
Organism: Raja brachyura; assembly: GCA_963514005.1. The sequence continues at coordinate 11,341,610 of OY740805.1, forward strand.
CTCGCTTTCCCACCTCTCTGTTCCACAGCGCTCGCTGCCCCCCTCCCCACCTCACCGTTCCACAGCGCTCGCTGCCCCCCTCCCCACCTCTCCGTCTCCACAACGCTCGCTGCCCCCTCACACCACCTTCCCTCCACACACACACACACCGCCAACACACATTCAAGATTCAAGTTTCAAGTAGTTTATTGTCATGTGTGCCAGATAGGACAATGAAATTCTTGCTTTACTTCAGTACAACAGAATATAGTATGCATAAATACAGAACAGAACAGATCAGTGTGACCGTATACCAATGAATATATATATATATATATATATACACACATAAATAATTTCTCAACTTGGATGTTGCAGATTTCAGGCTACTGTACCTTCTACTTGAAGACAGCGGGGAGATGAGTGAGTGGCCAGGAAGGTGTGGCTCTTTGATGACGCTGGCAGCCTTTTTAAGGAAGCGACTGCGGTAGATCCCCTCGATGGTTTGGAGGTCAGAGCCGATGACGGACTGGGCAGCATTTATAACTTTTTGCAGTCTTCTCCGCTCCTCGACGCGCAAGTTGCCGAACAAAGCTACAATGTAACCGGTCAGCATGCTCTCTACTGTGCACCTGTTGAAGTTAGAGAGAGTCCTCCTTGTCATACCGACCCTCCGTAACCTTCTCAGAAAGTAGAGGCGCTTTCTTTATAATTGCATCCGTGTTCTTGGACCAGAAGAGAACTTCAGAAATATACATGCCCAGGAATTTGAAGCTATTGGCCGTCTCCACCATCGACCCGTTGATATAAACGGGACAAAGAGTTCCCATCCTACCCCTTCCAAAGTCCACAATCAGTTCCTTGGTTTTGCT